>JAXIVH010000005.1:17739989-17742489 GCA_036785325.1 Urophycis tenuis | reverse complement strand
CCTAGGATTCACATAGAGTAGCAACAACAATGATCTATAACATGCTAACTTCACCAGGAAGAGACATCTAGGATGATGGCAAGGAAGTGGAGGGGGGGGAGGAGATTAAGAAAGTGGTCAAGGAGGTGGGGGAGATTGAGGGGAACGAGGGGGATGAGGATATGGAGGTGGAAGAGGAGTAGACGGAGTTGGTCGAGGAGGAGGTGGAGGAGGAGATCAGCACACTGAATGTATTTATTTGCTGTATTTCCATTTGTTATGTATTTTAGGTGTGTTTAGTGATCTATACACTGTGACATATAGCAATACCAAGAGGAAAACAATATTTGAAAAACGTCCTTGTACCCTGCATTTATGATGCAGAATACATCTTATTATTGTTCAGTTATTTTTTTTACTATCCACATTACTTTATTATTATTATTGAGAAAATATATTTGGAGCTGAATACTCTTGTATTTTGTTGAACAGCAATTGGGTTCTGTGAGAGCCATCACAAGGAGAGGAGAAAGTAGAGGAGGTGATAGAGCCAGAACTACAGAAAGGTCTCCATAGGGGGACCGTTAGGCCTCCAGTCCTCCAGCAGAACATCTAAACAACGATCCCCATTGAAGCAAGTAGAGCCCATCGATTAGACGCGTGTCATGAACTTCATTCAGATGAGAGTCTGTTTGCACATTGTTCTGTGGATAATTAATTCATGGTTTTAATGCACCATGCCTCAATCTTATCTTTGGCTTCATGTCATTGACAATCATACAAAAAAGAACCAAAATAAAATTGGTATGTCTATTTTTGTTGTTTAGCATATTTAAATGTGAAATTATTATACTCGTTCTAGAATTAAATATTGTGTGCCTGTATATTTCTGTCTGAAATTCAGATTGAAGATGGTAAAATGTTAATTAACATATCTAACACATTTAAGAAAGGTTGCTTTACCTCCTTTAAAGTGGTCATCTGGTGGTATTGTATGCTAATTCTGTAGTTTTTTTATGGAGTAGCAAAATGTAAATTCAACAAATGTTTATGCTGCTTTTCTCAGTGTTTTTACCAAGAATTTGAATTCTAAAGCAACCTAGTCCATGTCGTCTTTTGTCTGCTTTCATTAATTACCTTAACAAGAAGCTGAATTATGGCAAAAGTTTGACTTAAAGCCTCCTAAAACAGATCTCCATTCCCTCCAGGCAATTATAGAGAAACCAGTCTATCGACATTATTTAATTCAAGCAAGAGACTTTCATTGTGAAAATAAATCTTGCCTGCCTCTACGCTGTGTGTCCTGTGACCTGGGTAGACATAGCGAGAAAATAGAAAGGCATTCATGCTGCATTTGTTGCTTAGAGCTCTTTATATTGGTTATGCTGCACATCCATTCATACGTCCACACTGAGGAGACGTTTCCAACCATGCAAGACGAGGGCAGGTTAGCCAGCAGTCAAAGATAGCTGCTCAATGTGGGTAAATGTTGTATCCTCAGTTGCTTGCTTTCTCATTCTTCACTTCCTTTTGTGTCAATCAAGTGTATTACCACATGGACCCAACACACATATACACACTATCATCTTCTCCATCCAATATCAACCTCAGTATAATTGTCATTCTCATCATTGCCCTCCATTCTGTTTTCCTCCCTCCCTGGAGATAATGACCTAGCAGTACTAGTCTACAACACACAGTAAGCAGTACGCTACTGACATATGATATATTATATATTTTAACCCTAACCCTAATAGATATTTTGAAATGGTTGTGATATCTACTGTGACTGTTCTCACCATCACAAATAGCAAACATTATCAACGTGACAACTATTTTGTTTCCCCTTTGTGACTGTGTACCCTACATTCCTTTTTTTATTTCAATTCCAACCCTGGTTATAGTATACTTTTTCCCAGTGCTGTCCACGTTTATAGCCTGTGGGAAAAAGCACAGTTGGAACACATGGGGAAAAGCGTCTAAGGTGCACTTTTCATAGTCCATCCCTGGAACATGGTAGTTTCACCAGGCAGACCCACATCCAGAACAGCCACAATTGCATAATGACGTAGCCTGGTGACGGTGCAGTCGATTCTGATATCTCCTCATGTCTTTTCTTCACCTCATGCCCTTTTCCATCAAGGTAAAAAACAAAAAGTACATAGGACCTCATTTTTTGGACTATTCGACCACAACCTTGTTTATATTCAGACATTTAGCTGTGAAATGACTAATTCAATCAACATCACACATGCACCTTCTATGCTGCCCCCTAACTACAGAACAGAAGGAGCTGGAATGGCTTGGAATGAAGAGAGGAAGGTAGAACAAAAAAATATAGGCCAATTCCATATCAAGGCCAATTACATTAATTAATTACGCTACACTTTGGCCATCATAGACAATTTCCCATGTAGAACTTTTTAATTGGCAACAATCAACAACTTTCTGTGTCATGCGTTGATGAACCCTGAGACATTATACCAACCATCTACTTTTTCATGATCATAATCAGAGACAA
>JAXIVH010000005.1:17678582-17739789 GCA_036785325.1 Urophycis tenuis | reverse complement strand
TGCTAATATGAAGAGATACAAAAGAGATTAGTACTATGGCACTAAGATTAGTACTATGGTACAATACTAAGTACTATATCAAGCCCAAACCGGACATTTGGGTGTCACGGCAGAGAGAGCAGGACAGTATTACACAGAGTAAGAAATCTGAAATATCACAAAAATAAATACAAATAAAAAGTAAAAATGATATATATACTGTCTTAATTATATGTTCATGTGTTGTCCTAATGATATTAGCTCTTAGACATTTTGAATGATAAAATCACGATATGAATTGATCCCAGAACCTTTTGAGTAAAAGACCCTAACTGCTATCATCCTGCCTCCCTTGTAAATAAGCAGCATGAGCGTGAGCGGTGGCTAGCATACGTCTCACATCCATTCTACTGTATAGCATACGTCTCACATCCATTCTACTGTATAGCATACGTCTCACATCCATTCTACTGTATAGCATACGTCTCACATCCATTATAATGTATAGCATACATCTCACATCCATTCAACTGTATAGCATGCGTCTCACATCCATTCCACTGTATAGCATACGTCTCACATCCATTCTACTGTATAGCATACGTCTCACATCCATTCTACTGTATAGCATACGTCTCACATCCATTCTACTGTATAGCAAATCAACAGTCAAATCAATGTTGGCTCTCAGACATAAGCCAGTGCTCTGTCCATCCCTCCCTGCCTCCACTCCTTTCCCTGCTTATGTTCATCACCCACTTTTTCTCCTAAGAGTCTGAATCATTCCCCTCTCAAATACTATGCTGATGACGGACAACATGCCCCCTATAATTACTTTATTCTGCGGAATGTATGTAGCCTACAGTCCACGGAATAAGAGCAAAGCAGACTATTAACAGAAACATATTATTGTTCCCAGTGTTGTACATTATAGGCTATGCATTTTATTATTTATAGAATATAAAAAGCTCCTTCGATGCTACAACTACCAACCCTTGTGTTGTGAAACAGAGCTCCTCCTGTCAGTAAGCAAAATGAAATTCCCTACAATAGGCTCTTTTTAAAACCCCTCATTGTTTTAGCTGAAAAGGGGGCATAAACATCCATTCCTGCCAATTAAAACAGACACAGCCATGCACCCTCCAGAGCGCCACGTCGGACCCCAACACCATGAGTCACTGGGCCCTCGTCAGCCCTGTGGCCATTAGCCACACATTACCTTGTACGACCCTTATATGCCACCATAACGGCTTTGAACCCAGGGCATGTAAAATACCTGCTTCCGAGTGGCTGGAGGGTTTTCATTGAATAAGGTTAGGACATGTAGTGGGCAGCCCTTCAAAATAAAAGCCCTCTCAATAATTAAACAGTTCGAGTGACTCAAGTATTATGTATGTGTATACACCCTCTGTCAGTATATGTTGTGTTTATTTGTTTATATCTGTGTGCAATATTATGTTATATGTTTGTGTGTTAAAATATTACTTGCACATTTGGAGAATGGGGAAACGCAATTTCAAACCTTTGTGTAATTACTTGCACTGATTGCATGGTCTGATTGACAATAAAGTTTAATTTGACTTTGATAGCCAGCATGAACTACATAGCAATAATTAAGAGATCTCAAATGTCTACCCTAATGTGTGTATCAATGGTGAAGGAAGCTGATATTTTTGCTGACGTCAATGTGTCGAGCCTGGGCAAAGCCATTTAGACCGTGACCATTGAGCCCTTCATCACGTCCACCATTGATTTACCCTCTCTGTGACCCCTAACACAATGGCCTCTGCCCACCCTTTCCAACAGCCTTCCCTGTATGACAAGATGGGGCAAGCGTGTTTGTTTTTAGGGAAGAGGCTGATGCAGTGACTTGAATGCCTTCATTTTAAACTCTCTATCAAAAGACAAGAACGTTTAAACAAATTCAACATTGAAAATATAAAGTAATTTTGTCCCTTAATAATAAATGACAATAATACTACAATACTATTACTAATAATAATAATAATAATAATAATACTAATACCAATACTACTACTACTAATAATAACAACAATATTAATATTAATAATAATAATAATAATAATAATACTAATACCAATACTACTACTACTAATAATAACAACAATATTAATATTAATATAATAATAATAATAATAATAATAATAATAATAATAATAATAATAATAAAAACAAAAAGGGACCTAGGTCCTGTTTCACAGGCTCGGTCCCTAATGATAATGTTAAGAATAACAATTATATATTTGAGTGTTAATGTACCACACAACTGCTTCTTCTTCTGGTAAAGAAGCATTGACTCTCACTGTTACTACCAAAAGAAGGAAGGAAGTAGGAGGCCATGCAATCCACTCCTCAATGTGCTGAACGCAGTGAACAGCAAAAAATACATCAAATACATCAAATAATAAAAACCTAATAATTTGTACTCTGTCCGGTTGTTTTTAGAAACCTGCTCGTTCAGCACTTTTTTGCTGTTACAAAATGTCGCTTGCTTGCAGCCTCCCTTATGAGTCAAAGGGGATGAAAGCGTCTGCTCATCATAATGCTGAGCATCAGTGGGTGGCAGTAGCTCAGCGGGTAGAGCAGGTGGACAGAGCGGGTCGTCCTCTAACCGGAGGGTCGGCAGTTCGATCCCCTTGATCCCCCTCCTCCAACTGGTCAACATGTCGAACCCCACAAATGTACTAAGTCGCTTTGGACAGAAGCGTCTGCTCAAATGCCTCTTCACCCCTTTATATAATGTTAATGTTAATGTGACGAGTGACTTCAGGGTGTCACAATCGTAAAAAAAGATAAATAGATGGCCTTTATAATGTACCATATAATTGCCATGTGTCAGAAGACAGGTGTTATACAGGTTCTATTCAAGTGGTTCTATATTATTGTGTGAATCTATAGTGTGTGTATGGAAGAGCAGAGGCATCACAGGGGAAGGAAATATTACAATGCTACACATCGTTTTTTCTCGCTCTGCTGCTTCCTGTCCATTATTGTCAAAAGGTTACTAAAGTTGGACAATATTCTGTTAGGCTATATTGATTTTATACATTCACCTCTCTCTCCTCTCTCTGTCTCTCTGAATGAGAGAGAGAGTGGGAGAAGGTGAGAGGGAAAGAGAGAGATCTCTCTCTCTGAGTGAGAGGACGAGCGAGAGAGACAAATATGGTGAGAGACATTGAGAGTCTGTCTTGCTATTTGTTTTTCATAAAAGCATGTGTTTGTTTATCACTGTGTGCTCTGGGTGTGAAAGAGATAGATAGAGAAAGAGAGAGAGAGAGAGAGAGAGAGAGAGAGAGAGAGAGAGAGAGAGAGAGAGAGAGAGAGAGAGAGAGAGAGAGAGAGAGTCAGACAGAGGGAGAGAGACAGAGAGAGAGAGAGAGAGAGAGAGAGAGAGAGAGAGAGAGAGAGAGAGAGAGAGAGAGAGAGAGAGAGAGAGAGAGAGAGAGACCGAGAGACAGAGAAAAATGGCTGGCCTCTTTATTCTGTCTGTCTAAAACACAGACTCCTGCTGGGCCATCTAAGGGGGGTGCTGGATCTAACAATCACACTGTGTGTGTGTGTGCCTGTCCTGTGTTGTGTGTGTGTGTGTGCCTGCGTGTGTGTGTGTGTATGTGTGTGTGTGTGTGTGTGTGTGTGTGTGTGTGTGTGTGTGTGTGTGTGTGTGTGTGTGTGTGTGTGTACCTGTCTGTGTGGTGTGTGTGTGTGTGTGTGTGTGTGTGTGTTTGCAGGACAGCTCGAACCCAACAAAAGATGACGTCAGAGGACTGCATATCTCCAGGCTGGGATCAGTATGTGGGGGACATGGAAAAACAAGCACAATAAAGGTGTGGAGATGTTCAGATGAGACCTTCATGTCAGAGCCTCCATGTCAGACCAACCTGACACAAGGTCTCTATTCGCTCTATTCTCTATTCACTCATGGTGACAAGAACCTGGTGATAAATCTCAAACTCCTGACCAAATGCCTTCTTTAATCATCAGTGCGTTGTGACTTAAAAACCCTTTGTCTGTGTTTCAGATGAGACGTCAAAGCGAGCTGCTGACTCCCTGTGGTCACTAAAGAGCCCATGGCACTGGTCACGGTGTCGGGGTGTGAACCAACATGGCCGTCCCCTGGTCTCTAATTGAATGGTTTCACCCCTCAACTCTTCACTGTGAAAGCCAGTGTGTGGTGAGGGTGCTTCAGCCATGTTAGGGCTACACACTGGCCCTGAATGAGGTATAATCTCTGCCAGCCTCTGAGGGCTTTGAAAAGGGCGATAAAAAAAGTGCTACATGCAATGAATTCATTATTATTATTTCCATCAGACCAGGCTGGGGGGCACATACATTGCCCTATTATTCCCATGGCAACAGATTGATTACAAAGACGTCATCATCAAAATGTTGACATTCTCGTTCCAATTTACAACCAGAAGGGAACTCTCTCTCTCTCTCTCTCTCTCTCTCTCTCTCTCTCTCTCTCTCTCTCTCTCTCTCTCTCTCTCTCTCTCTCTCTCTCTCTCCTCTCTCTCTCTCTCTCTCTCTCTCTCTCTCTCTCTCTCTCTCTCTGTCTCTCTCTCTCTCTCTCTCTCTCTCTCTCTCTCCTCCCTCCCTCCCTCCCTCCTCCACCAGTAGGACTCTCTCGATCTCTTTCCTCCGGATGCCTACCCAGCCCGGGGAAGGAAAGGCCGGTAGATAATGGCTTGTCTTCTCGCATGTACGCGTTATTGATATATACTGAGTGCAGCGTGGAGGGTATAGGTGGACGTGACATTAGGACTGATTATTAAAACAATCCTCGGAGCGATATGTGCTTGGCCTTTTCACGCTCCATTACTCACACGACGTGCACTCCTGCACGCGGCAGCAGCAGCTCATTAAGAGCCAGGGCAGGATATGCAAGGCATTCAGGAGCATGATTGGAAGCTGTAAATGTGCTGTTGTAAGATAATGACGTCAGAGAACGAGGCGAAGATGGTGGTTAAACCAACAACCGATGGTGGTTAAACCAACAACCCTGTCACCTGGCTGCTACAGATTGATAAAGAGGTAAAAATGCACCGCAGCTATTACCTGGCTATGAAAAGATGTTTGCTGTTCACCACGTTCAGAACATTGAGGAGTGGATTGCCCTGCCTACTACGTCCTTCTTTCTTCTGCTAGTAACAGTGAGAGTCCAGTGCTTCTTTACCAGAGGAAGCAGTCGTGTGGTACTGTAACGCTCTGGTTCTGTGCTACTGGAGGTTGTAACAGAAGTCTGTGGAACACATGACCCAAAACATGATCCTCATGGCATGTTGGGGATGTATGAAGCCAAGGTAGAAGTGGTGGTTGTTTTCTTGAGGTGTACGGCCCAGAATACCAGAGAGACTGATGTCTGAGAGGAAAACTAAACTCTCTATGTTTAAATTATTACACCATGGTCAGCGAGCAAAGGATCCACACTCCAACACACACACACCCTCCCACACACACACACACACACACACACACACACACACACACACACACACGCACACACACACAAACGCTCACATGCACTCACACACAGTTTCCCTAGGCAAGGTTCGGGAATGCTTTGTCAATGTCAAAATGGTGATTCCTTTTACATTTGAGCTTTGGAATAAGTTTTGTCGGCTATAACCTTCAAAACCCCTTTAATTTTGTTATTTATTGCTCTAAGTTTTCAAATTAAAATATCATCAATGTTCTCTAAGGATCAAAATCCATACCTTTTAAAGTGTTCAAGCCAGAGCTATTTAAGATTAAGTTTAGTGATTAAAATGTGTAGAGAAACTGTGGGGTGAAAATTGAAAAGGTTTTCAAGTTGTTTCAAGACTGGAGAAATATTGCAGAAAAAAGGACTCAGCTTCATTGAGACATCAGATGGAGGGTAGATAAAACTAGAAATTAGGGGTGACCTTGAGTCATCGACGATTTGAATCTATCTAGATAGAAAGACATTTTGTTAACTATTATTATATATTATGTATAATAACAAACCTATAATAAATTATATATATATTTGCATCGTTGTGTTGGGAAGATCGTGCATGTGTACCAGCAGGACATTGGAGGATGGAAGTAAGTGAAACCACAGCACTGCTTTGGTTCCAGAAGAAAAAGCATGAAAGTTAAAAAAAAATAATAATAATAAATAAAGATTCTCCGGGGTGGGGGGACTGACTCAGTGACTCAATAAATGTATTTATTGTTTTGTTTGATAACCCCTTTGTGTAATGGCAGTGGCACCATCCAATCATGTTCTTTCTCTCTCTCTCTCTCTCTTTCTTTGACATTCTAGACCATTAGTCTAGAAGAATGTACAATCAGGAACGTCAGGGAAAATGACTTCTAAAGTTAGGCAGCATGCAAAGCCTTTAAAGATGATCCAAAAGAAATCAAATGCAAACTGTGTCAACAGTAGCTGTCATATCATATCATTTGTGCTGATGAAAATTATTATCTTCGTCGATAGGGTATTTTCACTTTCACTAAATTCAATGGTGCAGATTTGTTCTATGCGATGAAATGCATCATCCACATGTATTTTTTATTTGTTTTCAGTCAAATGCTTCTACATTCTCTTTGTCATGATCGAATGTGAATACTGTGTGAAATCAGCTATTACGAAGCTCTCCGTCTCCACAAAGACTGTCAACTGTCTCTAGAAATACTGAAAATGAATCAAATGAACATAAACTATGTAATGATTCCCACTTGTGATGCAGTAAAATGTGTGAGCTCAATTTCACTATATTCAAAGTCTATATCCACAGTATATATTATATACTGTCTTCACTGAGAAAGCATCCTAGCAATGAGTCACATAGGTCTAGTTCTTAAGGTGTTTTCACTCCCAAGCTGAGTTAGATCCCCAATGTCCACATCGTTACCTTTCAGCACCCTAGAGAAGAAGCCACCTAGCCCATACCTGGCATTAAAGACATGTTTGATACGTTGTTTTGGATAAAAGCACCTGCTTGATGACGCAATGACAAAAATGTGTAAATAATAATTAATTGTGTGTTCCAAATCGAATTCCACCTATCAACTGTAAGCTAACCTAAAATTCAACCAATCATCTGAAAGAGGAAACGAGGGTTAAAATGTTAATATGATGCCAGAGATTAATGTGATGATTGCCTTTCAATGAGTTTTTCTTTTTGTTGTTTCCTTAGTTACTGGTGCATATAGCATTAGCTTCATTGGCATCATGACATCATGATGTGGTGTCTACAGAGCTCTTGATTTACTTGTGAATCTTAACTTTTATACTATTCTGTTAAATCTGTCAACATCAAACATGTCGTTTTCAGTATGAAAAGTCGCATTTAATAACTCTGAAGACCCGTGGATTCTACCTAACCTCTATGAAAGCATCTCTTTATATGCATCCTTGAAGGGACATTTCTCACCATGCTTCAGTCAGGCCCATTGGTCCACTTTAACACTGTGATTACCTCGACCTGTCCGATCCCTTGCTCTCCACAGCACAGAGATCCTTGTGAAATGAGTAATTCCACACCATAAGCACAGCCGCTACTGCCCTGAGCAGGTGACTCATTACTTTGTTGCAAATAGACACCATGTTTGACAACGATGTGGATGGAGATGCACTTTATGCAATGGTGGGGTTTAAGAACCCCAGCCCCATTATCTCCTGTAGGAACCCCAGCCCCCTTCTCTCCTGTAGGAACCCCAGCCCCCTTATATCCTGGTGGAACCCCAGTCCCCTTATCTCCTGGTGGAACCCCAGCCCCCTTCTCTATTTTAGAAACCCCAGCCTCCATCTGTTGTTGTGGAACCGTAGCCCCCTTCTCTCCTGGTGGAACCCCAGCCCCCTTCTCTCCTGGTGGAACCCCAGCCCCCTTCTCTCCTGGTGGAACCCCAGCCCCCTTCTCTCCTGGTGGAACCCCAGCCCCCCTCTCTCCTGGTGGAACCCCAGCCCCCTTCTCTCCTGGTGGAACCCCAGCCCCCTTCTCTCCTGGTGGAACCCCAGCCCCCTTATATCCTGGTGGAACCCCAGCCCCCTTCTATCCTGGTGGAACCCCAGCCCCCTTCTCTCCTGGTGGAACCCCAGCCCCCTTCTCTCCTGGTGGAACCCCAGCCCCCCTCTCTCCTGGTGGAACCCCAGCCCCCTTCTATCCTGGTGGAACCCCAGCCCCCTTCTCTCCTGGTGGAACCCCAGCCCCCTTCTCTCCTGGTGGAACCCCAGCCCCCATACCTCCTGGCCTATCCCACGGCAGCTGGGAGAAGGAAACTACCTGGAGGTAGACAGAAAAATGATGACAAGCTGAAGATAACAATACTCTGAACCAGCAGTGGACCAGAGGCCATTAGGGAAGACTAGACCAGCTGCTTAAAGGGGTAACAGGCCTGTTACAGCACTCTCTCTCTCTCTCTCTCTCATCTCTCTCAACATAGAAGAAGAGTACCACACACCGATAGTGTGACTAATGAGGGGTTGGGGGGGGGTTCTCGCCCTGGGCGCCAGATAAACATCACATGTCATTGTTCTGCTGTTGTCAAGCTGCATATTGCCGACGTTATCTGCTGACGTCAGGTTACTGCGGCGTGGTGCAGCTTGATGAAGGAGTGGGAATCTTGTCAAGTGATCACCTCAGGAGACGCTGCTAATTAATGAGTTACACCAGGGGGGGCTCCATTTGTTGTGCTTACTGCTTAGAAATTGATTTGTGTCTCCTTCTTCCCTTCTTCTTCTTCTCTCTCTCTCTCTCTCTCTCTCTCTCTCTCTCTCTCTTCTCTCTCTCTCTCTCTCTCTCCTCGCTCTCTCTCTCTCTCTCTCTCTCTCTCTCTCTCTCTCTCTCTCTGCATTGTAGTGTTGTCTTATCTTTGTTGTGGTTCTCAGAGGTCAGTCTCTCCTCAGCTGGAACCAGGAGCTGAGGCCAGGAGAAGACTACAGCATCAGAACCAGCAGGTCCACCGGCCCCACCCCAACCCCCTCTGAATGTCAACTTCTTTTGATGCCAGAGGAACAGGAATGTTTCTCCTCTTGTGGAGGTGGCTTGAAACACACCTTCAAAAGCAACATGTTTCCTCCTCAGGAGTAGCTTGTTGAGAGTGTCTCTTACATGACTAGATAGTAGTATAGTGCAACTCATTGATGTGTTGTACTGTGGTAAACAGATTAGTGATGAACAGGCTTGCATCGCGTTCATTTAGTGGGCTGAGTGGGTTTTTTGTTTACAGAAGGTGGCAGAGAAACGACGGCGGTGTTCTTTCAACTGGATCCCGGCAGCCAGCGTCGCACCAACAACCTTCACAAGGACAGCCTTCCATCCTCCCTATTTTAATCACCGTCATTATATTTTATTATCCTAGTAATTATACATATTATGATACGCACCAAAACTGGCATCGCAAAAATGGCGGTTCTGCACTGCAGGAGGTCAAAGTTGAACCGGGAGGACTTTACATAACACAGTCATCCGTGGCAACGGCGACTGCGGCAACCCAAAACACCAGCTGGAGCGTAGCGGGGGGGGGGGGCGATACTTACCACCCGTGATAGAAACCAACACTTCAAACACTACACACACCAACAGTAAAACACTACACACACCAACACTACAACACTACACACACCAACAGTAAAACACTACACACACCAACACTACACACACCAACACTACACACACCAACACTACACACACCAACAGTAAAACACTACACACAACAACACTACGCACACCAACACTACAAACACCAACACTACACATACCAACACTACACACACCAACAGTAAAACACTACACACAACAACACTACACACACCAACACTACACATACCAACACTACACATACCAACAGCACAAAACTACACACAACAAAACTACAAACTATAACACTACATGCACAAACAGTACAACACTACACACACCAACACTACAACACTGCACACTACAAAACTACACACAACAACACTACAACACTACACACACTACACACTACAACACTACACACACCAACACTACACACACTGCACACTACAACACTACACACTACACGCACACACCAACACTACAACAATACACACAAAACATATAAATGTGTGTAATGTGTTAATGTTATTATGCGTACTTTTAAACTTAGATACTTTTTAAATGTATAGATACAGATAATCGTATGATTTTTGCACATCAGAATACAGAGGTTGATCACAGCCCACGTACAAAGCATCTGCATCTGCGATGTGAAAGCACCAAACACAACACAATCAGGGTTCTGTTCTCCCTACCTCCTCTCTGTAAGTGTATGTAACCACAGGCAGTTGTATGCATGCGGCACACACACTTACACATACTCATAGACATAATCAGCCCAAAATAAATGCCCTCAAAAGCACATACACAAAGGCAAATGCACATGCAGTGTGTGCACATATGTACACATACACGCACACACACACACACACACACACACACACACAGTCACATGCACACGCACACACACACACACACACACACACACACACACACACACACACACACACACACACATACACACACGTATACGCAGTGAGGCAAACTTAAATGCCCTCTACGACACACACACACACAGTAAGGCAAACTTAATGCAGTCTTTGACGCATGCGAACACAAACACACATAAAGACAAATGCAACACTCCTATGTATACACACAACACAGTATCAGACACACTGTTTGACACACATACTGAAGAGCCCACCAGAAGAACTCAAACATCACATCAAGCTTGGTTCCCACATTGTCCTTCAACTGTGTATTTGAAGATATTTGAAAGTGGATATCAATGGCCACAATTGCTAAAAGCCACTCTCGTCTTCAACTGTCCATGTTTGCAGCTGAGGAGTCTACTGAGTCCTTACCCACCAAGCCGGGGACAGCTAACTAACAACATCATCACTTATCTCCTGGCCCCCTCCCAGCCTCGTCCCCTCCTACCCTGCTGCCGGTCAGCAGCCTCGACAGCACGGGTCAGAGAGGTGGGGGGGGCGGGATGTCGGTGTGGGGGGGCGGGAGGTGGAGGGGCATGTGTCCGGGTCCAGCTCACCGCTGTGCATTTGTCTGGAGGGTCAGGTGAACATGGATGGTGTGACCCCAGCGGACCCTGGCAGACAGGGCTCTGGTGTCCAGAGATGGAGGGAAGAGTGTGGAGCCCCTTGTGATGTAATAATGTGTTGACAGGGGAGGGTCCCTCCCTCCCTACTACAGCTACTACTATCCTAGTCCAGTGACGGCCAACCAGGACTCCCTGTACACAGGGCAACGTAAGGACGCTCCAGGGGGACTGAACTAAACCAGAATAAATCATGCATCAATAAATAATATATAGAAAAAATAAAAATGGCAAAGTAGTAAAATATTCATATTTGTTGAGTACCATTTTAACCACTATTGTTTTGATAATGATGTATGCGATAATGTCATAATATTAGTTATTAGTTTGGCGTAGATGAAAGGGGAATGATACTGTACTACTTGGTGAGGCCATCGTGATATTCATGTTTGTGTTTCATAATGAACATCAGTCTGGCTTTGGCGAGGCGGCAATTGATAAAAATATGGCCGCCGCCGCCCGCCGCACCATGTTTGAAAAACTCCAGCCAATCAGCGCGACGCTGTTGCTCTCTTCACTCTTGACGAATCCGTTTGTAAGCAAAGCAAAAACATTCTAATCTGAGAAAAGCCTTCTGTGCAGACGTTCTGTGCATTTTCTTGTTTAGATTTGATTGAATGTTTTTCAGTCTATTTCAGATAAAATAATTTGTGTTTGCTACACTCTCCTTGGGTTCTGCCATTGTTCCATTTATTTGGCAGACCGATGCGCTCCATGTTCCGAGCATTTTTGCATTTCTGGGAAAAGGTTATCAACAAGGTCAAGGCCAGACCGATCTGCAGAGAGACACAGAGTGTGGATTTGTGACATCAGGATGGTCTCAGGAGGCACTGGAGCTGCTCTGGTGGGGCAGTGGGGATACATGAGACATACACGCTTGTGGAACACTGTCTACCGTCTAGCAGGGTGACAGATGACATCACCCCGGCCACCTTCCAGATAAATGACACACTGTCCGGGGGGGGGGGGGGGGGGGGGGGGGAGTGACACGCAGCAGAGAAAACATTTATTGGAACGAAACGCCTTGTTTGGGTGACCCCCTGCCCTCTCCTCCACCACGACCTCCTCTCCCCCTCCTCCTCCATCTCCTCTCCCCCTCCTCCTCCATCTCCTCTCCCCCTCCTCCACACTGTCAGAGGGCAATGTGAAGGAGGTGATTAATCAGGCTGTTAGCATGGCTGACGTAGCACTGGGGGGAGGAGGAGGAGGAGGAGGAGAATGGAGAGGGTGGGAAAGATGAGAGGATAGGGAGGAGGGAGGGTGGAGGAGGGAGGGTGGAGGGCAGAATGAGCAGAGGAAGGGAAGAGGAGGAGGGCGGGGATTGATGGAGGGAGAAGACGAAGGGGGCTGAAGGGCGGTATGAAGGGAGGGATGGATGGATGGAGAAAAGGAGGAAGTGAGGAGAAGGATGGGACGGTGAGGAGAGGGAGGAGGAGAGGAAAGGGAATAGGAGGAAAGGAGAAGGAGGAGATGAGGGAGTAAAGAGATTAGGAGAAGGAGGAGTTGGATGAGGAGGTGAGGAGAGGGTGGAGGAGGATTGTAGGAGGAGGTGAGAAGATTGAGGAGAAGGTGATGAGAGGGAGGAGGAGGTTGAAACCTCCTTGGACCGAGGAGGAGACATCATGAATGAGAGGGCTGACCTGGTGTGACACATTAGAGCTTACTCAGGCTTGGGGAACAATAACTTTTACAGCAATGGGCTTTGATTGGAACAATATCCCCATGGCAACCATTATGGGTAATGACCGTGATTAAGCGTGTCATCAGACAGAGACAGACAGTCGCTCTTTGGTCTGCATGGCCGGCGAGCACTCCGGCCGCTCCGAAACATTTGCCTCCAAAGTGTGCCACATAAAAAGTTGATTCCAGAATATTAACCTTAAAAAAAGTTTTGAGTGCGCCGTATGTCCCCGGTAAACGGGTCAGTAAACGGGCCGGTTAATTGGCTGGGTAACCAGTGGCCAGGGACCAGAACCCTTAGGCTGTCAGACACCCGAGCCACTGCATCCTCCTGCCCTCTCAAAATGATGGTGAGAATCTTCACAGGAAAACAACAAGTGAGTGATGTGATGAATCTTTGACAGAAACACATTTAGTCAATGCGGTCTTCAATAGTCAAACAAGCATGTGCAAAATGAGTGAAACCATAGTATTGCTTTGCTTCTAGAAGGAACAGCCTGGATTGTAGCCTCTACAATTTTAGCCTTCTAAAATATTTTTTTGCAATTTGTTTTGCGTTCAATCAGTGTACTTATGGTTTGTTTGATAACCCCTTTGTGAAATTGCTGTGACACTATACAATCATTTTCAAAGTAGAGCACATTGTACACCGTTTGTCTCAAACAGGGGAGTCAAACTCACTTTTACCCCGAGCCACGTCAGCATTATGGTTGCACAGAAAGGGCCGGCTTGTTCAGAGTTCACCTGAACCCTGCATACCCCCCCCCCAAAAGAAAACCTACCCTCATGTTCTTATTTGTTGTACGTCTTGGCACTTTATAATCGCTCTTTGTAACTTGGCACTTAGTCAGAGATGTTGTATACTAGCAATGATTAACCTTGCAATTGAAATACTTGAAACTTGTTCTGGTGACTTTCTTACTGTATTAGCAGCAATGAAATGTTTCACCTTCTTATGACAAATGTACTCCTTGTACGTTGCTGTGGATGAAAGCATCTGCTAAATGCCCTAAATGTAAATGTAACTGGCAGATTATATAGAGTACATTTAACTACTCCTTAACGTATTGTTAAGTAACTGTTTCTGCATTTGATCATTATTTATTCAAGTGTACAAATATTGTATTACATTTATATAAATGTAAAAATATTTGGATGCACTGGAACCACTGCAATCTAGCGGCAGGATTCTGAGAACCACAAACTTTAAATGCATTTTGGGAGATGTAGTTCATGGCCACTGTATGGTACGCTGTGAAGCAGCCTATGCCTTTTAAGCTCCCACGGGCCTTGAGTTTGACACATGTGGTCTAGAAGGATATACAATGTCAGGGGGAAAAAATAAAGCTTGGAAACACATCAAAACCTTTAAAGATGATCCAATAAAAGTAAAATGCAAACTGTCAACAGCATATGTCACATAATAGCACTAGAGCTGTTCTGAATGATTCTCAGCTGGTACTCACTGGTGTATTTCTGCTGCTCTGCTGAAGTGAATGGCACCTCATTTGTTCTACACACTGAATCATTCACATGTATCAGTCAAACACTTGTGCATTGTCTCTAGAATAGGGGTTTTGTCCTGTCCGGATGTGAATAACGTGTGTAATCAGAGAGACTGATATTGAGTTTAACAGCAGTTTGGCACTCTGCCTACAGCCTCGTACCTAAGACCGTGATGATGTTCATTATAACAGCACTCCCTCTCGTGTGATTCTGATGAAATATTGGGCCTTTATTTTCTGTCAGACTGCAGATGATGACATTAACGGACAAACACATTGTCAGCATATTGTGAAAAGTGTATTTGTTTGTGGAGGCGGTCGGTCATTTAGTGGAAGCAGCTGAATGGGCCTCCCCTATTCAGCTGCGGGAAACCCTGGAAGCCGATTATTTTAAACTATTTAAACGACACAAAGCTCACCAAAAATCTGACAAATCGGATTCAATCACGCTAAATCTCCGTGGCTGATACCCTTTCATGACTGCATTACTGTCAACTGACAAAAAAAGTTGACTGTACCAACTGGGTCAAATGGGAGTAGCTAAGCACATTGCAGACCACTGACGCAATTGCTTTTCCAATGAGACAGAGATGAAGCTCAAGTGAGCTGACGGGTAACAGGTGGGCTGAACAGTGCTGGCGAAGGAAGGACTTACGTTTGGCGATGCGTGTGAAGGTCCTCCATCCCTCGCCCCCCCCTGAGCCAGAGCATCCGTCCTCGTCGTCGCAGTCCCCACTGGGACGCCCCTCCCGGTCCCCGCTTCCCGTCTCGATCTGGTCCAGAGAGCCAAGACGCGGGATGGACTTCCCCTGCAGCAGCTGAAGTAGCCATGACATCACACAGAAGATGCAAGAGTAAGCGACATCACCATGACAACATGTAGAGGTTGTAAGGGGTTACTGAAGTTTGCCATGACTTCAGTAGCCTTCCTCACACAAAAGGATCTGAGGGTTACTGATGTCGTCCTGACAACAAAGCCAAAGGATGCTGGGGTTCCTGATGTCCTCGTGACAACACACAGAAGGATATAGGGGTTACTGAGGTCACTTTGACAACTCACAGAAGGATGCAGAGTTACAGAAGAACTGATATTGTCATGACAACACTCTTACACAAACCTTCCAGTTAGACCCCTGTAGTGTTAAAATCGATAAACTTTCTGCTGGGAGTCAAACACTGTAACAACTACAGTATCCTTCCTCTTAAAAAACATAGTTTGGTTAATCATTATCCAACCAGTGTTGTAACCTGGACTAAGCACCTTCTTAATTCCTTCTCTAATTGGCTAATTTCAAATTCATTGCACGTCACTCTCTAAACAAGTGGGAGTGATTTGAGTTGATTAGAAACGTAGCCGCGGTCACACTTCACTGCTGAGGAACAGATATGTCATGGCTACTGCTAAAGGCTAAGCCAGGAGGACCCGGGGGGTCACGATGCTAACATCCCCCCCAACCCCAGTGCTCAAGTGACCCCCAGGGGTCACTTGAGACTGGCTTCAAACCATCAGGCTCAGCTGTTTTCTAATATAAGAGTATTGCTTCATGTTTACATATTTATGTTCTTCTTAGGGTTTTTTTAATAATATTTTCCAGTTGGTATTTGTATTTTTGCTTTTTTTACATTCTCTCATCACTGAGTCAACCTATCAGAAATACATTTGTAAGTGCAAACAGTTTGTGATTCTGAGCCTGGATCGTCATAGCAATAGCAGGGGTGATAGTCTGTTCACAGATCCTCTCTGGCCAGAAGGTGTACACGATTAGAAAGTACATTCTCCGGCTGCCCGGAGGGGCCCAGCACTGTACTTGAGTTGAGGGGCGATGGTGGAGGGGTGAGCTAGAGGAGGGAGGTGAAGGGGGGAGGGGGAGGAGGAGGAGGAGGTGGTAGATGGAAGGGTGAGCAGCTGGGGGGGGGCTCTGTGATGATGAGAAGCAGTGCTCTGATCACAGGAAGCTGAGCATGTTGAAGAGGAACGTTCAGGACGGCTCATGGCTCAGAGCTTCAGTGAGTCACCCAGCAGCTCCAAGTGACAACACTCTTTGACGAAGGGAAGCTGTTTGTGTGTGCAGGGTCAGGTTGGTGTATATAGTGTGTCTGTGTGTGTGTGTGTGTGTGTGTGTGTGTGTGTGTGTGTGTGTGTGTGTCTGTGTGTGTGTCTGTGTGTGTGTGTGTGTGTGTGTCTGTGTGTGTGTGTGTGTGTGTGTGTGTGTGTGTGTGTGTGTGTGTGTGTGTGTGTTGTGTGTGTGTGTGTGTGTGTGTGTGTATGTGTTTGTGTGTGCGTGTGTATTTCATTGAAAGAATATGTAATATTCCAATAAACTTATGTTAACATAAACACATTGCACATGTACATATGTGTTTATGTGTGTCCATGTGTCATGTGTTTATGTGTGTGTGTGTGTGTGTGTGTGTGTGTGTGTGTGTGTGTGTGTGTGTGTGTGTGTGTGTGTGTGTGTGTGTGTGTGTGCCTGTTTGTGTTGTGTGTGAGAGTGTGTGTAGCTCAGTGAGTTTGTCAAAAGAGAAACTGAGTGCAGGAGACAAAGATAGGCAGAATGTGTGTGTGTGTGTGTGTGTGTGTGTGTGTGTGTGTGTGTGTGTGTGTGTGTGTGTGTGTGTGCCTATTTGCGTGTGCATGTGTATGTGGGTTTGTGCATGCATGCATTGCACATGTATGTGTGTGCGTGTGTTTGTGGCAGTGCACTGACGTCCTGAATAATGTATTTAGGATTATGTGTGAACCCCAATGAGCCATTTCCACTCTCTCTATTCAAGACAGTAAAGAATGAACAGGAGTTGTCAGGCCACCACCAAACATCACACACACACACACACACATGCATCTCGTGCCCACACAGGATCATGTGCACCTTCACTCTGCCAGCGTTCGCGTTATAATTCCAAGTGGACAGAAGTAGTCAGGAGTTAAGTTCAATTTCACCCCCAAAACCAAAACATCCTTGACGCTTGGTGGTTTTTAAAATAAAATGTAAAAGTGTTGAAATCTCGCCGGCGTACGTGTTGTTGTGGAAAGCCGAACCTGCTGCTCACTGACCTCATCCATAAATAACATAGCTGTTGAGACGTCTGGAAGCTGTTGCAGCGCCTCCTTCGCATTTGGTCCCGTGAGGTTGAGACGCCAACCTCCGGCACTGAGGGTGCGTTCTCATCCGACGTTGCAGACAATTTCATCAATGCTCTTCAGCTTTAACCGAGCAACAGGTAGAAGGCCGTTCAGGACTTAATCTGCAAACGCCAAAAAAAACACTGCGGAGGACTGTACTGTAAGTTCGGAGTGATTGTGTGAGAAAAGGAGAGATATTAATGTATTTGCTTCTCTGAAATATTGTCAGAAATATTTTTGATTCGATTTGACTTTGATTGATTCGACTCAATTACAAAACTTTTTCTTTTCAATTCTATGAATTGTAATAAAAGATAAGGACGACAGGCTAACGAGTGATGTGATTCTTACAGGCAGAACGAGCTCAAATCAATAACACATCCGTGTAAATTGGCAGGAAACACACACAATTATGCTCTAGTCAATGATGTGTTCGCTGTGAGATATGATTTACATAAACAGACAGCTCATTACTCCACATATTGCAGAGAGAATAATGATTTGGTTCCCATGCTAATATATCTCCATCTCTCTCCTTCAACCCTCACTCTCTCTCTCTCTCTCTCTCTCTCTCTCTCTCTCTCTCTCTCTCTCTCTCTCTCTCTCTCTCTCTCTCTCTCTCTCTCTCTCTCTCTTCTCCCCCTCTCTCTCTATCGACCTCATGTCACTCTCCCGTCATGGCGTTGTGGAGACTAATTGCTTTGTGTTTGAGTGGATCGAACAGCCACACGTCTTCCTCTGAGTGATGGTGTTTCCTGACAGCAGCCTCTAACACCTTGGCTGTGAGTGAGGCACGCCTGTGTAGACACCCCAGTCACATGACATGGGTCCCATGCGGGCTGTTAAAGATGTATGGTACCACTGAGATATCATCTGATAGGAGGAAGATAGTTGAGATATAATCTGGTATGATGAATAGATATGATATATAATCTGATAGGATGAAGAAATTAGAATAGATTCTGGTAGGATGAGGAGAGATATGAGATATGATCTGGTAGAATGAAGAGATATGAGATATTATCTGGTCGGATAAAGGGATATGATATACAGTATCATCGTAAACACACGAAGAGATGAAGACGAGGCTCAAGACACTGGTCACCAGATCCCACCACCTTCACATGCCGTACTCCAAGCGTAAGCATGGCCATCCCAGGTGACATTCTCCAAAGATCAAGCCATCTGAAGAGAGACACCTTGCTAGCCTGACAACATGATGCGTGGTCATTACCATACACATTGTCACTTAAAGGTTCACCTTACAGCATGTGTTTGAGTGAACATTGTGAAAACAGCTCTGCTACGCTGCAGACTCCATTGTGTTCCCCAAGGCCCTTTGACCCCAATAGATGATAGAGTCACATAGGGTTGTACAGAGTTTGAGAGCACAACAGCGTAACTGTAGAGTGTATGAGTATACTGTACATCACATGGTATATGGAGAAACTAACCACATGATGTGGTTTGATCGAGAAGATCGTCTTTGATAAGTTCAACAACATCGAGGAACGGACGCTCTGGCAGAATACAGAATTGTCGACGTGCATCAATAATCCACGGCAGCTTGGAGGGAATGAAACAGTGCTATGAAACAACAGCTCAGGATTGGCTCATAAGTAGCAGCGGTGAGGGGAACTAATCAACAAGACGTTGGTTTTCAGGAAATCTCTCTGACCTTCACGTCCCCACCGGGAGACGAGCTTGGTTGAGGCTTCGGCAAACATCTCTCCACTCTGCAAACAGGCTGACAGGTGGGGAAACTCAGCCAAAACTAATCCATTCACACTTCTTATCTGCACCAAGGATAGCGCATGGCTTAACAACAATGTGCAAATTGTTGCTGCTGGGTAAAAACAAATCAACTCACTCTCCTGTTTTTAGAATTACATTTTAGACAAAATGTCCATGAGTGTGTGATAGAGATATATCTTCTAATTAATTGAAATCCAGAGAGCACTGTGTGACTGTGTCATAAGTAAATACAAGTAAATAAAATCAACCCAGGATGTTTGAAGTCATAAACAAATCAGCTACTCATGAATTAATTTAGCTAATTTAATTAGTTAGTTAATTAGTGCCGGTGTCTCTAGATATACAGTAAAAGTATGAATGTTAAGACAGGGCTTTTAGGAACATGTTACTCAACGTCAGGGGGAGGGGAAGAGGAAGTGGTCAGTCCCATTTCCTCTCTCACCCGGCTCCCCCGCCTCCCTTCTGGAGCCTAATAGCCATGCCACCGCTACGTTGAGCTAGCACTATGATTTAATTCTTACTTTGGCTATGAATACGCCCCTGGGACAAAGGCTGTGAACAGCAAGCTTTTGGAGACCTTAACTTTTTATTTTAAATTAGAAATGATGGGGGTGGTGGGCTGGGTGTGCTATTACCCTTTTGTTCTAAAACAGACTTCAAGTTTTTAATTGCATTATATACATATATAGTATATAAACAATCCTGTGCATTTGTGTGTGCGTGCGTGCGTGTGTGTGTGTGTGTGTGTGTGTGCTAAAAACTATACTCTTATTTCCGAGCCAGATATTTTCTGAAAAATGCCTCATAAACCCACATGAAGAGAGAGACACACATACACATACACACACATACACTTACACACACATACACACCCTACACAGCAGACATGAGCACACACACATACACTCCATTCATACAGACCCACATACACTTACACACACATACACACACTCATACACACAAACACACACACACACACACACACACACACACACACACACACACAGGCCAAATGCATAGCCTTGCATGGAGCTTCCATTTATAGGACCCAAGTTCTTGAAAGAAGTCCATCTAAGGCATGAAAGAGGCTGCTGAGCAGTATATTCAGCCAGGCTGGCTGGACTGGTGGTCTCTAGATATTATTAAATATGATTAAATATGATCCCGGACTCTCCCCCACTGGTGCCATTAGAATAAGACTCAGCATTGACCTACATAGGTGACAGAGGAGCCATGACAGCGTGTACTACTCAACAAAGGTTTGGTCTAATGGAGCAAACTGTGGGAAATGTGAGACAAACACAATTATTTGTGCAGTAATACATTACTATAATTATGACGCATTGGGTTTTAGATCGAGCGGGTTATTTATTTTAATGAATCATGATTGTAACTTTTTGTCGCTGTTCATAATCATTATGTTTAGTGAAACAGACTGCACCCATGGGGATGTACAAATGATGAAAAAGTGGTTGTTCAACCACACAAGAACAAACAAACTGTCCTTTTACTGGCTGCTCTGGGCTCTCTGGTGGCAGGATTACACATAGCAGTAATGATCGAAACATACAAAGCATTTATAAACCAAAGATTCTGGAGTCTGATTAATCTGAATTTGATAAGTTTGCTGAGATATTCCCTAAACGTGTGGGTAAAGTGCGGGGTAAGCAGCAGCAGAACAGAGCCCTGATGCATTTAGACTGGCCTCTAGACAACATGAGGTGGGACATGCTTGTACTTCTCCTTCTACTCTGTGGGGTTGGTTAGCATTTCACACGGATGCCTGGCCAGTTAGCAACTGTCAACGCTGTGTGTGTGTGTGTGTGTATGTGTGCGCATGTGTGCGTGTGTTTGTGTTTGTGCATGTGTGTGTCTGTGTGTATTTTTATGTGTTTGTGTGTGTGTGCATGTGTGTGTGTATATGCGTTTTGGAAAGAATATTCTTGTTGTCCTTGGTCACATCATTCCTTTTATCACTTGCTTTTTATGATGTATTTTATGATGGTGGGGCAGGGCTTTGATACGTGCTACCTGGTTGATTTGATTGCTGGTGAGTGAGACTGCCGGGATCTGAACTGAAACTGGTTTTCCGCATTGTGGTCTGATCAAAAGCAACCTGGCTGTCAATCAGGACAGCATGTAAGAACAATGCAATATGTTAACTCTATATATAATATAGGGACAGGAATCTGCAGGCTCCTCATTTATATTCATTTTTATACATTTTTTGCAGTTTAATATTTTGTGTGGTTTAAAGTTGAGGGTAAGGTTATGAATGTAGCCGAACAAAACTGGTGATTAACTATTGGCAAATAATAACTAGTTCCCATCGAAGTATTGCGAGAGTAAAGAATCCTAATTCTTACATTAATTGTGATTTTTTTCCCCATCCTTTATAAAGTGAGAAGCAATGTAAATAATAGGAGGCACACAATAATGAGGTTTTAAATAGATAATGTAATAAATAAATAAATTATTATGTGACTTAAATCTTGTAATTCAAAGCCAATACATGTATTCTTCAATTGGTTATGATCCCATCTCCATATTATGTATTTTGTGAGGTCCTGCTTCACAACCATATTAAATTAAAAAGTAATCAAGTGTTGAATATTGATGAGTGTTGTGCATAGGCCAGTTTGAAGCGTTCATTGAAGTTCCACCCTCAATGTTTCAAACATGGATTTCTTCAGTTGCTGGTGGCAAAAGCTTCAACAAAATGGCAACACTTTGTAGAAAGCAAATCTATACCCTCAAAACAGTCATGCATAAACCAATGGATGATGTCACGCTACGTCCGTATTTTTCACAATCTAGGATGAATGTTCTGTGATTTATCATTCGAAGCAAGTGATGAATCGTTCACATAGAAAACTGCTGGTCAAACACCACGCAGAAGAGCGGTAAATAAACATTTTGGAATAAATAATTCATCGCCTGAGAGATGCAAAGAGAGAGACAGAGGACACAGAGAGAGGGAAAGAAAGATGGATTAACAGTTTGTCTCAATTGTTTACACACTAAAACTGGAACTGTGCACACAATGGTAAAATTTGAAGCTCATGTGCAACAACAGACTATTTCTGCTAAATCCTGACCACATTTTCTTTGTTTTCACTCAAATAGCAATTCTAAATTACATTCTTGCCAAACTTTACACACCCAATTTAATACATTAGCAATATTTTTCTAATCAAGTCTTGTTTGCTTCCATGGAAAACGTTGGCCTTCAAATGCCAAACTTTAATTACCAACTGGTCTCACTCATGCCACACCTACTCAAACACAATTGGCTAAACTTTTCAATTATCTCTAAGTGCATAAAAGAGATCACAGGTAACCTCTCCTGTGTTGGAAAACAATGGAGTATCATGCAGCATAGACAAAAAAAATAAAGGGGGAGGAGGATGGGAACTAATATTTCAAAAGAAGTATGTGCACCTTTGGCAGTGCAGCCCGGTTTAAAGAACTGTAGTTTCTGTTCTCCATTTAGAGAGAAGAGGAACGTCTACTTCAATTGTCTGCTATACTGTATACAGCAATTACAGTAATGCAACTTTATGGTATTATATCAATACAGTGCTTCATGATTAGAGTACACTAATGCAGTGTTGGGTAGTAACGCGTTATTAGTAACGCCGTTACGTAACGCCGTTATTTTTTTCAGTAACGCGTTACGTAACGCATAGTTTTTTTTTAATTCAGTAACTCCGATCCCGTTACCAAGCGCTACGTTACTCCGTTCCTTTTGGTGAGGTTTTACAACGGCACGCAGTTCCCGATCAATGAAGTTTAATTGAATTGAAAAACAAAGCATGTGTCGCCTCTAGCATCACACATGCAATCAAACACGCGCCTCGAAGATAACTGGACAGGTCAGTGCACGGCATGATGGCGAGCGAGAAGGGGAAGATCACTTTCTACTCTTGGAAATACTCACATTATTTTCAACTCGAGAGCAAAGGGGAAAACAACATTTCGGTAAGATGTAGACTGTGCCCCGGGTCAAAAATCCTCTGTATGGCGAAAAACAGCAACAGCAATCTGCTGAAGCACCTCGAGAAGCGGCATGCTTCCACAAAGCTAGTGGCTAAAGTAACGTCAGCCAACGCAGCATCCGAGACCGACAGCAGCGAGCAGCAGCACACACCCACTCACACCCACTCACACACACACACACACACACACTCACACACACACACACACACACACACACACAAACACACACACACACACACACACACACACACAAACACACACACTCACACACACACACACACACCCACTCACACACACACACACACACACACACACACACACACACACACACACACACACACACACACACACACACACACACACACACACACACACACACTCACACACACACACACACACACACACACACACATATAAACACACTCCCACTCACACACACACACACACACACACACACACACACACTCACACACACACACACACCCACTCACACACACACACACACACACACACACACACACACACACACACACACACACACACACTCCCACACACACCCACTCACACTCACACACACACACACACACACACACACACACATACACACACACACACACAAACACACACACACACACACTCCCAAACACACACACACACACACACACACACACACACATAAACACACTCCCTCACACACACACACACACACACACACACACACACACACACTCCCAAACACACACACACACACACACACACACACACACACACATATAAACACACTCCCACTCACACACACACACACACACACACACACACACCCACTCACACACACACACACCTACTCACACACACACACACACACACACACACACACACACACACACACACACACACACACACTCCCACAC
The DNA here is from genome assembly GCA_036785325.1 of Urophycis tenuis. NCBI lineage: Eukaryota > Metazoa > Chordata > Actinopteri > Gadiformes > Phycidae > Urophycis > Urophycis tenuis. Next base: position 17,715,709 of record JAXIVH010000005.1, on the reverse strand, counting down.
ACACCCACTCACACTCACACACACACACACACACACACACACACACACATATAAACACACACACACACACACACACACACTCCCAAACACACACACACACACACACACACACACATAAACACACTCCCTCACACACACACACACACACACACACACACACACACACACACACATATAAACACACACACACACACACACACACACTCCCAAACACACACACACACACACACACACACACATAAACACACTCCCTCACACACACACACACACACACACACACACACACACACACACACACACACACACTCCCACACACAAACACACACACACACAGGCGGGTTAGCGAGGACGCGGTGGAGGCGTCCGTCTGTCTGCCGCTCGCGCGGCGGCTCAGCGGCGCTCAGCCGGCCGACGTCTACGTCAGAATATTGTTTTCAGTTATTTATATCAGAATGTCTGTATTTGCTTTTAAGCCACTTTAATTTTTGGCAGTTTGTTTTTGAATACCAAATAAGAAAAATAGCCTTGTTTAGCCAGTTTATAGCCTATGGCCTGACTGAAATAAATAGACATTGAAAAAATACTTTGGTATTTGTGTCAAGGTTTGTGTTGGTGCACAACAGATCATTGCTTGCTTGGATGATTAGATTCAGTTATGTGGATGCAAATGAATTGAAATGGTTGTATTATTTTGTATTATTCAGCATCAGTACAGAACTGAAATGACAGCTAGAGGGGAACTCAATCAATCAACCTTTAGAGCATTGGAAGAACGTTTTACAGTAACTAAAAAGTTACTTTCTCAGTAACGCATTACTTTTTGGTTTAAGTAACTGAGTTAATAACTGAGTTACTTTTTTACAAAGTAACTAGCACAACACTGCACTAATGAGAAGCATACGCATTACGCATTACTTTTTGGTTTAAGTAACTGAGTTAATAACTTAGTTACTTTTTTACAAAGTAACTAGCACAACACTGCACTAATGAGAAGCATAGTCATTGAGTGTGCTTGTAAAAGCACACTATGTACTATCCACCATACTTAATATTCTTATTATTCTTCCATACGTTTTTTCGGTTGACTACTCCTCCCACAGTTTTAGTCGCACATACACAAAAAAGGTATCAAAACGTGCAACTTGTCTGGGATCGGTGCGCTATGACTTTTCTAAGGGTTTCGGCAAACAGTTTTAGAAATATTCGGCAAAAACACGCCGAAAAATCCCCCCAATATTACCTTATGGAGAGGCTAGAGTGGATGACATCATAGCTAGAGTGGAGAGGGAGTGAAAAATTTGTCAAAAAATAAATTTGGAAACTGCGCTCAAGGACGCAAATGCCACTCAACAGAAATAATTTCTATATAGAAACGGAGGAAAATTCGTCTTCTCACTCACATTCATCTGCTGAAGCTGTCAGAGTAATAGTTTGGGCTTAGGACGCACAGATGCGCCACCAACATGCACCCACAGCCTCATAGACTGCCATGTTAAAAAGGCAGGAAAATTTCTGGAGGAAAGCAGAGGTAACATTTCTTCCGATCGCTCTAAAAGTCCAATTCCTTCAGCTTTTCTTCACAAAACACATGTAGACGTTCAGAAAGAGCTTACGATGCTCAAATTAAGTTCAATAATAGGAACTACGGTTTGGCCAGAAATCATTTTTGTTCGAGTGTACTTTCAGACGTGTTTCTCTCTCTCTCTCAGCGCCATCAAATGTCACAGCAGCAGCTGCGGTTGACAGGTCTGCTCTGATTGGTGGCTGCCACCTGGACCTGGTTGCATGGCTACCAAAGCCTGCCCTCCACAAGCCTGACTGTGATTAACTTTATTGAACTCTCTGTATATTAACAATGACAATATTAACAATATTAACAATATTAACAATATTAACAATGACTTCCGGTTCCGGCGCCGCAGCGAGTGGCAGCCCGACACAGCAGCTCCCGATCTTTTCCTTTTTTCTTAGATTAAAGTTTTTTTAAAAACTTTAATCTATATAGTACTTTAGAACTGTAGCACTAGGCTTTAGAAACATGTTTTAGGTTATATGAGGGCTCTTAAACGGGTCGAATAATAACTAGTATGTGCAGGGCGATCGCCACGATCGCTAAACAACAACAACAACAACAATGGACTGGCGCCTACTCGCGGGACGAGCTCCTTCAGCTCCGGGATCGACCAGCGGTGTGCCCGAGGGGGATCCCGAAAGAGCTGAGGATAAAGCGGCGTGGGACCAGAGCAGGAGCCATGGTGAGGAACAAGAGGATGGAGAGGAAGTGGAGATATAAGCCCCGTCTTCCCTCGGTTATCATGGGTAATGTTCGCTCACTGCCCAACAAGATGGACGAACTATCAGCCCTCACTACCGGACAGCGCGAGTACCGGGAATGTAGTGTGTTGTGCCTGACGGAGACATGGCTGAACGGGAACATACCAGACTGCTCAGTGGAACTAGCCGGCTTCACGCTAGTTCGGGCGGACAGGAACAAACAGAGCGGTAAGAAGTCGGGTGGCGGACTTGCCGTCTTTGTTAATTCCAAATGGTGCAACCCGGGACATGTTACCACGAAGGTAATCACGTGCACGCCCGACGTCGAGTTGTTAGCGGTGGGACTGAGACCGTACTATCTGCCCCGTGAGTTTTCGGCAGCCATTGTTGTTATTGTTTACACTCCACCATCGGCCGTAGCGGCGAGGGCTTGTGACGTCATTCATTCTTCCGTCGCAGACCTGCAGACTAGACATCCCAACGCCCTTATTATAGTAAATGGAGACTTTAATCATGTAAATATATCAAAGACACTGACTGACTTCACCCAGTATGTAACCTGCAGCACCAGAGGAGATAAGACCCTGGACTTACTGTATGCCAATGCTAAGGGAGCATACAGTGCAACAGCCCTCCCCCCCCTGGGCAAATCAGATCACTGCTTGATCCTACTGTCTCCTACATATAAGCCTCAGGTTAGGAGACAGCCCATTACCACCAGGACTGTACAGCAGTGGTCTGAGGAGGCTGAAGAGGCCCTGAGGGAGTGCTACAGGACAACAGACTGGAGGATGTTTCAGGAGGACTATGGTGATGACATTGAGGGTCTCACTCAGTGCGTCACAGACTATATAAAGTTCTGTGAGGAGAGTGTTGTCCCCACCAAGAAGGTCCGTTGCTTCCCTAACAGCAAACCCTGGATCAACAGGGACATCAAAGTCCTGTTGAACCGTAAGAGGAGAGCCTTCATGGTAGGAGACAATGAGGACACACAGAGGGAGATACAAAGAGAGCTGAGGAGGGAACTGAGGAGAGCTAAGGCCTGCTATAAAAGCAGGATTGAGGACAAGCTGCAGCAGAACAACTCCCGAGAGGTGTGGGCAGGGGTGAAAACCATCACCGGCATGAAAACTGCCGGAGGATCACAGGAGGGGACAAAGGAATGGGCCGATGAGTTAAACCTGTTTTTCAACAGATTTGACTCACCAACGGGGGCCAGACCCTCAACTCCCCTTCCCCCCTCCTGCCCTACTCATCTCCCTGCTGGACCACCAGATCCGGGCATGGCAGCTTCAGCTTCTGCACCTCCCCTCCCTGCACCACCCTCCCTCTCTCTCCCGTTCCACACTCACAGGGAGGCTGGACCAATGTCCGGCCCAGAGGACAGTCACCCCCTCGCCACACCGCAGACTACACCTGTGACCCCGGAAATAACAACCCCAACCATCAGCACCAGCCACGTGAGACGGCAGCTCACGAGGATCAGGCCTAACAAGGCCAGAGGACCCGATGACATCAGCCCGAGGGTGCTCAAGATCTGCGCGGAGCAGCTGGCAGGAGTGTTCACGCACCTCTTCGGCCTCTCCCTGAGGCTGAAAAAGGTGCCAACTCTATGGAAGACTTCCTGCGTAGTCCCTGTGCCGAAGAAGGGTCGTCCCAACGCTCCAGGGGACTTCAGACCTGTGGCACTGACGTCACACGTCATGAAGACCTTTGAGAGATTGGTTCTGGACCATCTCAAGCCCAGGGTGCGTGACTGCCTGGACCCATTGCAGTTTGCGTACCAGACCCACATCGGCGTGGAGGATGCCATCATCTACCTGCTTCACAGAGCTTACACACACCTGGAGAGGCCACAGAGCATGGTGAGAATCATGTTCTTCGACTTCTCCAGTGCTTTTGACACCGTCCAGCCAGACCGGCTGGCTGAGAAGCTCCTGGTGATGCAGGTCGATCCTGACATGGTGGCATGGATTACGGACTACCTCACGGACAGACCGCAGTATGTCAGGCTGCGACACTGCTTGTCAGACATGGTGACTAGCAACACCGGCACACCCCAGGGAACTGTACTTTCACCATTCCTGTTCACCCTCTACACCTCAGATTTCTGCCATAACTCCCGAACATGCCACCTGCAGAAGTTCTCGGACGACTCCTCCATTGTTGGATGCATCACAGACAACGAGGAGGAGGAGTACAGGGAACTGGTGAGGAACTTTGTGGGATGGTGTGATGGGAACCACCTCCAGCTCAACACAGGGAAAACCAAGGAGCTGGTGGTGGACTTTAGACGCAGGAAGTGTCCCCCATTACCGGTTTCCATAAAGGGGGAAGAGGTGGAGATGGTGGACACCTGCAAGTTCCTTGGGGTGCACCTAAACAACAAATTGGACTGGTCTGATAATACCGAGGCCCTCTACAGGAAGGGACAGAGCAGGCTGTTCTTCCTGAGGAGGCTCAGATCCTTCAATGTGTGCACTAGGCTGCTACGGATGTTCTACCAGTCTGTGGTAGCCAGTGTCACCTTCTTCGCCGTCGTGTGCTGGGGAGGAGGCATCGGGTGTGGTGGGGCAAGTAAGCTGAACAAGCTGGTGAGGAAGGCGAGCTCCGTGGTGGGGATGAAGCTGGACTGTGTGGAGGCGGTGACAGAGAGGAGGATGAGGGGAAAGCTGCAGGCGATCCTGGACAACCCCTCTCACCCTCTCTACGCCGAGCTGAGGCAACTCAGGAGCACGTTCAGCCATAGGCTCACTCAGCCACGTGCTTCAAAGCGCTTGGGGGGCTCTTTCATCCCATCAGCTATCAGGCTCTACAATACCTCAACCACCCGCTCCCAACGTCTCGGAAGCGCCAGCACCACCAGATAATGGATTTGTATAACACACCACACACCCCAGACTGTTTTCTAGCCATTCTCATCTTATGTCTGTTCATCTCACTAATAACCACTGCCCATCTGTCATCTTTCATTGTGTGCACCAGGCTTCCACGGATGGTCTACCAGTCTGCGGTGGCCAGTGTCACCTCCTCACTGCCGTGTGCTGGGGAGGAAGCTTTGGGAGCGGTGGTGCCAGGAAGCTGTACAAGCCGGGGAGGAAGGCGAGCCCTGCAATGGGGATGAAGCTGGACGGTGTGGAGGCGGCGACAGTGAGGAAGACGAGGGGAATGCTGTTGGCGACCCGGACCTACCCTCTCAGCCTCACTGTGCTGAACTGAAGCAACTGAAGCAACTCAGGAACACGTTCAGCCACATGCTCACTCAGCCAAGTGCCTCAAAGTGCTTGGGTGCTCCTTCATCCCACCAACCATCAGGCTCAGGAAGCTCCAACACCACCAGACAAATGGAATGGACTGAACTTTCATTCACATACACCACACCACACACCTTGGACTGTGACCCAGCCGTTGTTATTCCAGGACCATTCATATATTGTACCTGGAATACCTGTATAAATTTGCACATCTTGCACCTTGCACTTTCCGCATACTTGCACTATTTTATCTACTTATCTACTTGCACTATTTGATCTATCTTGCATTTTGCACCACAAACTGCTATCTAGGACACTAGTATGCATACGGGTCCTCTCGTCACCGACCTGACTTAAGAGCGCGTATTTAATCTAATCTATTGTTTTTTTATTGTGTATAGAATTTAGCCAGGCTCTTTACTGCTCATCTATCCCCTGCACTGCTGGTCTCTGCGAATTTCTCCTACGGGGGATTAATAAAGAAATATCTTAATAATACAGTTTGAATGTCGGCCATTTTATGCTTCTCTCTAACAGACACAAACACAGACAGATAGATAGAGACAGACAGACACACAGACACACACACACACCACCAACACACACACACACACACACACACACACACACACACACACACACAAGACAAAAGTATTTCAAAATAAGAGTCCCTTCAAAACTACTCAGCAGTGTCAATAATGTATGGGCGAGAGTCACAGGCCAGAGTCAAGCACACTCAAAATAGTTTAAACTAGTTTTTCCAAAAACTTTTTTTTTTTTTTTTTTATTTTGTGTCTTACATTTCTGAAATGTGTTGCCTAAATATCCTTTATTTTCACATAATTGAAAGACGAACAGCAAATGGTGGCAGAGCTCCAATATTCACAAATGAGCAGGAGACAGCTAGTGTAGACATGGAGTTGGCTAATAATGTGATCAAACTTTGGGCAATTTGAATAAAAAATGCAAACATACACTAGGTCAACCTTTCCAGCATTGATGGGGTCCTAATTTGAAATCATGTACAGAAGAAGTAAGTATATCAGAAGTATAGCATGTGCCATTTGAGAGGAAAACAGCTACGATATCAATGTGTACAAGGGAGTACAGTTGGTTACTGACAACATTATTTCAGTTCTCTGTATAGACCTGTTGCTGTTCACTATGCACTTCAATGTTCCTGTGTGTCGGCCAATTGTCTGATATGGTCATGTTTTCCTATTCAGAGAGTTCTTGAAATTGATTGGAAGCTACACCACACAAAGATATCTTCATGGTGGAGACGGGACTCAATCTCCCCAATCTCCCCAAGACCATGCATCAGGGAAGGAACATCATTGGCCAGTTGATTTCCCTGGCCTACGTGGTGATCATGCAATGACTGTTTACAATACAGCCCGTTTATATAACACAGACGCATTTCAAAATGTCCTCATGCCCCAGGAAGGAGAGGGCACGGACCAGCCTAATGTTTTCTGATTTGGGACAAAGTTTCCACCATGCTGCTCTGGTCCACAACGTGTTTGCTATCTAGACACAATTGTAAGTCCTTTCATCTGTCACCATATTCCCCCTTTCTCAGTTTCTCCGATAGAAGAGTTTTTTTCAGCGTGCCATTGCACATTGTATAGCCGCAAACACCATGAGCATATGACCCTTCTCCAGGCAATGGGAGAGGCATGTGGCGACAACGCACACCTGCCAGGCCTGGACCTGTGGTTCAAGGCCCTTCTCCCTGCTGCTGGGCCAGGGACAGTAAGGCCTGTGATTTAGATGTCGTCCTCTGGACAGATCGGCATCAGGACGTTTTTTCTCTTCTTCTTTTTTCTTTTTTTTACCGCAGGCATACAAACAATGATTTTTATTTTTGCTGTCTGCTGAAAGAAGATTAATTTTTCAGTAACAAAAACATTTGAATTGATTTTGTATGTGAGGACACATCATGGCATTCATTGTCCAGACTGACTGAGTCTACATTAAGCATTGCCTTAGAGTAAGAGTTTTGAGAAGACACAAAAGTTGGAATGACACTGATGGAGTTACAGAATGGCCGCTCTGCACAGCCAATCACAGCCATGTGTCTAACAGTGGGTTTAACACAATGACTGTACAGAGAAGAGCCCTATGGGAGCAACATTGGGGTATTTCCAGAAACAACCAAGATGGGTCACACGTTTTTTGTTGCTCTGATTGGCTCTAGTGCATCCAGAGAAATTTGGTTCTCGCCCCGAAATCTGAAATTAATTGAGGGCTTCGACTAATGCCTCTTAGTTGAGAATTGTGAATCAGGCTTGTGTTGAATAAATAAAACATACATGAAGAGACAAACATACATAAAGACATAAAACATGACCATGTTTAAAACACACCACAAAGGTTTTGAGATTTTATTTAAACACTAGAAAGGAAACACAGAGGAAGAGAGAAAGAAACCGAATGGAAAAAGGATGGAGAAAGTTAGTCAGTGAAGGAGATAGATAGACTTAAAGGAGGAGAGAGTGTGACTGATATAGGTACTGAGAGAGAGAGAGAGAGAGAGAGAGAGAGAGAGAGAGAGAGAGAGAGAGAGAGAGAGAGAGAGAGAGAGAGAGAGGGGGGGGAGAGAGAGAGAGAGAGAGAGAGAGAGAGAGAGAGAGAGAGAGAGAGAGAGAGAGAGGGAGAGAGAGAGAAAAGAGCAAAGAACTGAAAGAGAAAATGAGAGTGACAGATGGGGGACTGGAGGAGAGAGAGAGAGAGAGTGTGACAAAGAATAGAATAGAGAGAGTGGACAGATAAAAGGACTGAAAGAGAGAAAGAGAGAGAGAATAGGATAGAGAGAGAGAGCAGATAAGACTGGAAGAGAGAGAGAGGGAGTGACAGATAGAGAGAGGACAGATAGAGTGTGTGTGTGTGTGTGAGAGAGAGAGAGAGAGAGAGAGAGAGAGAGAGAGAGAGAGAGAGAGAGAGATAGAGAGAGGACAGGTAGAGAGAGAGGACAGTCAAGGAGGTGCGGCTCAACAAATAATTCATGGCAGAGCCGCTGCTGATGAAGAAGAAGATGATGATGATGAAATGCATGGTTTGTGTGAGAGATAGCATGATGAATCAGCCTTCTGGTTCATAACCTGCAGAGAATAATAATCACCTGTCTCTGCTGGACCCAAGGTCACACAGACCGTCCTCCTGCGTATTTAGATTAAACTAAAGGAAGCAACAAAGACACAAATCCATCAGGCTAATCCCATACAAATACTGGACTCTGGAGAGTTGAACTAGTATTTATATATATATATATATATATATATATATATATATATATAAGAACTGGGCTCTGGTATAAGTATATCTCGGACAGGGACAACAAATTAAACCGCTTCACAGATAGAGCTCCACACGTCCAGACACACCATGGCGTTATATATGGGTTATATATATAAATTATATATAAGTGTCCTAGAAGCTTAACCCTCTCTCAGACATCAACATCAACTGCTGGCCGGACGGAGCTCCACACATCCACACAGCCCATGGTGATGTACTGTTGGAGTAGGGGTGGAACGGTTCACAAATTCCACGCTTCGGTTCAGTTCACGGTTTTGTGGTCACGGTTTTCGGTTCGGTTCAGTATTTTTGATTGTCATGTTGATTGACTTTTGTCAACAACTTTCTTACCACCGTCATCGTAGGTCACTCTAAATGCAAAGTGGTCCCATACAGCAGACCTAGGCCATCCTGAAAATTATTTCTGTTGGCCGTAACCCGACCGACCCTGTCAATTTAGGACCGAACCAAATATTTATTTGTTTTCCCTTTTATTCCGACCGATTTGCCGGTTTTAAACTTGCGTTAAGACCCAACGTTTTTTTTACTCTTCAAACAACTAATGCAAATACAATAAAACCCTTTTAATTATATTTTAGTAAGTATCGCGAATATAAATTGCCTACATACACACGTAGGCTACGTTCTTTCTTTTATATTAATTTCTTCAATGGTTCTCACTTGTCTTTTATGATGGCTGCGGCTGCAGTAAAGAAAATGTTCGCGGTCACCATTCAAAATGATACGGGTTCAAGCACCGTAGCAATACATTTACAAAATGCATTGAAATATCTCGACACCGCTATAACATGACACGAAGTTCTGGAAGAACTGTGCCCAGATCTTTACCCATCCCTTCTCCCCTCTAGTCTTACAGTGACCGTGTCGACTGATGTCAAGGAGTACACTAAACTTTTACGGATTGGACATCCAGTCAGTGACGTCACGATATGCAATTTTGTTTAAATTCATACCGACATATTCATTATGACCAAAATTGTACTTTTTTTTTTACTTAGAATTTTGAAGAAAAAAAAATATATAGACCTACCTATCGACCCTTTTATTTTATTTTTGGTTGTTACTGCAAACAGAAATATTTTTAAGGATGGCCCTATAAAGTGCTGCTGGCACATCTTCTAACAAGCTAGCAACTTCTGGCTCTTTCCCACTCGCCATACCCACACAATTCTCCACAACAACTGACCCAATTTTTCTATCTGCTACACCCGGCTACACTGCTTCGCTTCTTCTTGTTGTTTACTACTGGTGGTTGGCTTTAGGCACACTACCGCCACCTTCTGCTCTGGAATGTACACGCTTCGCCTGTGAGAAAAAGGAGCAGCGCATTAACCGAACGCAACACACGCAAATCGAACCGAGACAGTCTAACCGAACGGTTCGGACGGTTTTCATAAACCGTCCCATCCCTATGTTGGAGTATATAATGTTGGAGTATATACTGTTAGAGCATAATATACTCTAACAGGCTATATACTCTAACAGTCTATGTATATATAATATACTCTAACAGTCTCGGACACCAACAGTATATTATACTGTTGGTGTCTGAGACTCTCCACCCTCTCTGAGACGCACTGCACACAGCCTATGAATATGAGCATATGCTCTATCCTTTCACCAATATATGTATTCAGAGGATTCAACTAATAAGCAGATTAATTTTTCAATCCAAGTGTAAAATAGTGTAGGCAGTTCCCTGATGAGGGGGATATGATAAGTGGGTGGGCATTCATTAATAGATCCATGTTTTGGAAAGGTTTTTGAGGTTGATTCCCTGTTCAATGACTGAAAGTACACTATCGCTCATTTGGAGAAAGTTGGTATCCAAAACTAAACTGTCACGATACAAGTGCAAATGGCATGTTTCAAAAGCAACCTATATCCCATACCACAGTGAAACTAAACGCTGGCTTGTAGTCCCAACAGCTAATGAGATTAAATATCAATACTAGAAAGCGACAATTATGGGTCTATGAATGTAGTTTACCACTATGGAAGCAATAAGGGGACTGTGTGTTGGGTAACCTAAATAGGCTGCTACCTCTGCTGTGATGTAAAGCATAGGATCATGGTGAATATTTAAAGACAAAAAAACACATTTCCAAAAAAAACGGGTAGCATGGTTAAGGAAGAAAGAGAACTATTAGCATAGTTAACCATTTGGTAACCATCTAGTTAACCATTAGCATAGATAGCATGCTTAAGGAAGAAAGAGAACAATTAGCATAGTTAAAGCACAGATAGCATGGTGAAGGAAGAAAGATAATCATTAGCATAGTTAAAAATTAGCATAGATAGCATGGTTAAGGAAGAAAGAGAACCATTACAGGACAAAATGTATAGAAGTGAGGTAAGGAAGATGGAGAGACAGACAGAGAAGACACAGAAGAGAGGCAGAGGGAGAGAGGTCCTTAGTATATTTTGCAGAGCCATGGTGGCAGAAACAATTTCCCCTGGAATTAATAAAGTATTCTGAATCTGAATCTTTTGACACTACTACTGACGACACTATTTACAATACATCTACAGTAATATTTACAATACATCGACAGTACTATGTACAATACATCGACAGTACTATTTACAATAGATCTACAGTACTATTTACAATAGATCTACAGTACTATTTACAATACATCTACAGTACCCATCTACAGTAGAGCATGTGTAGAAGAACAAGAGGAATAATGTGAACACAAAACACAGACCCTCTTCCTGTATTTAGCAAGTCACACGCCCCTCTGCTGAAATATCTCCACTTGAAGATGCAGAAGCGAGGCGAGCGTAAACAGAGAGCAAACAAGAGCCAGCAGAGAGGGCCCTCAGCATGCTAACAAGGAGAGCTGTGCTGGGAGCACACTAATAGTGTGGATATGGATTTATCACCTCGCTCTGACAGCACACAGATGGGCAGAACCAGCCCCACCAACACTGTCTAGTAGAGGACAGATCTGGACCATTAAGAGATCTGGACTGGTGAAGGGGCTGAGCTGGACTGTTAGGAGATCTGGACTGGTAAGAGGTCTGGACTGGTAAGAGGTCTGAACTTCTAAGAGAGCTGGAATGGTAAAGGCCAATTTACACCAGAGCCGTTTTAGAAGCGTTTTTTAGTCGGTCGTCAGACGGCCGTCAGACGGCCGCTGGTGATAGAATTCCATTCAAACCAGTGCACTGATTTACACCGGCAGCGTTCTACGCCCGTCTCACGGCCGACCAAAGCTCAACTTTACGCTTCACTTCTATTTCTAAGCGTTTCTGAAGCGTCTTGTTTGACGTGTATGCCTATTATCTTATTAAATATAGCCAAACAAACGGTGGTGGTGTGAATTGATACGCCAACGTTACGCTCACGTTACGCTTTCGCCTGCGGTGTAAATTCCCAGTAAGACATCTGGACTGGTAAGTCCAGACTGGTAATTCTAATTAACAAGAAAGGAATTGAATGCTGAAAATTCACCTTCTAATATATTTATTTTACATTTTTCTTTTACGTTATTGTCTTCCATTGTCTTTTAAAGATTGTCCTTTTGAAGTACTTAAACATAAACTAGCTAATGTTAAAACTGAAGGGTTCAATAGAAATACGCCCCCTTGCCTTGCTTGAAGAAACCTGGACTTTAACAGACTTGGAATCTAAGGAGAAAATAATGTTATGTTATGATTCCACCCACACTCACTTCCTATATCTCCAGATCTTCTCCTTGATCACCATTGTCCTCACTGACCCATAAGTAGTAAGCCAGAGAAACAGCCTTAAAAGCTTGTGAGATTTGTGCTGCTTGTCCCCTTGGGGGTACAGTGAACAAACAATAGGAAGGACAACGCACAGAAAAAGGGTTTTGAATGCATCCTTTGGCTCTAACCATTTCTACTGTCGCTGGTAAAGAGTTTTACAGAAAGTTGTGCCATTAGCTGTGTTTATATAATCTCATATAACATCAATTGGTGTAACATGAGCAGCACAGAAACACAGCATCAGAGGCAGTGCTTGGACATGAATAAAGCACTGGTCAGTTGATGCCAAAGTGACATTGATTTTGCCAAAGGGCAGAAAAATGATTTTTTTATAAACATCATTGTACTCAAAGCAGTCCAATTGCTTTCTAAACATGTAATGATCGATTTGTTTGTGTGTGTGTGTGTGTGTGTGTGTGTGTGTGTGTGTGTGTGTGTGTGTGTGTGTGTGTGTGTGTGTTTGCTTATTTGTTTTGGATGTTGTTGGCCAATCAGCAGGGAGTTGAGAGGTAAGATTTGGTTTTAATGTTAATGTGTTGATGATTATTTTATATTTCATCTGTGTGTCATGTATGGCGTTCTTTATTGTTAATACCTTGAAACTAAGCCTTAGCAATACTCCCTTACAGCATCAGAAATGACTCAGTTACTGATGAACTGGTATCAGAGATGGAGTTGACTATTTAGGATGTGTTCTGCCTGCTGAGGCCTTTACTTTTAGTGTCCCAGCACCTATCCTCCAACTCCTTTTGGAGCCAGTCCTTGATGTAGTGGTCCGTCTGAACGGAACGGGGGGGGTGACATAAACACAGAGAGGGGTGACACAAACACAGAGAGGGGTGACACAAACACAGAGAGGGGTGACATAAACACAGAGAGGGGTGACATAAACACAGAGGCGTGACAGAAACACGGAGGGGTGACACAAACACTATGCAATGGGACACAGTCCAATTCAGCAGCCAAAGCCGGCTCCAACAGCTTGTATGGACATTGTAAATCCTAAAACGTATAAAAATGTTTGGCATGACAAATTAATTACATAATCCTTTTTTGTGAATTAAACCGCCATGTTACATCTGTTTGTGTTTCGGTCGAAGCCAGGTGGTGAAGGGAGGAGGAGAACAGCAAGAACCGCAAGGTGTTTCAGGTAACAGCTGGAGGGCCGAGGCTCACCTGGTTGACGTGCTTGAGTTTGTCGATGATCTGACTGATGACAGGGTCGGCTCCTTTCACCTTCACCTCAGGGTTGGCACTCTGGGCATTGATCCCATTCCCCACCACCCGCATGGTGTAGCTGGAAACACAGAGACACAAATACACAGCTAGGTCAATATATACAGGTAGATATACACAGGTGATATAAAAAAACATAATTTCTACGGGTAAATAACATCAAACTACACAAAAACCGCATTTGAGCAAAACCACAGGAATCTTATATATTGTGAATATATTTGCTAAAAGAAAACATAAATCTCCCAAAGCCAAGTTGATTTATGGGTTAAAAGTTTCTCCTTTCGGTACATAAGAATTGCGGTGATCAATAAACTGAAGTCAAACCGTGTAGTTAATATGCATTCAGAGACACACCAGCGGTGAAGCAAACAAATATAAACACAAACACACAAGAAATGGTTCAAAAGGAGCCCAGAGCCATTGTCTATGGCCTGGCTATTAAGACAAATGGGTGACTACAAGTCTACTCAATCTTAATGTGCATAAACATTACGAAAACAACATGGAAACCTCCGGATTGGCATCCTAATGTGACTGTGTGGCGAGGAACGCCGAGAGACGACACTGGCGATGCATGATGTGTGTGTGAGCTAAGCTGCATGTGCTGTCCAACTAATCCTGTGAACTACATCTCCCAGTGACCTTTGCAGCAGGACATCTCCCGCCCCTCCACTGGGTGATTAATGGAACGCTACACAGATTACACTCGGGCCATCTGTGCCCAATTCTCACAGATGAAAACATGTTAGGCCTCCTCAGCCCAGACTGGGGCCCCAGCCCGTTGACCGGGCCCCAAAGGAAAACATATTGCTAAGCAGATAATGACCAGAGTGTGCATGTGATCAGCTTCCCCTGTCCGAAAAGATGTTCAATGTGCAATGATAGACCACCAACCAAACAGGGATATTGCACATGCAACATGCATGAAAAACTATGCATACCAATGGTCACACATGAACACACACATGTTCAATCACACACACATACACACACACACACACACACACACACATTATCAATCACATGCACACAAGTAACAATGTTCACACAGATGTACACATAGGCATGTATGTACACGCACACACGCACACATACACACATACACACACGCACGCATGCACGAACGCACACACACAACATTCAGAAATGTCATTTATAATGGCATCAGGATGCACTGCCTGAAACATCTCTTCCAACATTCTGCTGGCTACCAATCGTTTCACTATTACAGCTTGTGGAGGGGGAGGTAGGGGATGTAGGGGAGGTAGGGGCAGTGGGGGATAGATAAAAAGATTAATCATGACCTCCCTCTATCTCTACGATCCAATACAAAGCCGCACAGGAAAAACCAGCTTCAGCCACGCATCAAAAACGTTGAGTGATCGCTGATGCTCAGGAGAACTACCACCAAGAAATCCACATCTCGGGCCCTGGTCTACATCTTGACACCCCTCCCCCCCCCACACCCATCACTCCCCCCCGCCACCATCACTCCCCCCCGCCATCACTCCCCCCCGCCACTAAAGCACCCGCCACAGTTTCCTCCCAGATTGAAACATTTCTCGCATTACTTTGTACTCTACGATCTTCCATATGTTTTTTTTTTTTACTTTATTTTATTATTTAGTATTATTGATTCCCTGCGCGTTCTCTTGTGTAAGCAGGCCCTCCATCTGCCTGCTGTCGTTGGAGGTCGTCCCTTCTGTGATTCGTAGACCGCTGGACGGAAATATCCCAAATCACTCGCAACCACAACCTTCAACAATAGGACCAAATTACTCGCAATTTAACACAATGTGGGATGTAGGTTTTTCAAAATATAATCTGATGTCTGCTATTTGGCAAACACCAAACACAAGGGTCTTCCAATACCGTGAGTGCATACTTTCTGTGTATAAACATAATTAAAACCAACATAATTCATATTGGATTCAATGTATTAATCATTTACATTCCAAGCATGAGGGTGACCCCATGGGAATGAAACGTGTAACCCTGGGTTAATGCAACGTTGATCTACCAGTAGAGCACACTTCATTAGGACAGCGGAAACAACTGCATGCTGAGCAGTTGTCAAAGGAAAGCCTTTGCTCTCTTACAACCTGAACACAATTCATTCACGTCAGCAGGTCACTCCCATCCAATACCTGACTTTGTGGACAGAACAAACTCTCTGCTCCCTTCCAACTAACGTTGTGCAAACTGTGCTTATGTGGTGTGAAAAATGTACACATTTATTCAGTTAAGTATAAGGTTTAACGTTAAGTCAGGGGAGGTGTAGAGGTAAGCCCGGTCTTATCAAGGTGTTTCAGAGATGTTTCTCTTCTATTTTACTATGTTTCAGCACACTATGAGACACTTCCCACCCTATCTATTCCACCCCAGACACGAAGCAAGTTGCTACAGGCAACACAAAGATTGAGCTTTTCTGCAGCAAGTCAACCATTTACCAGAATAATCCACTGTGTTTGATTCTATGAGGCAAAGGGGGTTGTTAAAAATGTTTAAAAAATAAATAATGATAAAAAAATAAATAAATAACAAATATATATATAGTGTAAACATCAAATCCCTTGATCTTTTCAAAATAAAAGTACAATAAGTGTGGCTCCATCCAAATGAAGCCCTGGCCCCGGCAGGCCTATCAGACGGCGGTCTCGGCCGGGGAGATGAAGGAGAAGCGTGGAGCGCTGGCTAAATTGGTCACGGCTCGGTGGGCTCGGGAAACCCACGGGCCCAGGGACCCGGACGGGGAAGGGAAGTGGTTGTCTTTTCACACCGTCAACGTGGAAACCAAACTCTTCACGGCTCATTGGCCGCCGCCGACAGGATCTCCACAAATCAAAAGCCTTCAAATTAGCCCGAGTTCTTATCGAGCTCAAAGGAGCAGAGGAAGGGATTAGAGCGAAAGACACAGAGGAGCACGGGAGAGAGAACAACAGTTGTAGGAGCTCAACAGGAGAGCGCTGAGTAAAACAAACAGCACCTGCTTTACCCCCCTGCTCACGGGCTCACGGGATGCAAAGTACAATCACACCATCAGTCATGAACTCACTGTTCTCCAGGTCACCTGCTAGCCAAACGCAAATTAGCTTACAAATGTTTGTAATGTAATGAGCTAATTACTCATTCCTCCACTAAGGCAATGTTTCACCAATGCATTTATTGTACAGCGCAATTCTTTCTTCATAGGACTGTCCTAATCAGACAAGTCACATCCGAACGTATGGCTGGAATGTTGCGGCCGGGACCTTCGCTCAAAGGCAGTGACACGGCAAAGCAACAAACAAGCAAGCCAACGTTGGCAAGCATATAGACAGCTAGTGGCAGTGATTTAGCATCTCACCCTCACCGCTGCCAGCTCTGGTCCAATTACCAGGTAGCCCTGGGCCTGGTGAAGTATTGACAAATGCCGGGGAGAGAGGCGTTAGCCGCACGGCGAGGTGACAGCTGTAATTAATACGCCTGGAGAGTAGGGGGCTAGCTAATGGCAAGGCGCTAGGAGTGGCAGGCAAACTAATGTGTAACTAAGTTGGAGCAAGAAGATGTACGCACACATGCACACACACATAAACACACACACACACACACTGTCCACTTTCCCGGAGTGCTCGTTTTGCTAGGCTAGGCTAGGCAAGAGTGTTTACTCTGATCAAGGCCACTCAGGCTGCTTTACATGGGTAAGAGAATACATAGTCGCATTTTAAAGAAATTACAATCAATAAAATACAATCATTGCAGGATAGAAGTATAAGAATGTGAAATAATAAATATGCCAGTGCAGATATTTCAATAATAGTATAGAACCATGATTAGTTTTGAACCATGATTTAAAGTTTACGTGAAGTTGAGTTGAAGCAGTCCTAAGATGTTGTAGACGTTCGTACCAGATATGTGGTGGAAGACAAAAGCTAGTTCTGCTTCATCATGCTTGGTTGGATCCTTGGTTGGTGAAAGTTGGTAGATGTTATCATGCATGGATTAGCTTCTTCCATTTTAAACACTAGGCTACTACAACATTAATCTGAGAGGCTAAATGATAATAGTATCTTAGGGCAGAGGGAAACATTTCTGGTTTGTTGTCAATGAAGGGGTATTTCAGCCTTAGCTCTATTGCTGGGGCTTTGGGACAAAAGACAAGACAGAAAGCAGACAAACCAATATGTTGCTCGGATTTTGGCATTTGTCTTGAGCGCAGGTTGGTCTCACATGCCAAGGCTGTTAACTCCTGTGCTTTAATTAGTTGCTCATTGAACAGGAAGCCTTGAGGCTGACAACCTGTTGATGTGTTGACCACTGGACATACCAGGGAACGAACACCCCACACCGTCTGCTCCTCAAACAGATCTCACCCGGAGACGAACTCTGGAGAACACATACACCTTCTGCTGCTCCTCAAACAGGTCTCACCCAGAGAGGAGCTCTGGAGAACACATACACCTTCTGCTGCACCTCAAACAGGTCTCACCCAGAGAGGAGCTCTGGAGAACACACACACCTTCTGCTGCTCCTCAAACAGGTCTCACCTAGTGACGAGCTCTGGAGAACACATACACCTTCTGCTGCTCCTCAAACAGGTCTCACCCAGAGACGAGCTCTGGAGAACACACACATTCAAACAAAAGACTTGTTGGCAGGCTCTCTGATGGAGCTGTGTGGGTTACTTTGTTTCAAGGTGTGTAATCAGCTGAAGGGTGGAACAGACTCAAATGAAGCTCCTCAAGGTGGTTTGCAGTATGAATGCAAAAAGATCTCATGAATGAAATATAATAAGACCTAATGACATTAAATATTGTAATGAAATATGATTTCATTATCATGATACAAAGCCAATAATTGTTTTCTTTGTTCACTTAGGACTTACTTAGCGGCTAGTTTATCACCATATTATCTTGAGAGGTCCCATCTGACTCGTCGTTTATTTAGTTAAAAAGTTGTTAAGGATTGTACATTAAGGGCTTTTGGCCATCGACTGCTACACTACATAGACTACGAGGTGGCCATGGGCGTAGGTTTGGTTTGAAATGTGCTGGGGACAGAGACGCATTCGGAAGTGCATTTTCAGAAGTGCTGGGTACAATGACGCGCATTAATTTTTCCCCCTTTCGCGCAGGTCATGTTAATTAATAAAAATGTATACAAAAATGTGATGATGACACACACACACACACACACACAGACGCGATGTCTTGACTATGCTCACGCACAGAGCTCTAATACTTTTCATTGGATAATGTGATTCAGATAGGTGCAGTTAGTTCATGGCCGTGTCTACCTGCTGAATGTAACCGCTGTGAAACAATCGGGAAATAACGTTTCATTTCTCTGATTAACGGCTTTATCGAGACCGACGCTCGCTCTCTGTTATTGTTACTCTATGTCTCTCTACCAAAGTGCTCTCTCTCTCTCCGCCTCTCTCTCGTCATCGGACACAAATCAAATTAAATGTTGTTTCTATTTTGTGTAAAGGGCGAATGTTCAGGACATGTTGGGTTGCATTTCACTGTTTCATTACGTTCACTTTGTTGACTGTTGTTTTTGGGATGAGTCAGGGAGCACCATTACTCAACGCACTATGGCATCTTGTCATACCACTACCACTCCGTTCGTGACGGCGTAAAAAGTCCGCTTGTGATCCTGTCATACTAAAGCGACTTACAAGAGTAGAGTTCAACTCTCTTTGTTGAGCTTGACATATCTCAGACTGCATTTAATGACGCAGTGATGAAAGACACCTGTGCGAGTCCCACAAGGGGGATTCTTTCAAAAAAAGTTGTGGGTACAAAATGACTCATGACGAAAACTGGTAGGTACGCGTCCCCACCGTCCCCACCGTATTCTACACGCCTGGAGGTGGCCATTCAAGTCCGGCCCACGGTGTGTTAAATATGAATCGTTTCCATATATTTACTGCAGGATGCTGCATCTAAATGTTTTACAGCCTCTGACACATTGGCATGATGAAGACAACCCAAGGTAATCCGTGTACGACAAAACACATACATGCAGTAGAGTATATAGATACACATACAGTAAAGATAAGTCTAGCTATAAAATAAATAGAAAATATGAGTTGGATGAGTGTACGAGAATCCTCTCTACTTTAGTTCACTGCACTTTTTGTGGTCTAACTTACTGAGCCTTTGAGGCTTTCATTGCAAATTCATGTGCACTTTTCTGCCTTAGGTTACAATCTATTCCAATATTAATCTACCGGATTTTCTTTAATGTGTGTGTTGTTCAATTTCACTTTTTTTTTCCCTTCTCCAACTTACTTAACACTACTTACTTAAGAAGGTCATGTCACTTCTATCCATCTGTCTATTTCTTTATCAAATAGAGGGACAGATATTTTTCAATGAGATATGGCACGTCACTTCATCAAGATGTACTGTATGTATATGTACAAGAGAGCCTCTATAAGGAATGATCTGTTTTTCTACTCCGGGTCTGAACGTTTGAGGATACTCGAGGCAGCAAGCCTTCTCTCGGGTATGTGTGTGTCGATGCCTAGTAAACATCACACGTCCTCAGATACTAATGTCTCTGCAATCACTATAAACTGGATGTGAGTTTTACTGTAGCTTTTAGTACCCGATGGAATAGCTGTGTGTCTGAGAGCCATAATGTCGTTACATACCACACAGACCGGTCTAATTAAAGCTCCCCTGAAGACATTAGTACCCAATAAATACCCCCACATTTAGACAATATGCCAAGAAAAAGGTCTCAAAAATGCCAGATTTAGAGTGAAGCACGTCACAGAGCTGCCTACATTTACACTTCCTACGTAAAGTCACCCTGTACACAATAGGGCTGTATAGTATTTCTGACCCCAAATGTACATGAACCAATGAGAAAATCTTAAAAGGGAATTGCAAGACAGAATCTGCTCCTGCTCCTAAATGCCTTAGTATGAATATGCCGTTTTTTTAAATGAAAAATGCGTACACTTTATTGTACATCTGGCTGTCGGGAACAAAACACTACGCCCACTGGACCAACCATTGGTTGATGAAGCCTCTGCATTGAAGACTCATCGTCACAGTGGCGACGGTCCTCCAGAGTCTGGCTGGATCTGAGCAGAACTCTGGGTACATGAAGACGAAATGGGGGCTTTTGGCCAACAAGACTTATCAAACAATAAGTCCAACTCAAAAGAAACACAAAAAGCCACACTTTTTGCTTGAATCCTCTTGAATTCAATAGAAATAGAACACACATTCTATTTCTGCAGAACGAAAAGCAAATGTCTGGAGGGTGTAGAACATGAGACTGAGCAAGACTGAGAGAGGGAGGACAGAGAAAGAGAGAGAAAGAACAGAGAGAGAAAGAGACAGAGAGAGACACAAAGACAGAGAGAGACATTTTCCATGCCAATAAAGCCCTTTGAATCTTGAATATCTGGCAGGGGATAGAGAGAGAGAGAGAAAGAGACAGAGAGACAGAGAGCGGCAGAGAGAGAGAGAAAGAGAATTGGTTTCTTGGCTCAACACCAAGGAAGATTATCTGAATCATCTCTCTGATGAAAAAAAAAGCGCCTTTTCTCTCCATAGTGGGAAAAAAATGAAAAAGAATAAATAACCCAGTGTAAGAGGCTTAGCCATCTCCAACCACATCGGAACTGACCGCGCAGCGCCAATTTCCACACCTGCTTCCTGCACTGGCGGAGGAAAGGCACGCAGAGAGGATGATTATGAATTTATGAGAACTTCTGTAAACAAGCGTAAACAAATCAACAGGCCACGAGCGGCCCCCACCCCTCCCCTTATCACCCGCCTCCCCCCCGCTCTTATCAAACAGCGTGAAGGCGCCGAGGATATTAAAGCAAACACTCCAGGATGATTGGACTGCATCACGCCCCCACGCCACCACGCCACCACCTCACCCACACGCCTCTGGGCCTGCAGCACACACACACAATCACCAGGAGGAGGAGAATATGGGGGAGGGGGTGAGGGGGAGGGGGAGGAAGAAGAGGGGGGGGGTTGAACTCTAAAGACCCAGGATATTACTGGGGTCTGTGGATCTAACCCAGTATAGGTGGGGTTGCCCCAGTCACGCAGATTCATCCCACATACAAAGACAACCACGGATGGTCAGTAATTACAGTAGAATGAATGGAGGAGGTGAATGGATGAATGTGTGGATGATCATCTCATCATGTCTACATCCATCCCACAGTAGGTACTGCATGTACTGTGATGAAAAGCAATGCAAATGAGTAAAAATACATATTGCATTCATAACATAATACGCATTCTATTGCCCTCCACATAAGGTAACCAATGTGTTTCTGTACATGAATACCAATTCAGGCCTTGGTTCAGCATTAACGATATGGACTCAAAGACTAACGTCTGTGTGTGTGTGTGTGTGCGTTTGTGTGTGTGTGTGTGTGTGTGTGTGTGTGTTTGTGTGTGTGTGTGGGTGTGTGTTTGTGTGTGTGTGTGTGTGTGTGAGTCGATGATGAAAGTTTGATCAAATCATTCTTACTATGCTGCACGTTTGAGACATGATACCCTTGCCTTTGGGTACGAAAACAAACTAGGGTCCAGGGTCGGTCTCTGAGAGAGCATAGTGTTTGTTTCAGAAGTCAAATTACTGAGTTATTCATCTGTGGCGTCAAACCTTTTGAGAGTGATTAGTACATCATGAAGTACACCTCCCTCGGCCCTAGGGGGACAGGCCTGGCAGGAAGGACAATCGAGATGTTGAAAGTACTTGATGATGGGGGGGGTGTCTCAGTATCTCAGACTTGATTTGATTTCAAATCTTGGGGTAACGGATCAATTCAGTGAATAGGGGTGCTAATTTCAGGATCTACTCCAGTCCACTATGTGCTAAGAAAGGCAGTGTGGTTTAACGATGGCACAACAGACAGACAGAACAGAAATACTTTAATGATCACAGAGGGAAATTGCATAAAAAGCAGCGTAGTGAGTATAAAATGATGGAGCTATGACAACGTAAACATGTGTTTTCCATGCGAACAAAGTCCTTTGAATTGAACTGAAATACACGTCGGGTATGTCCCGTAAACCCCCATGGAGCCCGTAAAACAGCTGAAGGCGCCCGTCAACAAGCAGCCAGATGCTACGCTGTGAACAATCTCAAATGTCTGTTTGATAAATGAGCCGGCCGACATCTTTTGAGAGAGGGATTTTGTTTGTTTGTTTGGATGCAGTCAATGTTCTCTCTCTCTCCCTCGCTTTCTCTCTCTACCTCTCTCTTTCTCCCTCTCTCCCTATCTCTCTCTCTACCTCTCTCTCTCCTTCTCTCTCCCTCTCTCTCTCCCTCCTTCTCTCTCTCTCCCTTTCTCTCTCTACCTCTCTCTTTCTCCCTCTCTCCCTATCTCTCTCTCTACCTCTCTCTCTCCTTCTCTCTCCCTCTCTCTCTCCCTCCCTCTCTCTCTCTCCCTATCTCTCTCTCCCGTTCTCTCTCTACCTCTCTCTTTCTCCCTCTCTCCCTATCTCTCTCTCTACCTCTCTCTCTCCTTCTCTCTCCCTCTCTCTCTCCCTCCCTTTCTCTCTCTCTCTCCCCCTAGCGTCTACAGCTAGCGTCTACAGCGCGGCGGGTCGGCTCGCCAGCCTCACATGCTGCTGCCGCCGTCTCCATCCCTCTTCCTCCGGCGGGCGGATCCACGGCCCGGCGTGTCTTCATTTGAGGGCTGCTTCATGTTTCTCCCTGCGCGTCCAGAGGGGTTTCTCCCTGCGCGTCCAGAGGGGTTTCTCCCTGTGCGTCCAGAGGTGTTTCTCCCTGCGCGTCCAGAGGGGTTTCTCCCTGCGCGTCCAGAGGTGTTTCTCCCTGCGCGTCCAGAGGGGTTTCTCCCTGCGCGTCCAGAGGGGTTTCTCCCTGCGCGTCCAGAGGGGTTTCTCCCTGCGCGTCCAGAGGGGTTTCTCCCTGCGCGTCCAGAGGGGTTTCTCCCTGCGCGTCCAGAGGGGTTTCTCCCTGCACGTCCAGAGGGTGACCCTGTCCCCTCCCTGCTCAAGGCTGCGGGGCTCCAGAGGCTTCACAGAGCAATCGCAGAGCTCCATCCTCTCCAGACGAACAAGTGTGTGTGATGTTTACCAAATTGCTCGTGGGGTTCTCGTTTCGATTAAATCTACTGATCACTCTCAATCTCTATTTATAGAGCGCTTTCTGGGCAAAATCGCTAACACAAAGTGCTTAGCAAGGGAAACAACATCACAAGAACTGGAGATGAAGATTAAGACCATCCAAAATGCATCTGTGGAATGCCTTATACGCTGTACAGTGAAAAAAAAGTACAACCCAACACTGTTTTTCTGTGTTTCCTGTACTGTGTGCTCTCTATATACCATGTGTCTGTACGATGTATGTTTTTCACAGGCCTTCGGGTTGTACAATCAGGACCAATCAGAACCTCCCCCAGCACACAAACACACACAACAAAACATACAACACACACACATATTTAGAAACAAACAGAGACAACCACACACACACACACACACACACACACACACACACACACACAGAAGAAGGCTCCCCGTTGATGGCTTAAGAGGCAACAGCGATGTGATTAAATGTTGCTTCTGAAGGAGGAGACAAACATGCAGCATGTGTCTGCCTTTGTGTTCTCGGCCAATTCTCTAACAATCAAGAAGACTTCGCATCCCCCATCCCTGCATCCCCCTGTCTGTCCGAATAGGCACGCTTCATCACGACAGATTGCCTTTTGTGGGGCTTCCACATTAATAAGGCCCTATGTTTCCATCCCATCCACAGAGTGAATTTCACCTCCTGTTTGGTCTCTCCGGGCTTCAGTTTGCCCTGTCAGAAACAACTCGGCTCCTCTGTTTTATCGCCAGCAGTAAATTACCTCAGATCTGATACAGGCTGCCAACTCAGAGACAGAGGGAGGGGTGGGGAGAGAGGGGAGCAATGGGGAGGGGGACTAGGAGAGAGAGAGCATTAGAGTGACAGAGGTAGGGGAAAAGAGAGAAAGGGGGGAGAGACAACCTGACAGAGAGGTTGAAAGAGAGAGAGAGAGAGAGAGAGAGAGAGAGAGAGAGAGAGAGAGAGGAAATAAAGGCAGGGCTTGTAAAGACAAGGGGAGGGGGTGAGGGAGGGGGAACCGAAGTGGGGTCTATTGACACTGATGGGCTAGGCAGTTCTGGAAGGTCACCTGATCTTATCCAACGCTCACCTCCAATCTCCACTGCTTGCCTTTCCCACCTTCCCCTCCAAATGCGGTCGACAGGGACCTGTCAATCAAATGCTGTGAAACCGTGGCAACCAGTGGCAGCAGGCCCAAGAACACTGCCAGGCCACCAGCATCATCCTCGCTGGACATCAATCACACTTCGCTGTAGAACGCTTTTCATGCAAAGCCACAATACAAAGTGTTTAAGCAGGGCAAGAACGAGAATGAAATGAGTTGAAAAGAACACTAAAACTGTATGACAATCCCACATTTCGAGAGGTGAATTAGAAGGATTACACCGATTTGACATTTGAGAAAACCCGACGAAATATACTAAACCCCAGTCGACCAAATCTGCAACCACAGGTTTTATATTAGCTTATAACAAACAGTTTTTCAAACAATTTCAAAAACATTCCTTCCTAATCCACTACGTTCTCATAGCTTTATAGCTTGTGTCTTGTCTTGGATGTCTTGTCTTGTGTATGTACCTCTGTATGTATGTATATATACAGTACTGTCATCTTTCTTTGTTCTTCTTTGTTTCATTCTGTAAGCTACTTTGGGTCTTTGAAAAGCGCTATACAAATAAAATGAATTATTATTATTATTATTATTATTATTATTAGCTTGAACTTACTCAACCTTAATTTCAGCTTTGTTTTATGCAGTCCTTATATGTCTGCCCATTCAGTCCCTGTTGCCCTCCTGACCATCCCTGGAAGCCGGGATCTCTCCTCTGGACTTGTTCTTTCTGGGTTAAGGGGCGTCGTATAATTTGAAGCCTTTTGAGACTGGTACTGGAAAAACAGCCAACACTGACTTGAATTGACTTGACTTGACCTGACCAGATTGCTTCATGCTCTGCACTGTCAATTCCAACATGAAGCCAGAGCATACAAAACCCTACTGTGTCTAATTTCTTCTCTGTAGGTGATGATTACTCACTACAACCTGGCCTGAATCAAGCCTTTAAAACAGGTCCTGTTGATGGTGGATTTATCTATATTCCGACATTGAATGATAATGAAGCAGCTGAAGTGGCATTTCGAGTCAATATGTTACGTTGTCTGCCCCGTTTAGCACCAGCTAAGTCTGCAGAACAAGAGAGACACGTTCTCTCCCGGGGCAACAGTAGCTCAGATGACAGAGCAGGTCGTCCACTCACTGTAGGGTCGGTGGTTCGATCCTCTTGATCCCCCTCCTCCAACTGTCCACATGTCGAAACCTACAACTGTACTGATTCTAAGTCGCTTTGGACAAAAGTGTCTGCTAAATACCCCTTTACCTTTTCCTTAGACAGTGAACCCCAACTTGATCCCTGGGCGCTGAACATAGCAGCCCATTGCTTCTATGTAACATCAAACGCAGAGAACAAATGTCATTCCCATGTCTAAAAAATACTGAAAATGACGAATAAATCCTCTCTTCTCTCCCCTGTTAAGCAGCAGCTAACTCTGCATAACAACAGAGACACGATCTGTCCCCCGTTAAGCAGCAGCTAACTCTGCATAACAACAGAGACACGATCTGTCCCCCGTTAAGCAGCAGCTAACTCTGCTAACAACAGAGACACAATCTGTCCCCCGTTAAGCAGCAGCTAACTGCAACGAAACAGCAAACACAGTGTGATAAGAGACCGCAGTGTCTGTACGCTGTGGTTGTCTTGTGAGGGTAGAGATAGCGAGGGGAGGCGAGGTGAGGAAGATAAGGTGTGAGTGATTGATCTTTTTTCTTTATATTAACGTAGCTAAAGCCACATCCAAGCCACACTGTCAAACTTTCTTTGTGGTAAAAAAAAAAAATCATATTTTATAGGGCGACGAAATCTCCTCCAATCTCCACCAAATGATTGATGCCAAAGTGTGGCTTAATGGCATTCAACAAGGTGTAAAGGCATTATGCTCCACAGCATGTGTCGTTACCAGCAAGACCTCACAAATCACACTTGCAGGGCCAGGAGAGGGGGAGGTGGTGGCGCTGCCCTCTGAGCAGAGGAGTGCCATTCAACAGTCACACACGCCTGGCACAGATTGATGTGGCCAGAGAACTGGAACAGTTCTGCACACAGAACAACCTTCAGCTGGCCGGGGGAAAGAGGCCCAGCTCAGGAGGAACACAGGGCTTTTAGTTTGGATGGGGATAAATAAATAATAATAATAATAACAATAATAATAATAACAATAATAATAATAATAATAATAATAATAATAATAATAATAGTTAGCCTGGGAATTCCCATGCTGCTTTGCGCGCGATTTCATTCTCACTGCAAAGACAGTCTGGAAACCACCGCCCTTATTTTCCCCTGAGTTAGGGAACCAATCACAGAACGGGGGGGGGGGGGGGGGGGGGGGCAGCAATACGATGACGACGTCTATGCACGACACCGAAGCTTGTAGCGTGTTAATCCAACATGGCAGCGAACACAACGTTACCGTTCGATGCAGCTTTAGAAAGTGTATTAAGTAGCTTTTGTAGCAATTAATTTAATTTTAGTAGCTAATTTTTAGTAGCAATTGGCTATGAATCGCGCGCAAAGCAGCATGTGAAGAACCAGACGCCATTTGATAGACATTCGTAGCGCCCAATAAACGGCTCTAGGCATTCGTAAACCACGCCTCAAATACGAGAAAATGCACACCTTGTTCCCAGACCATCATCTCATCGAGATGCGGACGCGTCAGCCAGGCTAAATAATAGTCCTAACCCATTGGATTTTAATAGCTCTTTTTCAAGACACACAAACTCCTTCAAACAGTGAGCGTTGTGAGGGAAGCGCACCTCATCCACTGCTGGTGGTGAGAAATGAAACTATCCAATTAGTGAGCGGGGGATGATTAGGTGGCCATTTTTGTGACAGGAGCCAGGACACTGGGCTTATCACCACTACTCTAGCGGCATGTGCCTTTGGATCTTTAGTGGCCACTGGGAGTCAGGACCTTGGTTTAATTCAACAAACTAGTGAAGGACATTTTGACATAGATAAAATTGAAGTCTCAGACTGCTCTGTAGTCTGCCCATTGACTTCCATTATATATATATATATATATATATATATATATATATATATATATATATATATATAATTTCAATACAATACAAGATCAGTGGTTCCCAACCTTTGACTTTAGGTGGACCACTAAATTGTCATCAAAGCATTTTGCAGACTCATAACCAAACAGTAAAAAAAAGATGAACACACATGCAGAGGCTGAGCAAAGAGTTCCAGCGCCACTTTATACACAATTACTGCAGGAAGGCCACGGTGAGAACCAGTGGAAGGAAAACAGTGGTAACACTGCATGTGCTCCCAGTGTGTTTATTTTAAAGATTAAAGAAATTAATCAAAACCACAATGGAAAACATAAGATGGAATGCACAAAGCAACATCATTTTTTAAATAATAACAAGCCGTTTTACTATAATGTAGCTAAAGCTAAAGATCAATCAGGAAGATGACTTGCACTATTGTCCTTTTGAACTTTTATTATTATTATCACTATAACTATTATCAGTATTACCAGTAAAAATGTCTTACTGTCCATACTTTTGCACTGTTAATACTCACTACTGTTTGTCTATTTATGTTGCTGCTATTCCTACCTCATATAACAGTAGATTCCGACATTGCACATTGCAATTTATTTTTACTACTTGTATTGTCTTTTTTTCATCTTTCTGTCTTATCTATAGGTATGTTTACTTTAGTGTTAGTAGTAGGATGTCTTGTCCTGCATGTTGTGCCTGTGCACTTTATCTGTTTCACCGTGGGAGGGTTAGAAACGTCCTCTCCATTCCTTTGTATGTGTTGCCATGTGAAGGAATTAACAATAAAGCTACTTTGACTTTGACATTCCCCTTCTATTTCTTATCGATCAATTTTAGGTTCTGAATCATCACCTGTCATCACAGGCCCCTCCCCTTCACCTCTCAACCAATCAGGACCTCATGCACAGCGGTACATGCCCTGATGCACATCGTATGTATTATCTCTTATTCATGTTCGTTGTTTTCATTGAGACTCGTTGCAGATGTCAGTAATTGCCAAACATTATTCAAATTCTTATTCAGCTAATTTATGTCCGATTTGATGACTTACTTCGAGGTGCCTAATACGCTCGACAACACTGCACCGGCATCCGCTCCCTTCTTCCACTTCCCCTGTTCCTCCGGGGCTCAGCGGAAAGGAAGGAAAGGAGAGAAAACCTCTTCAGTCCTATCCCGGTTCACCAGGGCTCTCTTGTGAGGTGTTTCCAGCTGTGGGAGGGCTGCTTCTATTCAGGCTACTTTGGTTCACTTCCAGCAAACAATCGTGCTCTCATCAACACAACGTGGTCCATAATCGTCTCCCTTTACCCGTTTGACTCAAGGCTGAGGGCGCGCAGCGTCCCGGGACATCCAGGTCTTCAGCCAAACATCCAATCACCTTCTCCATCCCCACCTCATCACCCCGCTGTCCGGCTCCGCTCCCCTCCAGCTCCGCCGTCTCCACACTGCGCCTTCGGGGAGGACCTTCATTTTCCAAGCCGCAGACATCTCCGGAGGCTTGAGGGTGAAGACGACTCTTGATCTCTCTAATTCTGCCGTCACCAGGTCGTAATAAACGCGCTTGCTTCTGGCAAAAAGCCAGGCCTTAAAAGCCTTCTACCAGCCCCGTGCGGCCAGGGATTCACCTTGTGTCCACGGTTCACAGGGAGGAGGGACGCGCTACATGCAGGCTGCCTGGTTTTGAGTGAGTGTCTTAAACAGGGAAACATATCCCTGTCAGTATCACCCCCTCGCAGCTCTCAGGTCAACTCCCGGCTGAACGAGAGTTGCCAGGCAGTTCATGCACAAATGTGGGAATACGGCCACAGTGGCACCAGCCACATGCCAGGAGACCACAAAGGCCTGCGGGAAAACACTAGGAGCAGTCTGTGTGGGGCATGATATCTACTTAACCTGGTAGGCCAACAATAGGTTACATGGTGTGATTTTTAGTTCAGATTGTTTGTTATTTTAACAATGGCTCTATGTGTGTTTATTTAGATTTTGAGCATTTCAACATAAAACCATCAGTACATTTTAGTACATTTCCCTGCACGTAATGAATACTTGCATGAGGTTGCATTGCTTTCATAATTATTCAAACTGCAGAGCATGCATCTTGATCATTGAGTTCAGATCAGCTGGTTAGCGATTCAAAAGGCATGTGAACAGGAAAGTAAGATCAAAGCAGACAGGATCAGCATCAGCCCGTTTCTCTGACGGAGCAGTGGTGGTTTCATGTAAACACGCAGAGCGAAAAAACAGCATTCTATCTGCAAACTTAGGTTAGCCGGGTTAATGGTGCTTGGTCAACACTTCTAATGTTGATGATTGACACATAGATGCCAGCATCTTAGCTCCTCCTACTCTTACTGTAGGTACTGTCAGTACCTACAGCTCCTGGGACAGCCTGTTGTCCTCTCACAGCTACCAGATACCAGGTACTGCAGTGGTTACTGGCTGGGCTTGTGGCGCATGCTGCTAAACTCTGCAGATGGTTGAGCTGCATCAACAAGTCTGATGTCTAGCCAGCCATGGAAGAAAGCCTTTCTTCATCTCACTCCAGTACTCCCCCCTCCTCGCCACCATCCACCACTGTAGGAGCATAAAGATCAAATCCTTGATAGTAGTGTCCGGGGACTGATTCACACATGCACACAAACACACACTCTCTCTCTCTCTCTCTCTCTCTCTCTCTCTCTCTCTCTCTCTCTCTCTCTCTCTCTCTCTCTCTCTTCTCTCTCTCTCTCTCTCTCATCTCTCTCTCTCTCTCTCTCTCTCTCTCTCTCTCTCTCTCTCTCTCTCTCTCTCTCTCTCTCTCTCCTCTCTCTTCTCTCTCTCTCTCTCTCTCTTCTCTCTCTCCAAGCCCTCTGCGGGCGGCTAAAGAGCAGCTTTAATTTGCAGAGCAGACTCTGAGGTGTTGGCGAGGTCTCTGAGACGGTGGAGTGAGCGAGCCCACCTCCATTACACCTCCTTAGCCTCCCTAACCATTAGAAAGAAGCACAGTACTGTTAATGTGAAACACATTCACACAGCACGGCTACTGTGGCCGCATCATGGGGAAATGATGATCGCTATGATGTTATGATGCCACGATGATAAAGTTGTGATGTTTGAAGAAACAGAAGCAATCTCTCCTCCGGTTCAGTTTGCCAAAGCTATCCTTCACTCAGATCTGGTCTGAGGTTGAAAGTGTGGCCGTGAATCAAAATGTGTGCTAAATAAATTAACCGTGCCAGACAGTTACACAACATCAGTCACACGCGGCGGTGACATCACACATCAGTTACATCACACGTGGTGTGACACCAGGGCTCACAGGACTTGTAGGATCAAGGCCACAGGAAATGTTGGACTTCAATCGCCCTGCTTTGAAAGTCGTTATCAAAGACGAGATGAATGAGAAGCCAGCTGCTAGAAGCATAGCAGCTAGCGCTCCCCCACCACGCTGCTGGGGGGCAGGCGGCGTGCGGCATGGGGGGGTTCAGCAGTATGCTGGGGCGTGGCGGTCTGCTCATCCACAGGTACCCCGGTCTGTCTGCTCCGCCTACTTCCTGCCAACGCCAGCAGGCGGAACGGAGCAGATGGCCAAAGTATTACATCGCCACCTCAGTCAGCTTGAAGGTGACGTGTGATGTCACCGCAGGGCGGGGGGCGTCGGAGAAGGAAGACACAAAGTTGTTTTTTTGGTCTTCTCCTCTGTTTTGTCGCGGTGCGTTCAAGGTTGGAGATGGGTGGGGTGTGTTGAGTAATAGCAACCAGTGTCCTGCTCCACCACATACACAAACACACACACACACACACACTCATACACTCATATACACACACTCACACTCACACACACACAACACAAACACACACACACAACACAACACACACACACTCATACACTCATATACACACACTCACCTCACACACACACACACTCATACACTCATATACACACACTCACACTCACACACACACACACAACACACACACACTACACTCAAATACACACACTCACACTCACACACACACACACACACACACACACACTCATACACTCATATACACACTCACACACACACACACACACACACTCATACACTCATATACACACACTCACACTCACACACACACACCTCACACACACACACCACACACTCATTACACTCATATACACACACTCACACTCACACACACACACACACCACACACACACACACACACTCATACACTCATATACACACACTCACACTCACACACACACACACACACACACACACACACACACACTTCACTCACACACACACACTCATACACTTCATATACACACACTCACAACTCACACACACACACCACATACACACACACTCACTCACTCACACACACACTCACTCACTCACACACACACTCACTCACACACACACACACTCATACACTCATATATACACACACACTCACACCACACAAATACATGACAAACGGACACTCACAGCACTAACAAAAACACAAATCACACAAACTTGCTCACTGACATATGCTCCTCCTACACACCCCCTATCTCTCACACACAGACACGCGCACACACACACACACACACACACACACACACACACACACACACACACACACACACACACACACACACACACCACAAACACACACACACACACACACACACACAACACACACACCAACACACACACACACACACACACACACACGCTCAGACATTAAGGTAAATAAGGGTCTTGCAGCAGTGGACCAATGAGCAGGGCCACTGGCAGAGGTGTTTGTTGTTTCCTCCCAGCCTCTACGGATCGTTCATCTCTGCTGTCAGGTAAAGGGCACACTCCAAGAAGGTGAAACCTAGCTTTTTTTAATAAGGCCAGCTCAGTTTCCATAGTAACCACGGGACAACATTACAGGGGCGATGATGAGGGAGCACAGCCCGCTCCTGGGCATCCAGGGGAACGAAGGCCCTATTGTCGAGTCAGACATTTATATTCTCCGGCCACTTGAGCGGAAGAGCTGTTCTAGACGAATCACAGTGGAGCCCGGAGGCCGGGGTGCTGTTCTGAGCTTCAGGAGATTAATGAGAAGAGATTCACACCTGGCTTTGGTCCAGGTCGCCCAGTTAAGAGGTCTGCTCTGCTCATAACAGTAGTGATGATGAGTCCCTCTGATGGGGCCTGCTTGGAGGGCCACTAATAGCGCTGAATGGTAGAAGCTCCCTGATAGAGGCTCCCTGATAGAGGCTCCCTGATAGAGGCTCCTGATAGAGGCTCCCTGATAGAGGCTCCTGATAGAGGCTCCCTGATAGAGGCTCCCTGATAGAGGCTCCTGATAGAGGCTCCTGATAGAGGCTCCCTGATAGAGGCTCCTGATAGAGGCTCCTGATAGAGGCTCCCTGATAGAGGCTCCTGATAGAGGCTCCCTGATAGAGGCTCCCTGATAGAGGCTCCTGATAGAGGCTCCTGATAGAGGCTCCTGATAGAGGCTCCTGATAGAGGCTCCTGATAGAGGCTCCTGATAGAGGCTCCTGATAGAGGCTCCCTGATAGAGGCTCCTGATAGAGGCTCCCTGATAGAGCCTGATAGAGGCTCCTGATAGAGGCTCCTGATAGAGGCTCCTGATAGAGGCTCCCTGATAGAGGCTCTGATAGAGGCTCCCTGATAGAGGCTCCTGATAGAGGCTCCCTGATAGAGAGCTCCCTGATAGAGGCTCCTGATAGAGGCTCCTGATAGAGGCTCCCTGATAGAGGCTCCTGATAGAGGGCTCAAAGATTGCTGAGGCCCCTGATAGCGAATGTAAATGTAAAAAAAAAAAAAGCACATGTAAAAATACTGCAAACAACACAATTAACACACTAAACATTGATGCTGAATATCCTTTCCCTTTCCGAACATTTCATATATCCATATTTAGTCCTGTAAAACTTAAACTAAATAATGAACAAGACTTGAGAGAAACTAGGGAACGTCTTTCCCCTCGTGCTAACTACCTGCAGC
The DNA here is from genome assembly GCA_036785325.1 of Urophycis tenuis. Lineage (NCBI taxonomy): Eukaryota > Metazoa > Chordata > Actinopteri > Gadiformes > Phycidae > Urophycis > Urophycis tenuis. Next base: position 17,681,687 of record JAXIVH010000005.1, on the reverse strand, counting down.
CCTGCAGTTGTCAGCAGACCAACAGAGCATGAGAAGAAACAAACTGTTTGCTGATGAATAGTTAACGTTGACTCATTCTCCACTTTGTGTTTGCAAAATGGGAGCCGTGTTTCCTTAACAAACAAGTTAGGAATCAAAGCGGCAGAGTGACAAGTGATGCACACGTCGTCAGATGCCTGTGGCCCGGAGATAAGCAGTGACTAACGGTGTGAAGATGCAATGTTTTTTTACCAGCCGTCCTCGCCATAACAGACGAGCCCTGGTGTTTTCAAATTACAATGAGCGTGGGTAACCGCTCACTGTTGACTGGTCTTTCTTTTCTCAGTAAACGAAAAACACAAGACCCTATTTACTAACAGACAAGGACAGCCAGATTTCAACTGGGCCTGGAGGTGATCCAAGACATCTCAGATATCTTTTGTTCTGCTCGGCCAACCGCTGCTGCAGAGAATTGATTCATGAGGCACCACTATCAAGCTCCCACTGAATTCAGTCTTCACAGACTAGCAGTAGGTGTATTACAGCAAGATTCAGACCCCCATACCTGCTCCTTGAAGGAAACCAAACCCAGATACAACTTATTTTAGAGGAAACACATTAAGGTGGGTTACAAAGTCAAAGATATGGTTTGATCCTGGTCACAATTTTGACTGAAATGTACACATTTAAAAAAAAAAAAAACGTAGATGTAAATACAGACTTTAATTGCCCTTAAAAGTCTCAGCATCCACTGCCTAAACCTGCTCCTTTAATGACCTGTCTCTGCAGTGCGAGGTGAAACACCTCTTTCAGCTTGGATTCCAACACGGTGAGATAAACTAAAGACACTGATTGCGGTGTTGTACATGAGATACTAGGAGTGTCCGGGAGGCTTAACCCTCTCGTGAACGCCACGTCAGAATCAATGGCTGCCTAGATGAGATGGCGGTGACACACTAGAAGTGTCAGAGACGCGTCACGCTCCCCCGCCCCAGTCGTCCAGTGCCCGGACGGAGCTCCACATGTCCAAGAACACCTTGCCACGCGCTGTCCCTTGGTCACGAATGCCTCGGAAAAAAGGGTGGGTTTCGACATCATGAAAGAACTCAACTGTGTTCAGAGCAGAGTGGAGCGCTCGGATTGGATGGCAGAGAGACACAAACAAAGGATTTTACTTGACAATCTATTTCAGTTACAGTGATAAAATTGCCTAGATTACTATGTGGTGTTTCAGCTCCAGCTCTTTGTTCCTCACGTCAGTGAAGCGGTGTACCGTTTTAAATGGATGCCAACGCTACGTCGAGTTCAACATCACCCAAGGACCAGACGCAACAACTGAGGATGAATGTCTCTGAGCAGCACTGTTACGGACCAGTGACCAGCAGACAGCAGTGCTCCTGCAGACCCCAGTGTCCCAGGAGGCCACACCACACCAGAGTGGGCCCACAAAGCACCACTCCACTTTCTCCTAAATGACGAGAACAGCAGAGTCCTCTCATTGTATGATTAAAGGGAAATAAATCCCCCTGCCATGGAGTGTAATGCAAATGCAGACTCAAAGACCACGCTTAGACACACACACAGTGCTTGGCGGTGTGAGGCTGTCCAGGCCCGTGTGGATGTTCTGCTGGAGTGGAAGTGGACCTTCTCCGTTCCCGAACCCCGGGAGCTCGCTGGTTAAGCAGTTATCTCCAGCCACAGATTTACACACCTCCGTCCTCCACTCGCTCCGCTCCACCTAAGCCCCTATAGAAACGCTGAAGTACTGCCCATCTCTCTCTCTCTCTCCTCCCCCCCATTACAGTCTGTTCCCTATGTTCAATCATTATTTAGTTTTGATGAGCAGAGACATAGATAGAGAGAGAGAGAGAGAGAGAGAGAGAGAGAGAGAGAGAGAGGAGAGAGAGAGAGAGAATTGCAGAAACAGTCTAGTATAAAGCCTACTATTGTGTCTTAATGGTACCTTTAGAGGTACTTTAAATTTCAATATTCGTTGACTTAAATTCACTCATCTCCTCCCTTACCCCCCTCTCCTCAACTCACCTTCTACCTCCACCCTTTCCTCTTCTTATGTTGACTTAAATTCTTTTTTAAGAGGATTCAGTATTTCAGAAAGTAAGATAAAATCTCTCTCTCTCCTCTCTCTCTCTCTCTCTCTCTCTCTCTCTCTCTCTCTCTCTCTCTTCTCTCTTCTCTCTCTCTCTCTCTCTCTCTCTCTCTCTCTCTCTCTCTCAGGTTAGTGGAAGGACATAAATGCATTATATATTTGAGCATGCATGTTTAAGGTTCCAGTGTTTAAACTTAAACAGCTCATCACTAGGAGCGCTGGAGGATAAATGTCTGGTAAGTTCATAACTGCCATGTCGCCTTCACATTTACACCTTTTTTTGTTGTTGGCTGTCAGAAAGCATATGATCACATCCACCTGCGCTTCGTAATCATTATTATAACACATTGTGACTTGTTGGTAAGGCTGAATTAAATGAAACTACGGTTATAAATTGTAGACAACACTATGTTGTGAGCCCACCCGTTGACTGAACAGCCGGTACTACAAGACAAAATCAACTGAAGAGACTTCAGATTCAGGTCGGTAGTTTTTATAAAACACTTATTGCCAAGTATATCATCAGCTTTACATAACATAGAATACAACTCTGCTTAAGAAGTCAACATAGAATCTACACATGGTACCACTTCAATTCCCAACAACCCAGCAAACAACAAAACCGTGAGAGAGCGTTGTCCATAAAATGAAGTTGTGGATATTCCACACAGAGGAGACAGAGTGGAGAATTGACTCTACGGGTTAGGAAGGTAACAACATTACAGTCATGCTAGGACAGGACAGGGCAGGCAACCAGGCAGAGACACCAAATGTCAGATGGTAATATACAACACATTGACATTTCTTCTTAAAGTGTTGTAAGCTCCCATCATCCCACGCCAGGTGTGCCAGGGTGTGTGATGAGATGTGATTCTGAGTGGACTGACAGAAGAACAGACTGATGCAACATCCGGTGGTAAAGCCAGCCTTCAGAGCGCTCAGCGATGGAGCCAGCCCCACGCCGTTCATCTCTCGCTGTGGTCGGGGACGTTTACTTCGTAGTGATTAATAAAAACCTG
>JAXIVH010000005.1:17540424-17678382 GCA_036785325.1 Urophycis tenuis | reverse complement strand
GGGACAGAAAGACCTTCAGACCAGCTTCCTTCTGAAGCGACGTCACAAGATACTTGGTTGGTACAAGTCACGCATCCGACATGTCAGCATTTCATGTGAGGGCCCCCTGGGGGCAGAATTAGTGAGGGTCAATTGTTCTGTGTTGGGTGACATCAGCTCTGTTATTCTAACAAGCTCTGAAAAGGGCTGATTATGCCGTCACTTGGAATGTGAATAGAAGTAGAGAGAACTAGAGCGGGGTAGCAACGCTGTGTGGAAGTGTTAGGGTCTTGTCTGAGAGAGAGAGAGAGAGAGAGAGAGAGAGAGAGAGAGAGAGAGAGAGAGAGAGAGAGAGAGAGAGAGAGAGAGAGAGAGAGACGGAGAGAGACGGAGAGAGAAAGAGAGGAGAGAGAGAGAGAGAGAGAGAGAGAGAGAGAGAGAGAGACAGACAGACAGACAGGACAGACAGACAGACAGACAGACAGACAGAGAGAGAGACAGACAGAACAGACAGACAGACAGACAGACAGGACAGACAGACAGAACAGACAGAGAGGCAGACAGACAAACAGACAGAGAGACAGACAGAGAGACAGACAGAGAGACAGACAGACAGACAGACAGACAGAGGATGGGGGAACACAAAGTGAGAGAGTGAGGAGGGGGGGTAGAAAGGAGACAGACAACAGACCCAAACATGCCAGGGATGGTGAGGAAGAAAGAGACCAAGACAGAGAGAGGTAGAAAGCGAGAGGTAAAGAGAAGGAGGGAGGAGGGAAGGAAGGGAGAGAGGGAGAACAAGAGATAACAGACCCAAACATGCCGGAGACAGTGTCAAATTAAAAGCGTCTATTAAATGTTTTCTAAAGTGGTCCTAACCCTTACGCTTCCTCTGGTCTCAGATCACAGAGAATCAAAGCCTCTTCCTCGTGCGCCGACTCACTTCATTCCTCTCTCGGATCACGAGCCGCGGTCAGCCGCCACATCACATCACGGGAGCGCTGAGAGACTTGGATTACAGCCCGCCCTGCCTGCCTGTGCTGTAGCGTGCTAACACACGATTATGTGTACCTTCCACCCCCTGGTCTTAACCACCAGCGTACCATATTCTGTTGTCCTGTGTGGCGCACGGCGAGTTCAGATCCATTTCAGTTAGGAGCAGGTAAGGAGAGCTGCAGGTGCACCGCTGGGGAACTGAACGAAAACCTGCGGGCTGGCAGTCAAAACAGCCTCACCACAAGCCTCTCCTCTCCTCTCCAACCACTAAGTGCAGCGGTGTTTAACCACTGTCTGGTGGCCATGATGATGAAGTTGAGACGCCGACAACAGATAACGCGTATACAATATCGTATCGAAAAAAAAAGTACTGTAACAATCAGTTGAACTTGAGACAAACAGATGACATCTTTTTGCCCGAAATTAAACACTGAATCTTTTTGGTTTCTAAGATACAGACTTGGCAGACAGCGCACTGTGCTTGTTAATTGTTCCTTGTAGATATATTGTCTCCTGTCTCCCTCTGTCTCTCTTTAAACCAATGAGACGACTCTATTGCCGCCGTAGAGACTAGACAGTGAGAAGATGGATGGGGGGACATCATTGCAGAGGACATCTTTAACGTTTTCCAGCTTATGAGCTCCCTTTGTCCGTCCTGTCTCCATCATTCAGGAGGGGTGCCAGGGGGGAGTGGTTTGTCCTCTCTCCATGGCAACTGAGCCCTGTTACCCCAGCACCCCATGAGACGGGGGTCAAAATACACTCCTCCCCTTCCCTCTCCCTCCTCCATCACTCTCCTCCTCCTCCCTCCCCCATCTTCCTCCGCCCCCTCTCCATCACTCCTCCTTCTCCTCCCTCCTCCCTCTTCCTCCCCCCTTATCCGTCACCCTCCACCTCCTACTCCTCTTCCTCCTCCTTCTCCTCCCCCTCCCTCCTCTTCCTCCTCCCCTTCATCAACCCGCCTTGCTCCTCCTCCTCCCTCCCTCCATCTTCCTCTCTCCCCCCTCCTCCATCATCCTCCTGCTCCTACTCATCTTCCTTCTCCTCCCGCCTCCCTCCTCTTCCTCCCCCCTCCCATCACCCTCCTGCTCCTACTCTTCCTCACATGGGTCTGCTCGTCATGCGTGCTGGCAGAGGGATGTAGCTGGTGATGGGAGGATCTGAGCTGTTTATCTTCCTTCAGTTAACTGCTGTTTGAGCAACCTGCAGGTTACCATCCCCTGGTGTATTCATGTACGGGGACAGTATGGAGCAAATAGAGTTCTCAATCATGTACTCTTTTTTGTTTTACTTACAACTAGAAACATTTTTTGAATGCAACATGCACACGCAATATTTGTGTACTGAGACCTACTGGACCGAGCATGATGCGTCTGTGAACCCATGTGTGTGGACCTGTGTGTGTGTGTGTGTGTGTGTGTGTGTGTGTGTGTGTGTGTGTGTGTGTGTGTGTGTGTGTGTGTGTGTGGACCTGTGTGTGTGTGTGTGTGTGTGTGCGTGTGCGTGTGTGTGCTTGCATGCGTATGCTGCGTGCGTGTGTGCATGCTTTCTTGTGTATGCATAACAAGCAGACATTGGGAGGAGGAGGAGGAGGAGGAGGAGGGGGAGGAAGAGGAGCAGAGGAGGAGGAGGTGTGTTTGGTTTGGCAGGAATGCGTACTGGCAGTCTCTCCGAGTTCACTTTATACTTCAGTGTTCCCAGTAGCTGCTAGCAGTGCCTGTAGCCGCCAGCCTCCCCACAGCTCTTCACTGGTGGTGGAGGCAGTGAAAACACACTTTTAGATATTTAAAGAGTGTGGCCTGTCACTGCAGCGTGCCCAGAGGCTCAGGACGGCCAAGCTGCTGGGATCATGACACAGCAGATTCAGGGTCTGAAGCCACAGTTAAAACACTGGGTTCAGCCTCCTAGCCCCCCAACACCACGGCATGGAACAATATCTCTAGACCCAGGCAGAGATAGACAGAGAGAGAGAGAGAGAGAGAGAGAGAGAGAGATTCAGAGCAGGATAAATGGATGGATACAACAGATAGACAGAGAGAGGAAGAGTGGAAAGAGAGAGAAATGGAGGAAGATATAAGATAGACAGAGAGGGAGAGAAGAGAGCGAGCGCAAAGAGAGAGAAAGAGAGAGAGGGAGCAACAGAGAGTTAGAGACAGAGATTGAGGGAGACAGAGGGAGAGATCAAGACAGGGAGAGAGAAATTGAGATATAGGGAGAGAGGTCGTTAAAGTGAATTGGACTTAATGATACGCCTAAGACAGTTCATTATAAGTCCTATGCTCTGCGTCTCTCCATAAACTTGGCTTCATCTGAGCACTGGATAACTCCGGGGATGCAGGTACAGTGATCACGTACACAGGAGAGACAAGTCTTGGCCTGTCTCTCTCTCTCTCTCTCTCTCTCTCTCTCTCTCTCTCTCTCTCTCTCCTCTCTCTCTCTCTCTCTCTCTCTCTCTCTCTCTCTCTCCTCTCTCTCCTCTCTCTCTCTCTCATCTCTCTCTCTCTCTCCTCTCTCTCTCTCTCTATCTCTCCTCTCTCTCTCTCTATCTATCTCTCTCTATCTCTCTCTGCTACAGCTGCTATCGTCTGTCTGTCGGAAGGCGAGGTCTCAAAGTCTAAAACACGTTGTCATGGAGACACTGGCCGCCGTCCTGATTACCTGAGATTACAATGCTTAGGGTCTGAGATCAAAACACCTGGCAGGGACTGAGGAGGGCATGCAGACCCACTCACACAAACAGAGAGGAGAAAGAACATCAACAAGGGGGGAGAGGTTGGGCTGAGGGTTGTCTGCAGAAATGAGGAGCACATGATACACAGATGATGGAACAACACTTGGAGGGTCGCTAGTTCAATTCCTCAATTCCGCCTGGTAACAGCCAATTGGTGTCATTGAGCAAGACACCAACAGAGGCCATCACCGTAAATTATGTGCACCTCTCAAACAACATGTTTTTGACGTATTTGGACAGCCAGCTTCGCCTTTCCTGCCATGATTTCCAGTTAATTTTAGTTATTGTGAGTGACTGTAAACTCTGCTATAGACTTACGTCCCATGAGCTAACCATTAGCTGGTCTTTGTGGGAGGAAGGTCGCGTCATTGTTTATGCTACAGTGTGTACACGCGCAACCCCACACACACTCCACACCCATTGCACATGCTTAAACACACACACACACACACACACACACACACACACTCACACACACATACATCAATTACATCCCATGCCACACATGCAATTAAACACCCAACCTTCAACTGCAAAATATAAGACTTTGTTTCCCTCCCTTTGAAAAATGATGTGCACTGCACTTTGACACAGACACAGACACACACACACACACCTTTACATGTAAACACACACCCACAAACTTTGACAAAAACACTCAGGCACACTAGAACCCAGACCTTGGAAGGCATTGAGGTGGCGGGAGAGGAGGAGGCGCAGATAGGAGCTGGAGGTGTGGAGGAGGGTGAGGAGGTCCTGGCGGGCTGACAGCTGGTAGCGCTCCTCCATCTTCCTAGTGCAGCAGGTCTGGTTCCTGGACACGCACACCTGGAGCCCCGACACTGCATGGGACGGTACGGGGAAGGGACACGGCAGGAAGTGATCTCACTAGTTGGCAAGTTACAATGTTAACATTTTCTAAAAATGTTTTTGATGTATGAATAATAAGTTTTTTGACAAATAATTTGATAAGAAATATCTTAAAGGGATTGCCATCCCCCAGAAGTCCCTCCCTCTCAATGGTCTGTGGCGTTGTCCCTGCTGAGATTAAAGTGTCTGGCAACGAGATTAGACACTCTGCAGTAGATGCTGCTATACGGTCAATCCTACATTATCACCCATTACCAACATCCAGTTTAACTCAATATAACTCAACTTATATCATTATAATATATGTTACTATAATATTCCATTTGACTGCAGAATATGTAATATAATATATATATATATATATATATATATATATATATATATATATATATATATATATATATATAAGGAGGTGTTATTGTTAAATAACTGTTCATAGTACTGTTTATACTTTTTATACACTGTTTAAAACTGTTTATACTGTCCATACTGTTCATTTATGTATTACTATTACTATCATTACCCCCATAATGCACCTCTTACTGTTTACTGTTTACTGTTTACTGTTCTCAATTTGCACATTTTACTATTTACTGTTTTATTGCACTCGCGACCACCTTAGTATTTTTATTTTTATTCTTATTTTTTTTATACTTATATTTTTATATATTTATATTTATATTGCATGCTGTCTTGCACCAGGGATTGAGGGAAACGGCATTTCGGTTCTTGTGTATGGCCTGTACATTCATGAAAACTGACAAAGTTTACTTGAATCTGAATCTGAATCTTGAATATCTTATATGCACTTTGACTAAGGAATATATATGACAGCAAATCTCTGTTTTTAATTTTAGCCATGAATTTTGTATATGGAAATGTAAACACCTCAGCTGAATATATTCATTTTTAATTCACCTTCAAATTCAAATATTATGAAAATGTTAAAGAAATGTCAGTGTTCATTTCAACGAGGTGAATTCAAAACAAATAAATTCAGTTGACCTTGTTTTCAAAGTATAATATTTCAATGTTAAGAATTAAATTTGTTCCTATAAATATAATAACTATAATATATATAATATGCAGTTTGACAAAGGGGTACGGTTTGAAAGCCAGACCCACTGTGAATACTGTGTCACACCAAATGAAGGAACAGGCAGGGGTTATGCCTCTTGCTCAAGGCAGGCTTCAGACATTGGGGATCAAACCCAGTATCTCTTTCCAGATTGAGGGGCTGATCTTGGCCCCTTTAAGACATGTTTGGTCTGATAGTCAGACCTCTGACCGGAGATGGGAGAACTTCACTAGGCCCACAGTTGAGTGATATTTGGATCTTCACCAAATTGAGCTTAGACTTGCAAGTACTGCAAGTACTTACCTAAGAATGTATGAGAGCTATACAATATCTCGTAGAAATGTGCAAGCTGCAGGTCTCAACACGTCGTGTCCACTTGTCAGAAAAGATCTTGAGCCAAAACCTGATCGCCTTCTCATACTTTCCACCATACTGACACTGTGTGACTTCTGAGCAGAGGAGGGAAAACTAAACATCTTTATAACGTGCACACTTGTGTGTGTGTGTGTGTGTGTGTGTGTGTGTGTGTGTGTGTGTGTGTGTGTGTGTGTGTGTGTGTGTGTGTGTGTGTGCTTGTGCGTGTGTGTGTGTGTGTGTGTGCGTGCGTGCGTGCGTGCGTGTGTGTGTGCATGTGCGTGTGCGTGTGTCTGCGTGTGTGCGTGTGTGCGTGTGCGTGCGTGTGTGCGTGTGTAAACTGGCTCCACACAACATGTCGAGGCAGAATGTGAACGCCTGTTAGCACCAGCGGGGGGCTAGCCACTGCTAACCGCTATCACCGCTAGGCGATGAGTGCAGCTTGAGGAATGCCAGCCCTTCCAGATAAGAGGATATGAGAGCACAGTGGGTTGTGCTTTCTTAACCTAAATACTTCCCACAGTGTTCGTCAGCCTTAGCGCCAGTAGCCAGGCTCCGGGGTGCGGAGATAGCCCCCCTGCTGGGTGCTTGCCCGGCCTCCACTGCTCCTGAGCGGGAGCTAACGTGGAATTAGGACCCCCTAGTGTGGCTCTCTGAAAGCTGGCAGTTGGTTTTATTGTGACTATTTGATCTAGAGGGCAGGCTAGTTTTAGTGGTTAGAGTGTCCACTCCCAGCCGAAGGGTTGTGGGTCCAAACCCGGAATGTCCACAGTGTTCTCGGCACCCTTGAGCAAGACGCCCCGTAACCCCCAACCTGTTCCTAATGATTCATCCCTGCAGTCACTCCGGATCAGGTGTCTGCTGAACGTATTCACAGTGATTCATAAAATACCATACTCATATCCTAATCTACTACACTAAATAACATTTACTCTAAGTAAAAGTATTCAAGTAGGCCTACTTTTAAGTGAAATGATAAGTCATCGTTCAAGGGCATAAAAATAATACTCTAGTCTCTTGTTTCTATCTCTGAATAAAATAGCAGTTTGCTTAGTTGATTAATTTGATGAACTCATGTGATTCTAGCAGCTTTTGGGTTATATCTTCATTGTTGAATGCACTTAATATTGTGCATTCAACAATAAGTCGCTTTTGACAGAAGCATCTGGTAAATAAATGAAAGTAAAGCAGTGTACTGTGTGAATACAGTCCATCCTTGGAGCATTAACCTGTTGGTCAAGCCACAATGGTGCAGCTTGGTCTGTTTTAATGGTCCCTTTTTGTCCACAATATCAAACTGAACAAACAAGTTCAACCAATGAATAAACCAGTGTGCTCTGTGTACTCAGCTTCACGCTTACCAACAATATCAGGAACATTGAAGCATTGAAGTAGAAACATCTGATGTTTGTCTTGGATAAAAGTGGACGAAAAGCTTAACGTTGGCCAAAAGGGAAGTACTTGAGTACACTCACGTATAAGTATTTGACATCAATAGAGTACTTGTCCATGACACGTGTAAAGTACAATTACTTGACATGAGTACCGTTGTTGAGTTAAAGGCGTCGGTAGGCCTACACAGGACTTTAGGGCTGGCAGCCAAGTCAGGAGTTGTAGTTTTAAACAGAAGCCTGCGCCTTGGAAGACGCCGTGTTGGCTTCTGACTGCAGGATTAAGAAGGATTACTCGCACACGAATATGACTGGACCCCCACATGATTTACCCCAATTACACCTGTTAACCAGAGGAATAAGGCGCATGAAGAGATGTTTTAAAGTAGGCAGAGAACAGGCGGCCCGGCCCGGATCCAATGTCTGTTTTAATTTCCTTTTTATGAGACTCTGAAAAAGATTAGGACTATTGACATAAAAAAATGTCCAGGCATAGGCCTATTCCACTCTGATGTTTATGGGGCGGCAGTTGCTCGGTGGGTAAAGCGGGTCGTAACCGGAGCGCCGTTGGCGGTTCGATCCCCAACTGTCCACATGTCAAACCCACACATGTAGCCTACTGACTGGAAGTCGCACTCGCCTTCTAGATGTAAATGTAGGCCTAAATCTTTAAAAAAAATAAAAATAAAAAAAAATATTTTTGAACTGTTTCTAGAGAGTAGGCCTATATGGACTATATAGCCATGTTGAACTTTGAAGTTCAATTAAGTGAAATGATATGTCATAATATGTTACCATAAAATAAGTATTTAATTTTGTCCTTAACTATTTGAAGTGATTTGATTTTATTGACCTATTGTGTGTTTTATGGCGGTCACCACCACGTGATAGTGTCCGTTTCAAACGTCACGCAGAGCATTAACACAACAATGACCTCAGCAGGCAGGGTCAACACACTGTCCCGCACGTCCAGGTACACAACACACTGTAACACAACAATGAGCTCAGCAGGCAGGTCAACACACTGTCCCGCACGTCCAGGTACACAACACACTGTAACACAACACTGCAGTAAGACAGCAGCTGGGATCAGAACGCTCTGTACATCACTCAGTCTTTCACTTCCAAGATTTAGTTTTGGAATATAATTGTCTTTGATTGGTGGAAATCATGAAAACAAACACAACCTTTGACATCGCTCTGGTGTACAGATAATAAGATCGCACTACGATTGACATGATCTCCACACATGACCTGAAAAAGCCAAGGTAAATAAGACGAAGTCCCCGTGGCGACCAAGTAACAATACATCACTGAATAAAATCGTGTTTCCTCTATGAAGAAGGGTAAACATACCTGTTCTCGGGCTTGCTGGCACTAATTTCACAGGTCCGATTTGCTTGAGCTGGAAAACTTTGCGCACTTCATCGCAGGTGCTCGGGTCGCCCACCGTGAACGCAGCGCAGCATGCAACTACTAAAAGGCAGTTAAATATCCCCAGTAGAGCCATCCTTACAGCCAGGCAGACACACACGCTTTCATTACACTCACCCTAACCATTGCATCAAAGGGGAAAAGTGTCATTAGGTTAGTGCCATTCCCTTATTCACACCCTGATGCCAACTTATGATGCCTCAAATCCTAGATCCTACATCCAAGAGAATGACGTGAAGTTGGTGAGGTCTCTTTGACTCTTGTTGTTTTGAAGAGTGTGTGCTGCTCTGAATCGAGTTGGTAGGAGTTGACAGGAGTGATTTTTGGAAAATCTTGGGAGTTGGAATAACAACGCCATCTAGTGTCCTCGCCCTTCACCTTCTTGTGTCAGTAAAGTGTCTTGATTTTCCTCTTGCTCAGAGCAGGACAAACATATAGGCCTACTGTAAGTGTTCCGAACATCAAACATCAACATGAATCTACCTTCACCTGAAAAAGAATATCCACAATATAAACACAACTCACTCACCAGTGTGTAAAAGTTTAAACATGTTCTATGTTTTCTAAAGTTCTAGACACATTTGACAGTCTAAGGTTGGCACAAAAAAGCACGCACACAAACCCGAACCAATATTAGGCATTTTATCACAATATCCATATTTTATTTAATCTGTCAATACATAAAATGAGAGGAATGAGACCGAGATGGTGGTAAAATGTACCAATGAATGGCCAGGCTTGTGTGGAGTGCTGCCCTCTAGTGGAGGCACCAGAAGCAGTGTATCTAACCAGATAACCATGTCAACCACAAGGCAACTACACAATACCTCCGTTCTCCTTTCAGTGTTCTCATCTTCCTCAGTTCATTAATTCATTTTATACTTTGTAAAATAAAATCTTCATCAGTGCCTTGATAAAGTGTATGTAAAATCTGAATAATAAACTATGTTGGCACAGAGATGTACACACAAGATATTGGCCCACAAAGACAAATTGAGATCCCATTTAAGAACAGTGTGAAAATAACAAAAACAAAGCCACACTTATCACATAATGATATTTACTGATCTGCCTTATAAATAATCACATTGTATAAGCTGTTCAGTGTTGGAAGGTTACAGCCCACCAGAAAACAAAGAAACGATAGTACACACATAAGCCCTTCAATATCTGAAATCTCCACAGAACAAAACATAAATGATCATATTGGATCAGAACTAAAACAAGCTGGACCTTGTGTTTGGAACAGTAATGACAGTAACAGTAACAAAGGTCTTAAGACGAATTGGGCAAAAGTGCATTTTTAGAAAAAAATATATATTTTCAAAACATACATATATACTGTATATATATGAATAGAAATACATAAATAAAACCCCTTTTGCAAGTCAGTACTCTGAGTGTGTTGTACAAACATTACACACAGGTAAACGTTTGTCCACTGCATACATGAAGCTGTGTTGAAAGACAATAGCCTTAAATGTGTGTAACATTTGAACCCCACTTCATAAGTTCATTAGGAGGAGTTATGGAGAGGTATGGGCCTTATCACCTAACAGCCATTTTGGTTGTAATGGAAGCTGGGTGGAGGAACTGAATGCGGAATTACGCATTAATTTGTTGTTGTGTTTGTTTCAACACCTCACCGGAACACATTTACCCAAGGTTATCCAGGATGAACACTGGGTCCACATGGCTGACATTTACGCATATTTCATTTTGTCTCATTTATCAGAGAAACGTTGCTTATCGTCTTTAGAGAGGGAGAGAATCTCTAGTAGCAAAGGGAGTAGTTAAACATGTAAGCTACCGGCGAAGCAGCAACATGACTGGTTAGGCAGCGACACTACTAGCCAAGCAGAAACATGACTGGTTAGGCAGCGACACTACTAGCTAAGCAGAAACATGACTGGTTAGGCAGCGACACTACTAGCTAAGCAGAAACATGACTGGTTAGGCAGCGACACTACTAGCTAAGCAGAAACATGACTGGTTAGGCAGCGACACTACTAGCTAAGCAGAAACATGACTGGTTAGGCAGCGACACTACTAGCTAAGCAGAAACATGACTGGTTAGGCAGCGACACTACTAGCTAAGCAGAAACATGACTGGTTAGGCAGCGACACTACTAGCTAAGCAGAAACATGACTGGTTAGGCAGCGACACTACTAGCTAAGCAGAAACATGACTGGTTAGGCAGCGACACTACTAGCTAAGTGGCGCTTCAAGCCGGGTATAATGGCCGTCGTCGAGTGTGTGTTTTGTGGCGGTGGTCATCTGAGTTGTTACAGGCGTGGTCCAGGGGAGTCTTTTGTGGATGTGGTCATGTGAGCATTATGGGGGTGGTCCAGGTGAGTGTATTGTGGTCAAGTGAGAGGGAGGGGGGCATGGTCAAGTGAATGTTCTGGGGGCGTGGTCAGGTGAGTGATTTAGAGGTGTGATCAGGTGAGTGTTCTGGGGGCGTGGTCAGGTGAGTGATTTAGAGGTGTGATCAGGTGAGTGTTCTGGGGGCGTGGTCAGGTGAGTGATTTAGAGGTGTGATCAGGTGAGTGTTCTGGGGGCGTGGTCAGGTGAGTGATTTAGAGGTGTGATCAGGTGAGTGTTCTGGGGGCGTGGTCAGGTGAGTGATTTAGAGGTGTGATCAGGTGAGTGTTCTGGGGGCGTGGTCAGGTGAGTGATTTAGAGGTGTGATCAGGTGAGTGTTCTGGGGGCGTGGTCAGGTGAGTGATTTAGGGATGTGATCAGGTGAGTGTTCTGGGGGCGTGGTCAGGTGAGTGATTTAGAGGTGTGATCAGGTAAGTGTTCTGGGGGCGTGGTCAGGTGAGTGATTTAGAGGTGTGATCAGGTGAGTGTTCTGGGGGCGTGGTCAGGTGAGTGATTTAGGGATGTGATCAGGTGAGTGTTCTGGGGGCGTGGTCAGGTGAGTGATTTAGAGGTGTGATCAGGTGAGTGTTCTGGGGGCGTGGTCAGGTGAGTGATTTAGAGGTGTGATCAGGTGAGTGTTCTGGGGGCGTGGTCAGGTGAGTGATTTAGAGGTGTGATCAGGTGAGTGTTCTGGGGGCGTGGTCAGGTGAGTGTCTTGCGCTGACTCCGCATCACCCACCTGTGTGTGGTGGCCCTCCAGAGAAGAGGAGCCAATAGGAGGCTGAGGGTGGTGACACTCAGCACCAACAAGTATACCTGCAGAGAATCACCAACACTATGAACACCCCATCATACACACTACCTGGCTACACTGCCCATGCATAATAACAAAGTCTGAACAAACTGCAATGTAAGCTAGCCTGCTAGGCTAGGTAGCATCCCACTAACTGATAGAACACATTGTAAAGTAGATTATACTGCTTGGCTAGCTAGCCGTATGTTGACTTAAAGAATGCATTGTAATATAAGGTAGGCTAGCCTGCTAAGTAAGGCCATAGACTCCTAGGCTAGGTCGTGCTATGTTCACTGTTTGAACTGATTGTAATGATAAGCTTGTGCTACTAACCTCTCTGGAGATGATGCCAGCGCGGCGTGCACGGCTGCCCAGGACGAAGGAGAACTCACTGACCTGCGCCAGACCAGCTGACACCACCCAGCGGATGTGGCGGGAACAAGGAGGCAAGATGGCCGACAGTACCAGCACCGCCATCAGGAACTGGCAGAGGGGTTTGCATATTTATATTGAATGTGCAATGTCCCAGCATTTAGGCCGTTTAGTTACATTAAGCATATTTTATATTTTACTTAAAGGTGTATGGATATAAATTAACATCTAAAGGTTTTCTGTATTACACATTTCTATATTTTATACATACATTTTACATAACTGCATACTTTTTTTGTCAAAGTTTTAAGTCCAAGTCTCCCTATATAGATTAACAGATGGCCAAATCACAATTCATAATCACTAGCAAATTACAAATCACACAGGGACATTGATACTACAGTCCGATATTGACTTACTAAAAAACGATGTCTGTGAAAGCAGATAACTTACTAAACTGTGAGAATGAAAACCTAAAAAGTATGACAGCATGATGGTCACATCAACAACAGGGGGAATACAGGGAAGGAGTCTGGTCATACCTTCATGATGACGAGGGAGAGGGTCAACACCACGAGAACCGTCAGCTCATATAACACGAAGCTGGGGAACACATGGAGACCTGCACACACACACACACACACACGCACACGCACGCGCACACGCACGCCATGGTCATCAACCACAGCACTGTGGTTGGTGTACGTAAAGTCACAACCGCACTCGTTTATATAGATGGCCGCTCACCGATGGAGGCGAAGAAGATGATGGCAAGGAAGTCTCTGATTGGTTCGATGCACCCCATGACCTCAGTAGTGACCATGTGACCAAGAGAGGAGAGCAGCGCTCCGGCCAGGAAACAGCCCAACTCCATGGAAACGCCTAGGAACTCTGTAACCTACACAACGCACAACAGTCACTGAGGGTCACATGTTTCAGGAGCTTTTGCTTTGCTGCCAAAACATCCCACTTAAACCTGGGTGGACGCTCCCACTCAGGATGTCTGTAGAGGGTACATTTGATATGTGTACTCAACATCACAATAGGTGGTAACAGAGAGGCTTTATGTATGACAGGTGACAGGTGATGCTTCTATAGAGGGCATTTTAGGAGCTGACCGAGAGCAGGAGGAAGACGAAAGCACAAGTCCCCAGCACCATGATCTCCTTGTTCCCCTTCCCCTCAGCATGGAGCTTCCTGTAGAATGGACCAATGAGGATGGACCTCAACAGCAAACAGAGCAGCAGCACCGCGGCCAGCGACACCAGAACCTGCACCAGCAAGACCAGCACACGCACACCCCCCAGCAGCACACTGACACACACACCATGAGACAGACAGACAGACAGACAGACAGACAGACAGACACACATACACACATACACACATACACACATACACACATACACACATACAAAAAATGTTAATGACTATTAATAATTAATAATAGCAGTAGATGTGTATGTATATCATGTACCTGTCTGTGTTGGAGTTCTGGGCCTGGATGAGGGAGGGCAGGACAGCGATGAAGAGGCCAAGCTGGACGTCCTGCATAACCAGCATCCCCAGCAGAACACTGCTGTACTCCACATCACCTGGAACACACAGTGGTGTTCAACCTCTGGTAGGCGTACCTCCTGAGCTTGGATTTGCGTGTGGCGAAAATTGCCCTGACAACCCTCTTGCCTACCAATCTCTACTCTCTCTCTCTTTCCTGCCTTCCTCTCTGTACAGTCCTGCTTTAAATCTAAAATTGAATTTTCCTTCTTCAATCCCCAATCCCCCCCCCCCCCCCCACACACACACACACACACACACACACACACACACACACACACACACACACACACACACACACACACACACACACACACACACACACACACACACACACACACACACACACACACACACACACACACACACACCTCCCTACTACTGAGTGATCTTGTTAACTGCTTTGTAAAAAAGCTTCCCTGACCCTGTACGATGCCTGGGCACTTCCCACCGCCAAGCCGCCCTCTGGACCCTATCCCCTCTCACCTTCTATAGTCCATTGCTCCTGATGTCCTTCCCCACCTCCCCCATCACACTAACACCTCATTGACAACTGTTTGTCACTCTAAAAGCAGTGACACTAAATCCTCTTTTAAAGGAACCCACACTCGTCCCATCCCATTTAAAGAATTGCCGACCTGTCTCTCTTGTACCATTTATTTCCAAAACACTTGAGTGTGCATTCTTTTCCCCACTCTCGTACCTCCACCAGAACAACTTTCTCCACTGCCAGACCAGTCTCCCTCTCCTTTGCTGTCATTCTGCGGGACCTTTCAGCAGCCTTTGACACAGTGAACCACCTGATCCTCCTCTCCACCCTCCAAGAGCTGTGACTCTCAGGCTGTATCTCAGGCTCTATCAAGTCACTGGGTGCTGTCATTCAATCGCATGGCTGTTTCTACCACAGCTATGCAGACGACACACGTCAAATCTTCTTCAGTGTCTGAAACCGGAAAGTATGTGCCTGGCCTACATCTCTCAGTGGACGTCACCCCACCTGAAGACAAGCTGCTCTTCCTTCCACCCTTATGGACAGTCTGCCTACATGTGTGATACATGAGATGGACAGACAGACAGACAGGGTGACAGAAAGACAAACATATAGACCCACCGTCCTTCTCTGCAGCCAGCAGGCGTGAGACGAGGGGGGTGCTGGAGAGAGACAGGCAGCTGGAGATGAAGACGGTCTGTGTGGGTCTGATCCTCAGCACCTGACCCCACAACAGACCTGCAGCCACCATGAGGAGGCTGAGGCTACAGGAACCCTGCACTGAAGGCTTCCACACCTACACACACACACACACACACACACACACACAGAGAGAGAGAAACACAGACAGAGACACAGACAGAGAGAGAGAGAGAAACACACAGATAGAGAGACACATATTGCGCTGGGTTACACTTGCGATCCAATCTCGCCAGGACGTGTTAAGTGTCTGATTGGAATCTCCTAGATCAGATCTAGGTGTCATCGTGATCCCATGTGCCAAGTCCCATATGGACTGGCTTACGTTGTGATTAGATCTCAGCAGACTAGACACAATCTGCCCAGCATCCCATCAGATAACAAACCACTGAATGGAGCCAACACTCGCTGTGCTGGTTTACAGCGCATGCATCTGTGTCTGCACACTACCAGGACTTAAAGTACCCATCTGCAACAGCAACAATATCACGCCTGAGAACATTATTAGTTTCCACACCAAGTCAATTTGTTTTTACGTTTTAAATGAATTTCACACAGCCTATGAAATTTGGTGACAAAACATCAAATTAATGTTGAACATGAAACTAACATGTTTCTCAAAACCCACCTGTACAGACAGCATTTGTATAAAATTTGGATCATGCTGAATCCAATGCTTTCTTTAGTTAGTTATTTATTTACATTTTTGGTTGTTTGGTTCTACTACTTGAAATCCTTGTTTTATAGCGTTTTGTAATTATTAGATTGGTACCTTTCTCAGCCGCTCCGGAGAGAACTCAAGTCCCACGACAAACAGGGTGAAGAAAACCCCAAGTTCACCTAGGGTCTCCACCTGCACCATGGACTGGAACACACACATTATATCACAGTTCACCTAGCGTCTCCACCTGCACCATGGACTGGAACACACACATTATATCACAGTTCACCTAGCGTCTCCACCTGCACCATGGACTGGAACACACACATTATATCACAGTTCACCTAGCGTCTCCACCTGCACCATGGACTGGAACACACACATTATATCACAGTTCACCTAGCGTCTCCACCTGCACCATGGACTGGAACACACACATTATATCACAGTTCACCTAGCGTCTCCACCTGCACCATGGACTGGAACACACACATTATATCACAGTTCACCTAGCGTCTCCACCTGCACCATGGACTGGAACACACACATTATATCACAGTTCACCTAGCGTCTCCACCTGCACCATGGACTGGAACACACACATTATATCACAGTTCACCTAGGGTCTCCACCCGCACCATGGACTGGAACACACACATTATATCACAGTTCACCTAGCGTCTCCACCCGCACCATGGACTGGAACACACACATTATATCACAGTTCACCTAGCGTCTCCACCTGCACCATGGACTGGAACACACACATTATATCACAGTTCACCTAGGGTCTCCACCCGCACCATGGACTGGAACACACACATTATATCACAGTTCACCTAGCGTCTCCACCTGCACCATGGACTGGAACACACATTATATCACATTACATCACATTATATCTCCACCTGCACCATGGATTGGAACACATATGCACATTTTATCAATGTTCAACTCACATCTCCGCCATTGACTGGAACATGCACAACAACACACAGACAATATCTCACACACACCCGCAGACACACACCTTGATGGTGTTGAGTCCGGAGGGTCCCAACAGGACTCCACAGATGATGTAGCCGAACATAGGAGGGAGACCCAGCAGGGAACAGAGCCAGCCACATGGGAATGACAGCATCACCACACACACCAGGTCCTGGAAATACAAGTCATCGACATCATCATCATGATCATCATCATCATCATCATCATCATCCACACACACACACAAAACCCCCAGGGGGTTGAGGGGTTTGACCTTGATGAGGTGGGGGTCTGCCCGGGGCATGGTGGAGTCCCGGGGCTTGGTGAGGATGTACTGGTTGTTCTGGGAGTCTATGAGCATGCTGAGTCCCAGGTCGTCCTCCGCCTCCCTCATCTGGGACACATTCTTCCTCTTTCCCCTGTCCTCCTCATCTTCTTCAACTCTGAGCACCGCCTCCACGTTCACACCCTTCATCTGTGGGACAGATGGACAGCGTATGTGAGTGACATGATGTTTGTATGTTTGTATGTTTCCGCCAGTCTCTGCCGAACACTTTGTGAACGGTCCTCTGTGCTCCGAACACAGTCAACTTTTTTTTTGTTTGTGAGGATGAAGTGCCTTTTAGTGCACTCTTGTGCACTCTTGTGCACTCTGGCGTCACAGCTGCAGGGACACTGCAGCGAGGTGTGTGTGGATGTGTCTGGGCAGTGGTTGATTGCAGCGTCCAAAAAAGGGTTATGCCTCATAACCATGGGGGTACCTGATGGGGGTAACTGATACAACACTGACTCTTGGTGAACGAGAAAAAGTAGAAATAAAATATGTACTCAATGGATTCTTAAATGGATTTCTTCTCAAAGTTATCAAAGGCGAGTTCATAAAGTCCCCCCACCTGCTTATTGTTATCCAAGGCGTGTTCATAAAGCCCCTCCCACCTGCTTATTGTTATCAAAGGCGTGTTCATAAAGCCCCTCCCACCTGCTTATTGTTATCAAAGGCGTGTTCATAAAGCCCCTCCCACCTGCTTATTGTTATCAAAGGCGTGTTCCTCTATCTCCTCTTCCAGCCGGTCTGCAGCCCGGCGGACATCTTCCAGGATCTCATCTAGCATGGACAGGGTCTTGTTCTGGGCCAGAGCGCTCTTCAGCGCCTCTTGCTGGTGCTTCTCAGCCGCCACCAGTTCCACGTACTCCTGCTCCTCCTAACGCCGGAGAAACACAACACCACCACTTCATTAAAGAGCCCCTATTTTACTCCTTTTTTTTGTAGGTGTGACATTAGCTTCTTATTACAAAATGGCATCTACGCATCTACCCATTAATGACAACACAAGTGGGAGGGTCTACCCAGATACAGTATGGTTGGATCAGCCAACCAGTTCATACCGTCCACTGGGTAGCCTGGAGGGCTGCTCTATCCAACAGGCTTCTGGGTGGACACTCCTATTTGTGACTTTAGGGGTCACATTACAATTAGCTTGTAATGGCTAATCGACATCACACCAACTGGTAAAATATTGGCCGTTTAAAATCCAAAATACCCCCAAAATGAATAAAATGATAGAAATTATCTCTCACTTGTTTATACATTATATATATTATTATATTACATATTATTATATATAATATACATTGTAGCACTTAAAAGATCCATCTACATACAAACTTGAGATGTATTTCAAGTTTGTATGGTTATACTATATGGTCGCCATGGGAACCTCCCGTCTCACCTTGATGGCAGCCTCTCTGAGGGCCTCAAGGCGGAGCCGGCTGCTGTCCTTCATGTTGACAACGTCGCGGTAGTCCCCCTGCAGGGCCCGATGGAGACTCACCACTGCCTGGAACACCAGACTCTCACTCTCGTTCAGCTCCTTCTGGAACACCTCCAGAGTGTGCACCTGGTGGAGAGGTAACAACACAGGTAAGATAAGATCATGTTTTATCAACACAGATACGCAGCTACCTGTTGGTAACCTGCAGGCTCTATCCCTACTCGATGCCTGTTCCAGAGGACAGAAGCGAGTCTAAGACCTATTCCGGTTCCCACCTGGAAGAGCCTCTCTGGCTCTGAGAGCGTCTGGTCTCTCCCAACGGCATCCGCGGCAGCAGACAACTTCCTCACCACCATCTTCTTCTGCCGGAGGAGGCCGGCCAGGCGCTTGCAGCTGTTCACCAGCCAGGTGTTACTGGGCGCGGCGCCGCGGCCACGGTGCAGCTTGATGGCCTGCTGGGCCACATGCTCCTTTTGGAGTCCAGCAAGCGCCCCCAGCAAGCCACAGCATAGCAGCACACACACAGCCTGCATCCAGACCCTTACTCTCCACTCTCACCCTGAGGGGGGGGGGGGGGGAAGACAGAATACACATTAACTAAAGACTGTATTGGCAATTTACTCTGCAATCTGTCCAGTTGTACTTTAGGAACAAGGTCACACAGAACTTAAAACCTTCTGTGTATGATCAACAATGATCAGATGCTTTTATTGATTGTCCTCAGCCACTTTTGCATCTGCTGAATGGCTTAATGGGTAAAGACTGGCTCAACCTGACAGTGAACAAATCAAGATGGCGACATGTCATCCCTTCTCAATCCTCATCACTGTACTCTCCATAAAGACACCAAATCCCATAAAAAATATATTCTAAAAGTAACCTCTATAATTGCCCAGCATAACTTAACGAGAGACATTGATCATAAAGATGCAAAAGCTATTTCGTATATTTACCATTTGAATGGTACAGCATTCCTCATATTACGTCTATATAGCCGATATATTGACAGCACTATGTGCTGGTCTCTCAGTGTGTTAAGGGAATACGTGAGGTCCATCTGTTAACAGTGCAAACAACAGCCAATCCAGTTACCTAAAACTTCAACCTCTACTGTTAATCTTCTTCTATGGTCAGTGTTGCTTAGAACAGACAGCAAATTAGACCAAAGTAGAAGAACTTAGAGTCTACTGACTTAAGAACATGGGGTTATGATGGATACCTACTTCAAGTGGAAAAATGTATAATGAACTGTCTACATATTACCACACATTAACACCATAGGCTACTAGACCATAACCTGATCTAAATAATATAGAAAAGAGAAAATGGTGTGAAGTGTAGAAGTTGAATCTATACCTTGATGAACATGAGTACAGTAGGGAGAACTTTCCAGTCAAGGTTCTTCTTTTTCTGATAATATGTCGATCAATAGGACCACTGTTCACGCTAACACACACACACACACACACACACACACACACACACACACACACACACACACACACACACACACACACACACACAATTGTCTGGATACACGGATTACATGGATAATCAAATGTCTTTTGAAATCGAAATGGTCGCCTCAATAACAAGTAACCTTCTTCCTGTGGTATGCCATGCTAAGAAAGCCCTGACAACTAACCGATCAACTCAATTGTTGTTATTAGTATTAAACTGTCGCCTCACTCAATCACTACAGCCACGCGCTATGTAATTCCACAAGAATACAACTCAAACCCGATCTTTAGGAGGCGAGGGGTAGTGGCTACCTGAGAAAGTATCTGCGATGTGTTGAGTTGGAGCTCGACTGTGACCTGAGAAGGGTATACAATCATGCTGTTGTGCCCCAGCAGCAGCAGCAGCCTCCCTGTCCTGCTGCTGCCACATGTCTGGAGCCGACGCTGTGTGCACCGCAGACCAGTCCACAACGAAAGCAGTCGACCGCACCTTTCTCCTTTGACACGACCTCGATATGTGCTGTGAACCGCAACGTCATGACATTGTCTTCACCGACACGGGGATATAGGATATATATATAAAAGGTATTTGCGTTCAGATTATTTTGGGAGAAACTGGAGGGGACGGGGACTTTGATGACTTCCTAAACATGGGTTTATCTGTTTTGATATGGGAGTTGTAGTTTTCAATCGTAATGTTGAAATTGTCCGCCCGTGTCGATCTATACAGTGTATGGTTTAACGTAACAGAAGTACGTGCCGATATTGTTAAATAGTTATTTTAAATAACTTTTGACTTGTGACCAGGTTTGACTCTTGATTCTCTGTTGTTATTTATCTCGTGATTCCCTCATAAGATGTTGCGCAATAGGGTTGTCGTCTTCGTTTACGATGTCATTTAACTAACCCTTGTATTACGAACCAAGCAAGTACATAGTTGGGGACTCGTTCCCTCTATTGTATATGTTTAATAAACAAAACACACCACAAATACAAGGCCTTTATGTCACTAACTTATTTAGAACTACAATTCCCATGGTTCACGTGTTGCGTAGAGGTAGCGCCTGTGGCGCATGTGCAGAACAGAAGTAATAGGATCTCAAGTTGGCCATTACAACGGCTGTTAACATGGTAGGTTAAGATTAAAAAGACACAAACACACCGATTTCAACCCAGTAAAATCAGCTTGATTGCATAATAATAATAGTATTGTATCATCGCGCACACGCAAACATCCGGGGTCGCGGTGTCCTCGGCAGAGTGTCGCATAGTGAGAGTGATGGCCCGTATACTATACTAAATATAAGATCAATAGAAAGGCAGCTGGTATGTCGAGCGATCGTACACCCGCACTCCGTGCACGTACCTTTCCCTTTTTGGCATGTTACATAGTCTAAGTTTGGTTGAGAGGGACAGTTGCTGTCACACACACAGACACGCCCCGTGGTTTGGAAAGTGGGTCGCTGGTTAGATCACCGGGTGGCTGGTCAGGTCTGGTCTGCCGTGAGCAAATCTCCCCGATAGCCACCTAGCAGCTAGCTCACATACTTCATGTAAACAAAGTGACGTGCCGTGTTATGCCGCTCTCCACATCAAACTACAGGTGTCGCCGCGTAACTGCACGTATCGTGACGCCGACTGCTTTCCCTTCGATCTCTTAACCCTATCACCATGACAACAAGTTCAGTTGTAGCCTATTTCTATACGTTTATAAATGTAAAATATGTATTTACGTAAGTGTTTATGTGTCATTACCACCTGTGTGCACGATGCCATGTCATTGAAGTGCATGTGTATGTGTATGTATGAATGTATGTATGTATGTATGATAGTAAGTATGGTGTAATGTTATTAACACAATGTGGTTGTGATGTGTTGTGATGTCTTGCAGAATAAGCTGAAGTCCTGGCAGAAGGAGAAGGTTGGGCAGTTCATGTGCTTCTCGCAGGCGGGGGAGACCACAGCCCTGTTCTGTCTTGCGCAGAACGACTGGAAGCTGGAGGCAGCCACAGACAACTACTTCCAGCACCCTGAGCTGTACTGCAGAGACCCCATGAAAACCACCGCCGACCGCAAAAAGCTGGACCAGCTCTACAACCGATATAAAGGCAAGAAGCTGTCACAATACACAATTCAAATGTGATATTATGACATTTGTTATCACTCATTCTGCTTTTCTATCCAGAACTTCAACGGGTCATTGAATGGTCAATATGAGACCAAAAGTCATAATACATGAGCACACAGTACACCCTCATCTCATGGATGTTGCACAATTATTCTCATAGTCAAGTTGGACTACAGACTACATATATTGTGTGTATATATATATATTATTTACTGAATGTTAAAGGGACCTATTTTCATGTCATTAGAAGCCAATTCAGCCATCTACCCATTGGTGACATCACAAGTGTGTGATTGTGATGAGAGCACATCCCACTTGTGATGTCGTCACCGGTGGATAATCATCCTCATAGTTTGATGTTAAAATAGTAAAGAGTAAATATAAGCATGCATGGCACCAACAAAGGCCCTTGTTGTGTGCTGCAGACCCTCAGGATGAGGGTAAGATCGGTGTGGATGGGATCCAGCAGTTCTGTGACGACCTGATGCTGGATCCGGCCAGTGTCAGCGTTCTGGTCGTGGCGTGGAAATTCAGAGCTGCAACCCAGTGTGAGTTCAGCCGCAAAGAGTTCCTCGAGGGCATGGCGGAACTTGGGTGAGCGATGGTCAACTTTATACAACAAACTAGTAGTGTTCTATGGCGCGATATTTTATACTTGAAGCCTCATTCACAGGGCGCTTGCTATTCAGATGCCTACCTATAGTGGTCTGGATAGCTAGCTGTGTACATAACAAGCGTCCTCTATTGCTAGCTACAAATATAACCATTAAGGTTCTGTGCCTAGCTATAACGTAAAGCTACCTTACGGTATATTGCTAGCTGTGTACGTATTCTAACCAGCAGACATTTTTGCTAGCTGTCCATAGGTAGCTAGTGTACATAACGTGTGTGTGTGTGTGTGTGTGTGTGTGTGTGTGTGTGTGTGTGTGTGTGTGTGTGTGTGTGTGTGTGTGTGTGTGTGTGTGTGTGTGTGTGTGTGTGTGTGTGTGTGTGTGTGTGTGTGTGTGTGTGTGCGCGTGCGTGCAGATGCGACAGCCCTGACAAGCTGAAGGCCATCCTTCCCAGACTGGAACAAGAGCTTAAAGACACAGGGAAGTTCAAGGATATGTATCAGTTCACCTTCAACTTCGCCAAAAACCCCGGACAGAAGGGACTAGGTCAGTGTTTCCCCACCTTGAGTTGGGACCCCACCTGATATACACTGGGATTTACAGGAGCCTTGAGCTATAGTTATTTGCTGATACATTTCTCATAGAGGTCCTGTATATACTAACAGAGTCTCAAATGATTCATAGCCACAAGCCATTAATCGCATAACAGAGACCCAAACCCCCTGGTTGGGTCATGCAGGGGCAGGGCGGCCAGTTCCCCTGTAAACGCCCCCTTCAATTCACCTTCAATAAGTGGCGGGCCGGTGTGTTGCATCACTCAGCAGGCTAGGGGATAACCTTATCAGCCAGTCAGAGAGTATGCGTGCAAAAGCATTTGTCTAACCTATAGAGGGAGTCCTCTACATGCAAACAAAAGAAATGTGGTGGTAGGGTGTGGTTCTCCTTCGTTGTGGCACATGTTGGAAAGCAGATGTACAGACATCCTGGGAGAACACAGTCCACTTGGAGAAGATACTGAACGACTTAAAAGGGCAATACCTGTGTCCTTGAAATGTTATAGATTCACTGTCACCATCACAAATGGAGGCTGGTTACAATTTCTTAAAGTCACTAAAAGTAATTTTTATTAACTTTAGTCCATTCAGATACATGTCACTAAAGAGCAGGTAAAGTGCTAGGACCTCTTGTCTAGGATGTCTACATCCTGCTGTGGATGTGGAGCTTCAAACCCCAGGCCCTTTTGTCTGGGAGTAAAACACCTTCACCACAAGACTATTCTGCCCCTCTTTCCAACAGTTTTGTTCTGCTGTAGACATTAAACATGATGTTCTGTGTTCTGCTGTAGACCTAGAGATGGCGGTGGCCTATTGGAACTTACTGTTGACAGAGCGTTTCAAGTTCCTAGACCTCTGGAATAGATTTCTACTGGTGAGTTCAGAGCCCAGAGCCTTGTCAGCCTTCTTATCAACAATCTCATGTTTTTGCCTAAGGGTGTAACGGTTCCAAAAGGGTGCAACGGTCTAAGGGTATAACGGTTCCAAAAGGATGTGCTGACAACAGTCAGTACATCAGTGCTGAAACTAAGACTAAGAATCTAAGAATCTAAGAATCTACTAAGAATCCACGATGCAAACGTCCACAGTCCCAGTTGTGGTTCCGTTCTTCCACGTCGCAAACGTGAAATCCTATGTTTTTACCACGCTCAGCCAAACGTGAAATCCTATGTTTTTACCACGCTCGGCCAAACGTTCCACTGCACTGCAAACCCACGTAGCATCCTTTTCTTGATGTTGAAGTGCCCTTGAGTGTACTCCTCTACGTGGAAATGAAGCAACACCTGTGTTTGGATGTGTAGCGCTGTCTGTAAAGGTGTCGACCTCTGTTTCCGAGAGATGAAGCTTCTAGGACACTTAAAGTACAATGCTGCAGTGCGTGCGGATGGTGGAGATCGGTCTAAGCAGTGGATTATTGAGTTACCGGTAGTTTCAGTTTCACTCATTCGCTCATGAGAACACTCATACACCACATTGTTACTAAAAAAATGCAATCACAAAGTTGTCGTGGGGTGTGCATGGCTATAACATGCCACCCCCTCCTTCCTAGAACTGTTGACCCAGAATGCAATTTTTTTAATTCCAGGTTGAGTTAAACTTTAAGAGAAGTGTTTAATTTATTTTCGCTTTACTTAGTTAATTGATGTTAATTTATAAAAGTCCTACATAGTGTTCCTTACTGTTCTTGATATGGAATTGTAGTTGATTTAGCAAAACCCAGAAAGACTTTCCTTGCTTTTTCTTATTCACCCCCCCAATAAAAGCAACAACCATGGCTCAAAAAACAGTCAGAACCGAACCGTTGATTTGGAGAATCGTTACACCTCTACTGTTGTCTGTTGTAGTTCCCATATGTAGTGCTTCATACGAGTATTGTGAAAAATACTGCAGCCTGTACCATTGTTGTGGAAATTTTATGGATGCCTCATGCCTTAAGTATGAGAGTCCAAGGTCTTCTATATGCAAAAAAATTGATATCACCAGAGATTTACACAAAGAATGCAAATCCCAAACAGGTGGCTTCAATGATACAGCATTTCCTCAATATTTGTTATTGCAGACTATTTCATTTCACAACATGCGTATTAAACAGTGCTCTTATTAGAAAATGTTAAATGAGATGTTAGAAAGTAGTGGAGTGTGACGGTTCCTTGTATGCCAGTAAAACATGCTCTGTGTTCAGGAGCACCATAAGCGGTCCATCCCTAAAGACACGTGGAACCTGCTGCTGGACTTCGGCAACATGATTGCAGACGACATGTCCAACTATGACGAGGAGGGTGAGGACTGACTTACTAACACCCTCTACCAGATACACCTTTCCTGCCGGGGCGGATACAGTGCAGCCATGCTAGATATCTATATACCCTATATAATATATTGTAATACATCAGCTTCCAAAATGTAATTGAACTGGCTAACCCGGAGAGTGTGGTATAGCACCAAAGGCTCTATCAGGGGTTTGATGTTCTCTCATCGAGATTGGTCATCTTATTTAGCTTCTTAGATTGATGATGGGATCAGGATAAGTGAGAAATGTAAAATATACAATCGTACTTGATTCCCTAGGAGAAATTTGGGAATAAGATCAATAATTTAATTTTCCAAGGACGTAGCCTCTTCAGTATCTGACTATCTAATATGGTGGACAGGATTAATAGATCAAAAGATTGATAAGAGTCTGGATTAATTTAATTTGTAATCCAGACCAACCAGACTCAATCACTGAAAATGTCCTCTTCCTCATCCAACCCCCATCCACCCCCACAGGAGCATGGCCAGTCCTCATCGATGATTTTGTGGAATTTGCTCGACCAATCGTGACGGGAAGCAGCCGTAAATCCATCTAACCCTGGGTCCCATGCCAGGCATCTGGTGTAGTATCAGGCAACCTGTCCAGGACTTTCAGTTTCCGTTTTCTAGTTTTTTCATGGACAGAGGATTTTATACCAGGAACTAGAAGAGTCTTCCTACACCTGGAGTAGCTGAAGGCTCTCTCACATGGCCGAGAGACCTTGGTGAAGAGTTGACCTGGGACAAAACAGCAAGGGAGCCAGAGTTGGACCTGGGATGGCTAGCAGTTGTCAAGCTAGTGCTGCACGCTAACCACAGGTTGCTCCTGCTGAACACCACCTGCAGCTAGCCTGCTTGCTAGTGTGCAAGGATCCTGCTAGCCCAGTGGACGTTTTAACACATATAAATGTTTGGGGGATATGGCTTCTTACGTTGCCAAATGTTTTGAATTAAATGTTAAATTCTGCATGTTTTTGCCATCGATTACCATTAAGCACCACCATGGACGTGGACCATCAATTCTTCAACAGATTATGAAATTGACTGATCATATCTTCCAACGGATAATGAAGTGGACAGAGCGTACTCAACAGATCTAGAGTTGTCCCCTCTTCACCAGCACAGTATTATACTTTTTACTACCACGGAGCTAAAGATGGCTAGTGCTTAAGGAAATGAATATATATCTGTGAGAAATATGAAAAACATTTTATGACCTTGATTATAGAAATCTGCTTTTCAGATCCACACTTTTACAGTTTGAAAATGAGTATATTTTGTGTGTGAGGCTGTACGAACTGACCGTTATGTTGACTGATTCCCAAGATAATCATGAGGTGATGATTATTTCCCTTCATATGCCAACTCTACAAACTGCACTGACGGACACTTTTCTTTATATTATACTGCCAGTGATGTTCTGCCCGGGCAGCACTGCTGTTCAGTTTACATCGAACATACTACATTAAACTGGTCGGTTTAAGATTATCCCTGCTATTTATAAACTGGTCAATACATCCACGCTTGTAGTGTTTTGCTTGTGGTCCAAAGGCCATATCATTAAAGTAGAGCGACTCTGAGGCTAGGTTATATCCTCAACTTAACATTTGCCACTGAACACTCAGGTACCAGTAGTTATCTCTGGCTTAATGTGAAAACGTGGAGTGTTAGCTTATATACAGCAATGTTAGCCAAGCTCACTGACATCATCGTAGCTACCCTAACACCCTAAGAGTTACCAGAGTTAGCAGAGTGTTATATTGGCTACACCAGTGCATTGTTTACCTTTGCAAGTGGCTGGGCGTGTAGCCTACTGACCTGGGGATCTTTTTTTACTAGCCCGCTACCATTGCACCTTTAACTTACTGCTAGGCTAACTAGCTACCATCCGCAGTAGAAGACGCCGGCATTTAAGTTTTTAGCTATGAATTACCACTGAGCTACCTAATATCTCCAGCAGTAGAACTGGCATTGAGGTATTGCTGAGCTAACTAGCATCTTCATCAGTCAGACCTACCTTTGCATTACTGCAAAGCTAATTAGCTTCTCCAGCTGTAGGGGCTAGTGGTAAATTACTGCTGTGCTAACTAGCACCTCCAGCGTTAGGAGCTAGCATTGAATTACTGCTATGCTAACTAACATCTGCCGCACTAGGAGTTAGCTAGCTTTGCCTTGCCACACTTAAACAGTGAGAATGTTTTAACTTGACACCTTTCAGAAATGTTATTTATTTTGTAAACCTCTTGTGTTGTTTCATTCAAACATGGAAAGTGGTGACCCTGTAACATTTGAATGATATTTAAATGTAATATTTAAATAACCATAACAGCCCAATGTGTTCTTGGATCTGAAACATCTACGGTGTAACATCGTTCAGCACCTTTCCTATGGAAAACAGCAACTAGAGAGACACATTGCCATCACCTGGCAACACCCTGAGCCAATACAAAACAGCCAATGCAATGAGCTATTTCAACACAGACATTGGCTCATTCTATTCTCTAAAGATGATGTCACTGTTTCAATCATGTGTGATTGTCAGTTAAACTCTAAGTATTCGTACAGTATTAATAATCATACCGTACGTTACCAGTTTATGGTACAGAATTGTAAAACATTGAAAGGCGTGTTTGGTTTATTCTGCTCCAAACTCCTGTTTTATTTTCACTGGCAAAGAAATAGATAAAAAATATATTGGTGGCATATTGTGTGTGTGGTTATGGAAGAAGACAGAATTCAAGTTTGTCAATAAAGCATGTTGGTTTTTAGCATGGTGTGAGGGTTCCTTTGTATCAACATACTTCACTGTCACACTTGTTTTACGAAACGAATTGATGTGACATTAAACCGAGTTGGCGATTGTGTGCCGTGTGCCATGTGTGTGTGTGTGTGTGTGTGTGTTTGTGTGTGTGTTTCTCAACTGTTATAATTTCCTCTTGGTGAGTTTTGGGGTTGCATCCTTCAACACAGTGAAAGGGCTCATATGGAAGGATTCAGTCAAACTAACCGGGTTCATGTAGATACAATTCAGCGTAGATATGTAGATATGAAGATATGGAGGTTGGTGTTACCAAAGCAGCTGAGAGAATATTACTAGAATCACAAGAGAAACACAGGAAAAGTAAGGAGACATATGCGTGATGAGTACGACACAAACAAAAAGAACCGGCAACAAGGGACAGAAACTGCAGAACTTAATAAAATAACAGCCAGAGGTGAACATAATTAGTCATCAAAACAGGCGAAAACAAATCATAAATAGTGCTGGTTTCACTGCAAAACGATAAGTGACAGACGTTAAAGAGAGGAGATGGAGGTAATAGAAGATAGCGGGGAGATGGATAATAAGATAAATATCCAGGGCATAGAGATTGATAAGATTGAATAGTGATAGAGATAGTTGCGATGTGATAGGATAACAGAGAAACAACTAATGTGTAAGATAGGGATGGATGCAGATGATTAAAGTAGAAAAAGATAAGGAAAAGGAGCTAGAGTTGATAGATTAGAAATGAATAGAGAATAATATACTGTGTATACAGATAGGGACTAAGGAGAAAGAGCAAGAGAAAGAGAGGCAATACAGTACGTCCACAGAGCAGGGCAGCATTATGCACGGAGCCATGGCACCCCCCATGGGGACAGAGGGTGTCAACAAGCTGCCAGGCCAGCTGACAGACTGGCTGCCCAGCCATGAAGCCCATTACCCTTATAACCTCACACAACCCCCACCCCTCCATCCACGAGTCACTGCCTCACCCCTTCATCCACCCAGCCCCTGCTTCACCCCTTCATCCACCCAGCCCCTGGTTCACCGCTTCATCCACCCAGCCCCTGGTTCACCCCTTCATCCACCCAATCCCTGGTTCACCCCTTCATCCACCCAATCCCTGGTTCACCCCTTCATCCACCCAATCCCTGGTTCACCCCTTCATCCACCCAATCCCTGGTTCACCCCTTCATCCACCCAATCCCTGGTTCACCCCTCCATCCACCCAATCCCTGGTTCACCCCTTCATCCACCCAATCCCTGGTTCACCCCTTCATCCACCCAATCCCTGGTTCACCCCTTCATCCACCCAATCCCTGGTTCACCCCTCCATCCACCCAATCCCTGGTTCACCCCTTCATCCACCCAATCCCTGGTTCACCCCTTCATCCACCCAATCCCTGGTTCACCCCTCCATCCACCCAATCCCTGGTTCACCCCTTCATCCACCCAGCCCCTGGTTCACCCCTTCATCCACCCAATCCCTGGTTCACCCCTTCATCCACCCAATCCCTGGTTCACCCCTCCATCCATCCAATCCCTGGTTCACCCCTTCATCCCCCCAATCCCTGGTTCACCCCTTCATCCACCCAGCCCCTGGTTCACCCCTTCATCCACCCAGCCCCTGGTTCACCCCTTCATCCACCCAGCCCCTGGTTCACCCCTTCATCCACCCAGCCCTGGTTCACCCCTTCATCCACCCAGCCCCTGGTTCACCCCTCCATCCACCCAATCCCTGGTTCACCCCTCCATCCACCCAGCCCCTGGTTCACCCCTTCATCCACCCAGCCCCTGGTTCACCCCCCAAACCTCACCAGCGCAACCCCATCCAGCCTACTGTCCGCCAGGCTGCCTCACCACCCCCCAACAGTCGCCAGCCTACTGTCGGACCCCCAGGCTGGGCAGCTTGTAGAGCCATGAGGGATTGCCTTTTTAGGAGACGACTCAACTCGGCTGTACCCCGTGACGCCCCCCGGCACAAAGGACCTGCAGCTGATAAAGACCCCTGTGTGTGTGTGGTTGTGTGTGTGTGTGTGTGTGTGTGTGTGTGTGTGTGTGTGTGTGTGTGTGTGTGTGTGTGTGTGTGTGTGTGTGTGTGTGTGTGTGTGTGTGTGTGTGTGTGTGTGGTTGTGTGTGGGTGTGTGTATGTGTGTGTGTGTGTCTGTGTTGTTGTGTGTGGGTGTGTGTATGTGTGTGTGCATGCCAGGAGCCTGAGGGCATGTTTGCATTGCCGGACAGTAGAGACTGGGAAGAGAGCTCTGCAGTAGCTAGAACACACGTTGGCAGCCAGGTCTCAGACAAGAGTTCAGAGTTCATTGACGCTGACTGCCAGGCTGGCTGAGGTCATTGTTCTGGTTCTGTGTGAGGTCCCTCTGGACCCTCTGAGACAACGCTAACAGACGGTGGATCAATAGATGCTTTTCTTTAGGTGTCACACTTGTGTCTTCTGAGCGTGGAAGTCACCAGGTGGATCCCAGGTTAGGTAGGGTCAGGCTTTAGGGTTAGGGTGAAGACACCAGGGAAGCCGTCATGATGGAGAAGTTCCAGGCCGGCATGGTTCTGGGGGCTGCGGGGGACGCCCTGGGCTGGAGGAAGGGCCGGTGGGGAGGCTGCACCTCCGGGAGGCAGATCCAGGAGGAGCTGGCGTCCCTGGGGGGAGTAGGGGCCCTCACCCTGGACCCTGAACGCTGGCCTCTGGGGGACAGCGTCCTGATGCATATGACCACCGCACAGGCCCTCATCACAGGTAGGATGGAGGGAGGGAGGGAGGGATGGATTCATGGATATATGGATGGATTAATGGCTAGATGGATAGATGAATGGATAGATGTGGGCTGGAGGGAAGGATGCATGAATGGATGGATATGATAAAGGCAAAACGAAAAAAACAATTATTGTCTGAGAACATTTATAGGAGGAGGAGGATTGTGTACATATCTAAAAAGGACAAAATACAGGGTTTTTTTTAGGAACTGGGTAATGCATGTGATTATCTACTGTTGTCTATCGTTCCAAAATGTATATTTCATAGACTGTATTACACATACAGTGTGTAACATAAATAGAACTTTGTCCAGCGCTGCACTGTTCTGTCTTCCAAGAAGGATGCAGTACTACTCAAATACTGTGTATCTACACAGAATCGTAAATAGAGATTACTACAACCCCTTACTTCCTGATGTCAGCCAATGCCAAAGGAAAGTCTTCCATAAATCAGTGCTGTTAAGCGTTCCGTACACACGGCCGCAGACAGACGGTCTGAAATAGACTGCT
This sequence comes from Urophycis tenuis, assembly GCA_036785325.1. Taxonomy (NCBI): domain Eukaryota; kingdom Metazoa; phylum Chordata; class Actinopteri; order Gadiformes; family Phycidae; genus Urophycis; species Urophycis tenuis. Next base: position 17,646,765 of record JAXIVH010000005.1, on the reverse strand, counting down.
CTGGAACAATCAGAGGACAGCCGCGGCCTGATCCTGGATCAGGTGTGACTCGGCTGGAGTCACATCTGATCCGGGGTGACCAGAAAGATCCAGGCTGAGATAAAAGCATTCAGACCCCCCCCCCCCCCCCCTCCCTCCCTCCCACACACACACACACACACACACACACACACACACACACACACACACACACACACACACACACACACACACACACACACACACACACACACACACACACACACACACACGATTAAACCTTGAAGGCAAGCATGTATATATAGTGTACACATTAAAACATTTACACATACACCAACACCACGACACACAGAAAACCTGCTGGATTCTGTTTAAAGATATAAAACTATAAAGGGAGGCTGAAAGCGTAACCTAGCCTACAGTATAACGAGCAGCCTCATTCAGACTGCAACGCATAACAGTCAGCGCACAGGGCTCTCTCTCTCTCTCTCTCTCTCTCTCTCTCTCTCTCTCTCTTTTTCGCTCCCATGTCGTAACGAAACACAATACAGGTAAATCAGAAGTGACGTATCTTTGTCAAGGTGCTCACACAGATGCAATCCCACACACAAACACACACACACACACATACAAAATGTGTGTGTGTGTGTGTGTGTGTTTGTGTGTATGAAAGCCCCATGTTTGAAAGCCCCATGTTTTGTGGGGTTTCCCTATGGAAACATCTCCCCGCTCTGGAGGCACGTAGCTCCTAATCTGCACTCAGCTATATTTAACCCTCACCATCTCGCTGCTCACATACCAGCCACAAATTAAGCACGCCACTGTGTGTGTGTGTGTGTGTGTGTGTATGTGTGTGTGTGTGTGTGTGTGTGTGCGTGTGTGTGCGTGCGTGTGCGTGCGTGTGCGAGCGTGTGCGTGTGCGTGTGCGTGCGTGTGCGTGTGTGTGTGCGTTTCAAAGGTTATGATGATGTACAAGATCCAAGACTTGTGAAGAGAGAGCGAAAGAGAAAAACAACCAAATAAAGTCACTTCTCTCTCTTCTGCCTCCATTTCTCCACCGTTCAGAAGTTTCCATGCACCTGTGATTGAAAGGCAATATGCAGAGGCAGGCACAGTCAATCTAAAACAGATATTCTCACAGCAAACTTCACTCCCTAATTACTGACGGATGTCTAGCTAGGCCATTTCTAACAAATTACACTCAAATAATAACATTAACAATAACATTACCTACAGCACATTCAAAGCTAGATTATAATATAAAGGTAAAATTAATAAAAAATAAAAAGTCAATAACAATATGTGTGTGGGGGTGTATGTATATTTTCCCTTTCTGGATTCCCATTCTGGACTCAACGTTAATGTGACATACTTAATGTAGAAGCCTGCATGATGTGTATGGAGGAGGAGTAGGATGTGATGATATGTATCTACTGGTGTGTGTATCTGTGTGTCTCTAGACTACTGGTGCCTGGAGGACCTGTACCGAGAGCTGGTGCGTGTGTATGTGGCAGCCTCGGGGGTCTTGCAGGGCAGGGCCCCGGACCCCTGGACAGTGGACTGCTGCTCACACCTCAAACCACACAACTTCCTGCTGGCTTGGCACACGCCCTTCAACCAGAAAGGTACACACACACAACCTGTATGGTCTGTGCAAGGGCGGAAAACAATGCTTTTTGTGACAATCAAATGTTGGGAAATAGCTTTTTTATTTTGTGTTGCTTGACAGACGAACGCTCGGCGACTCCAAAGAAAACAAAACATATTCTACAGAAGTTATCTCTTCATGGCAATGAAGACATGCCCTGATCCCCTGTTCATTTCTGACCCTTGTGTGTGTGTGTGTGTGTGTGTGTGTGTGTGTGTGTGTGTGTGTGTATGTGTGTGTGTGTGTGTGTGTGTGTGTGTGTGTGTGTGTGTGTGTGTGTGTGTGTGTGCGTGCGTGCGTGCGTGCGTGCGTGCGTGCGTGCGTCCGTGCGTGCGTGCGTGCGTGCGTGCGTCCGTGCGTGCGTGCGTGTGTGCAGGGTCAGGGTCCGGAGGGGCCTCTAAAGCCATGTGTGTGGGAATGAGGTACTGGCAGAAAGAACGTCTGGCCTCTCTGGTGGAGGTCAGCCTGGAGACTGGGAGGATGACCCACAACCACCCCACAGGTACACACTAAACACTACACACAACCACCCCACAGGTACACACTAAACACTACACACAACCACCCCACAGGTACACACTAAACACTACACACAACCACCCCACAGGTACACACTAAACACTACACACAACCACCCCACAGGTACACACTAAACACTACACACAACCACCCCACAGGTACACACTAAACACTGCACACAACCACCCCACAGGTACACACTAAACACTACACAACCACCCCACAGGTACATACTAAACACTACACACAACCACCCCACAGGTACACACTAAACACTACACACAACCACCCCACAGGTACACACTAAACACTACACACAACCACCCCACAGGTACACACTAAACACTACACACAACCACCCCACAGGTACACACTAAACACTACACACAACCACCCCACAGGTACACACTAAACACTACACACAACCACCCCACAGGTACACACTAAACACTACACACAACCACCCCACAGGTACACACTAAACACTGCACACAACCACCCCACAGGTACACACTAAACACTACACAACCACCCCACAGGTACATACTAAACACTACACACAACCACCCCACAGGTACACACTAAACACTACACACAACCACCCCACAGGTACACACTACACACTACACACAACCACCCCACAGGTACACACTAAACACTACACACAACCACCCCACAGGTACACACTAAACACTACACACAACCACCCCACAGGTACACACTAAACACTACACACAACCACCCCACAGGTACACACTAAACACTACACACAACCACCCCACAGGTACACACTAAACACTACACACAACCACCCCACAGGTACACACTAAACACTACACACAACCACCCCACAGGTACACACTACACACTACACACAACCACCCCACAGGTACACACTAAACACTACACACAACCACCCCACAGGTACACACTAAACACTACACACAACCACCCCACAGGTACACACTAAACACTACACACACAACCACCCCACAGGTACACACTAAACACTACACACAACCACCCCACAGGTACACACTAAACACTACACACAACCACCCCACAGGTACACACTAAACACTACACACAACCACCCCACAGGTACACACTAAACACTACACACAACCACCCCACAGGTACACACTAAACACTACACACAACCACCCCACAGGTACACACTAAACACTACACACAACCACCCCACAGGTACACACTGAACACTACACACAACCACCCCACAGGTACACACTAAACACTACACACAACCACCCCACAGGTACACACTAAACACTACACACAACCACCCCACAGGTACACACTAAACACTACACACACAACCACCCCACAGGTACACACTAAACACTACACACAACCACCCCACAGGTACACACTAAACACTACACACAACCACCCCACAGGTACACACTAAACACTACACACAACCACCCCACAGGTACACACTAAACACTACACACACAACCACCCTACAGGTAAACACTAAACACTACACACACAACAACCCCACAGGTACACACTGAACACCAAACACACAACCGGCCCACATGTTGTTAAACAATGTTGTTACTAACGGTGTTACTAAGGTAATGATGCCAGTCATAAGGTAACAAAGGGTGTATAACTAAGGTAACACTACCCTTACCATGCAGGTAAAGGGGCATGACCACAGTTACTAAGGCAATAGGGTCGTTACTAAGGCATCAGTCGTGTTACTACGGCGATTGTTGTCATGGTGACACGTCGGTGGTCTGACTTCCTGCTCCAGGCTTCCTGGGCTCCATGACTACGGCGCTGTTTGCGTCGTTCGCCATTCAGGGACGACCCCTTGTGACCTGGGGACGGGAGCTCATGAAGGCCATACCCAAGGCCTACGAGTACTGCAAGAGAACCATACGACACATGGCAGGTCTGTGGTAGGCATGGTGCAAGTAGGAGTACTACTAGTACAAATAGTGCAACTTATACTACAAGTGGTAGTAGTACTAGAATTACTATTATGGATAGTCTAGCAGTGGTTAAGCTGTTCCCAGCCAAAAGGTACTGTATGTTGCTTTGGAGACAAGCAACTGTAGTGTTACACCATAATATTGTATACATAATTGTGAAGCTGCTAAGAGGGGTTTCCAGTGTAGTCTAGGTTGTCCAGGTTAGCGTTGTCTAACTGAAAGTCTGTTCTGTGTGGAGGTTGTCTATAACTGGATGTTCCTCCATAGAGTACCAGGAGAACTGGTTCTACTTTGAAGCTAAGTGGCAGTTCTACCTGGAGGAGAGAGGGATAGAACAGGAGGGACAGGACAAACCCTCGTTTCCTGAGCGCTATGACGCCGACCAAACAGACAAGGTGAGCTGCTCTCCTCTGGTCAGTGCTTCAGTACTCAAGCTGTTAGGCAACATAGGACATGTGACTCGTGGAGGAGCCATGTTCCTGGTTTTAAAAGGTATTGGGAGTTTTTATGATTTATGATTCATGATCTATGATCTATGATCATATGATTTATGATCTTTTTCAGCATTCCATGCTGAAAAATGAAGCCCATGCGGAAGTGCAAAAACTTGCAGTTCCTCGACTGGCCGCTTGAGGCTGGCTGCAGAACGGAGTCAACTCCCGTAGACACCCATGTTAAAATGTCCAACTTTACAGCCAAAATAAACATGTTTACAGCCTGGTTCAAAAAACGGTTTTAGTGTCTTTCTGTGTTCGAGTCCATGACAACTGTGAGGGGGGTGATTTTTTTTAGAATCCATTATTTTAATGCACAGAGAAGGATTTATTTTATGAATAATTAAGGGCATGGTCAACTTGATTGGCAGCTGTCATCTGTCATCACGGCATGACCTTCACGGATTCGAGGCTTTGATTGGTCTGGCCGGAGGTAGGCGGGCTTAGAACACAGACTGAAATGTCCAAGATGGCGGCGCCCAGAAGCTCAATTTTAGGCTTCATCTCCGCTGTTAAGAATGTCTATGGGTGACGTCACGGAGGGTTTGTCCATATATATATACAGTCTATGCCTGTGTCCCTGTCCAAACGTTCCTGACCTGAGAGTAGTGCTTGTGTCCCCTCAGATGTATCGACTGTGGAGCTCTGAGGGTCGGGCGGGAAGGAGGGGTCACGACGCGCCCATGATAGCCTACGACGCGCTGCTGGCAGCCGGGAGCGACTGGACAGAACTCTGCAGACGAGCCATGTTCCACGGAGGTCAGGGGCTCTCCTGCCTTCACCTTTACATTTAGATAAAGTCACTGATATGGACAAGGCAAGACATGGCAAGGACAAACAGAGTAGCACTTGTGGTCGTGACTCGTGAAGAATCGTAACATCAGAGAGGAAATCGTAGCCTGTAGCTCAAAAACTGCATTTTAAATTCAACACTGGAGCAACTCATCAGTATAAGATAACTTCTGTGTATGTCTATAATAGGGGTTTAAAAAAAAAAAAAAAAAAAAAAAAAAGGTGCCTTGCAACATAGGCTACTTACTTAGCTACTACCTCTTGTATTTCACCAGCCGACCTTGTGGTTCGATTTCAGCATTCAAATAATTTATGCAACTAAACCGTCACTAATGTGCTTCCTGTGTTCCATCCCGTGTCTCAAGGGGAGAGTGATGTGACGGGCCTGATAGCAGGCTGTCTCTACGGCCTCCTGTACGGCCTGAGCCAGGTTCCTGCGGGGCTCATCAAGGATCTGGACAAACGGCAGCAGCTGGAAGACATCGGAGCCGCGCTGTTCAAAGCCGCGTCCGCAGAAAAGTGCTCAGACAAGTAAAAAAAAAACTGCTCAACACTGAATCTTAGTGGCCAGTAAAGAAACTGCATGGTGGCTGTTATAACCTCTGATCCATGATGTTATTAGTCTGAAGTCTGAACTGCGGTAACACCCCTCTTTAATCCTAATACACTCCCGTTCCTCCTTCAAGCCTCCCAGATGCCTGCATTTAACCACCTGAACCACACCTGATTTGGGGAATCCGAGTGTATGTCAATGAAGACATCAACTTGAAATGCATGTGATGATACGGATGAGATCATCTTCATTAAGGAAGGGTTTTTTGACTATTGATGCAGTCCAGTGACTTTGCAAAAAAAAAAAAAGAAACTGAGAAAATTCTCCTTCTATCTATTATTGTTTGTTGTTGTCGAATCACATGTTTCTGCTTTGACCTTCATAATGGATAGCTCTATAGGGTATCCTCTGTACTCAAAGATAAACTCTTTCAGACCACCCTCTAAAATAACTGGGATTAACATTTACAATGTGCAGAAGTAGAGTATTGATACAAACATTTTAAGAGCATGAAACACCCTTTCCCCCCTTCCTCTGTTAAAATCTATTTAAGGTTTTAATCTTAAAAAAAAAATCTGTTTTTAGTGAAATATTTTGTGTGCATGGGCTTTCAGACTTGAAGGTATAAAGTTCAGCTGGTTTAAGATTGAGCTCCTCTCTGGATAGCCTCAACTGACAGCTTTGTAATTGAATGAAGTGGATGTTTTAAGTTTATTATACTGTGGTGAGTTACTAGTTAATTGCACTGTGTTTTGTAACTTATAATGAATATGATTAAAGAAGAGATATTATACATCACACTTGAAGTCCTTGACTCATTATGTTTCATCGATAAGAACATGTGAAATGGATGCTGACTTACTTTATATTCATACCTTGTCCCACTACCCTTGTAACCAATAACGGATAACTTTAATAACTTCTGCAGCACCAGAATACTCACACCTCTTTTCTCCAGAAACTAAAGGTTCTCTTACAAGCATGCACCAAACATAGGTTGGCCGTAAGTAATCCTTTAAATTAGTGCTCCTCCAATCTCCCACTTTGCTCTCCACCTCAGGAAACATATTAGCTCAGCATTGCACCAATAGTTCAGTAGGTTGGGGCTATTTAGTCTTCTCTTTATGTTCTCCACAGGCCTGGGTCCAACAGCCCCATCGTAAGCATCGATACTAAATCACTGAGGAAGATGATCAGAGAGCGCAGCTGCCGGCCCGAGGTTCGAGACATCTTGGAGAGTCTGCTCCTCTACCTGACGCACGAGCTGCCCAGTCTGGCCAGGAGAAATGTGAACATGAACCCAGGTTTAACGCTAACAGCAGCGAACAGGGAGGGGACCGTAAAGACGGCTAAATCTCTGGCCAACCACACAACCACTGAGACGCTCGTTGATGCAAATAAGCAAAGCACAGGTGAGAGTGGCAGTCCCAAGCGACAGGGCTCCGTGGATTCAGCAGATGAGAGAGCAGGCGGTCCGAGAGCAGCGGAACCAAAAGAGCAACGACTCACTGCCTTCCAGCTCCTCCAGGCCAAATTCACGAGGACTAGGGCCAGACAGGTGCCCCCCCATCAGCGGCAGGTAGGGGCTCTGCACTGTGCTCCGAGAAGGAGGGGTGCTTGTGAGACTCAGGACAGACACACCGCTGATTGTGGTTCTGAGACTCACCAGCCCAAAAGAAAACAATGGAAAAAGACAGGGAGCAATGTGAAGGACATGGTGGCAAGGTTTGCCAGTGCTGAGGAAAAGGAAAAGGGTGTGAACACAAAGGGGAAGATGTCGATTAAGACCAGGCTGATCCGTAAGGGACCCCTCCTGTCATCGCTGATGGAGCGGTTTGAAACCATATCAACCATGCGGAGGAAGGGCGACTCCGTGTCTCCTCTGGATAAACCTCTGAGAGGAGGAGGGATGACGACTGGTTGTGTAAGAGAGAATGTGAGTCGCCATGAAAAAGCACAACAAACCACCCATGAAGAAAGAGGAGGAGGACTGAAACATTGGTCACCTGGTGGGGAAATGCTTCTGCAAAACACACACAAGCAGAAAGAGAAGCCAGAGAGGCCGGCAGCAATTTTAATGCAACAGAAGTCAGCACAGAGAGAACAGAACCCCTCCAAACCTATGCAACCCAAGAAAGTTTGCCCTGATCAAAAGGTCAAAGGGCCTTTCTCCAAAGAAAGTAGAACAGACAAGCTGTGGAGCTCCGAACGAGACGATAGGATGGATCGTGAGATTGATCAAAATGGAGTTGAGGAGCTCTGCAGTAAGGCTGGGGACCTTGAGCACGGTTGTGCAACACCTAACTCTTTGTTGTATTCTGTGATGGAGTGGTCCCTCCCACAAACTCTGGAGATGGCTGCCCTAGAGGAGGCCTCACTGGGCTGCCACAGAGTCGTTCTTCTCTCTGCGCCTCCAGTGTGGAGTTTGGCTTGCTCCGCGCCCTCTCTTCAACAGAACTCTGGCAGAACTGAGCCTGCAGCTGCGGATAGCTCACTGAAACCACACTCAGAGGCGTTCATCTTCCGAACCAAAGAATGTTATTCTGGTCTGCCCCTGTGGTCTTCAAACACCGGGGAAACACCGCAGGACCCTGAAGATGAAGACAAGAGGACGAGGTCTTGTACCTCAATGGACAGGTCATTAAACCTGAAGATTCCACGGCAGGGCATGTACGCTAAACAAGGGTTGGTGATGGACCTCATCCCAAGAGCTGTTGATGAATGGACCTCATCCCAAGAGCTGTTGATGAAGAAGGGGAGCCAGGGTCTAAAGCTACAGATAGTTCCTCACTTAAGCCAGCACCAATCCCTGAGGAAATATGTGATGTGGCTGGGGCTTTAACCTCAGGTACTTGGTCTGGGCCTGGTCTCACATCTGGTCCTGGACCAGCAGAGCATCTACATCTTGGCCTTCACTCACAAGGGGCTAAGATCCCACAGCCCACCAGAAGGGAGAGGGAGGTAGACAGTCAATTGGAGAAAGAGATGGAGAATGATTTGGAGAGAGGGGATAGAAGGACTGAGGCAGGGGAGAGAGAAAGTGAACTGGAGAGAGTTGAGAGAGACATAAAGGTTAAGATGGAAAGAGGGGAGCGAAAGATGGAGAGTGAACTGGATAGAAGGGCCAGAGATGTAGAGAATGAACTGGAGAGAGTGGAGATAGGCCAAGAGAATCAATTGGAGAGAGGGGAGAGAGAGATGGAGAGTGAACAGGATAGAAGGGAGAGAGCCATAGATAACAGCCTGGAGAGAGTGGAGCTAGACCTAGATAATCAATCTGAGAGAGGAGAAAGAGAGATGGAGAGTGAATTAGAGGGAAGAGAGAGCGAGATTGAGAGTCAACTGGAGAGAGGGAAGAAGGACACAAAGAGTCAACTGAATGGAAGGGAGAGAGACAATGAATTGGAGAGAGAAAAAGAGGGTGAACTGCTGGTGAAGGGAGTTGGAGAGAAGCCTATGCGAGAAATGACCAGCGAACTAGACTGGAGCTGTTTAGAACTTCCCATATCCTGTACCCCGGGACTAGCCCATCACAGCAATGCTGGGCCAGGACCAGCCAATCACAACCCGCCTGTACATGGACTAGCCAATCACAGCCATGCTGAACCAGGGCTAGTCAATCATAGTCATGCTGGACCAGGACTAGCCAATCACAGCCATGCTGAACCAGGGCTAGTCAATCATAGTCATGCTGGACCAGGACTAGCCAATCACAGCCATGCTGAACCAGGGCTAGTCAATCATAGTCATGCTGGGCCAGGACTAGCCAATCACAGCCATGCTGAACCAGGGCTAGTCAATCATAGTCATGCTGGGCCAGGACTAGCCAATCACAGCCATGCTGAACCAGGGCTAGTCAATCATAGTCATGCTGGACCAGGACTAGCCAATCACAGCCATGCTGAACCAGGGCTAGTCAATCATAGTCATGCTGGGCCAGGACTAGCCAATCACAACCAAGCAGGACCAGAGAGCCCACCTCATATTCAAAAGTACAGGACCATCAACTACGCAGATCCTTCGGTCCAACTCACATTCAAACCCAAAGTCATTCGCTTCACAGACACCTTCACCTTCTAGACACAAACCTTCTGTCTTTTCTCTTTATATATATATATATACTCTATATTATTTTTTGTGGCTTTTTTTGCGTTTTGTATTTATATCCAGAATGAATGCAGACACCTGCACCGAGAGGAATTCCTTGTTTATTTTACTTTGGCAAATACATTTCTAATTCTACCTTCTACTGTCCAATAACACCTACATAATGTCTGGTCAAAAACCTGTTTATTAGATGTCACAAGACATGCGATAAGCACATTTTGGGTTAATGCCTTTGAATCGATGGGTTTTTAACATGCTTTATGTAAACATTGCTTGAGCAGGTGTTGGTATAGTGACTTCTCATTCTTTAACTTCCAACATTTCAAGATTCATGTAGAAACATTTCTTTACTAGGACTAATTATGTGTAAATAAATCTAAATATGTACAAGAACATGGTCGTACTTGTTCTACAGCATATTGCTGCCATGGGCAACGTTGGAAGGTTACCAGCGAAAAGAAACAACAGCCAAGTTCACACCCAACTACCCGGAACTTACTTCTACATTTCTCAAACTTCTTTCTTCAGCCTGCTGTTGTTTGTGTTTCCACCGTAGCCTAAAGATCTGCGAAGATTAGGCAAATTATCAAGGTCCATTTACGTCAGGCACTTTATGAATAAACAAGTTCTGGATCTTTAGCACGACAGACATTTAAACTAAAGGAAAGGTGGTCACAATATTTACGCTACTGTAAACTATCATGGGGACATACAGCACATCAAATAACAATTTTTGATGAATCAGTTCAATAAGAATCAATGACATACTGACCAACACCAGAGACTCCCACCTCCCTCCCCCTCCTTCCTGTCCTGTTGGTCCCCTGAAAGGACACCGTACACCACTGACTTCCTGGGCATGCTCTACAAACATTGCATTATTTATATTTCTAGATAAACACAGCATAACCATCCATACACTTTATTTGTCCCTAAGGGAGAAACTGCGTTGTTACCCCATGCACACAATCACAGAACCTCATAACCTCAGAGACATGTCCTCATGTACACATGACATGTTGTACACATTCCAAAAGGGCTTGGTCATGATGCTGTGTACAACAGACAGAAGTAATAGAGCAAAAAACATAATCATTTCATTATGTTTCAAATGTAATTTGTTAAAACAATAAGCAGACTAGAAATACCAGCCACATCAAGCACCTGTCAGGTTCTGCAGTGGGCTCACAAGGGGAACACCCTCGGTCAGGCTGGCACCGTTGTTTCAGCTAAACACTGTTAATGAGAAGAAGCAATGAGGGTAGATGAGTTAACCATTAACTTTAGTTGCAGTTATAAGCATTATTATACTGAATTAGCATATGGTTTAGGAGTAGTGGACCCTGACCCAATTATATAATTGAGAAATTAATACATTGGTTAACATTAACACCATTATCTTAGTACACATGAACACCATGAGTTAATTATAGGGCTGTCAAAATTTGCGCGATAATAACGCATTAACACAATCTTATTTTAATTCGATTAAGAAAAAATGACGCAATTAACGCATGCTCTCTTTGACCCCTTGAATGAACCTGAATTGAGGTGTTCCACACAGGGCGCGCAACACTGATGAACAGCAGCTGTGCCGCCAAGTGGTAGTCTCATAGAAGGGTGTTGAATGACAATGTGTCATTACATTTGATAATCTCATTTAACTTCAATTGGAGTGGATTTCAAATAGAATTTAAAAAATGTGATTAATCGTGAGTTAACTCACCAATACTATGCAATTAATCAACTAAAACATTTTAATCGTTTGACAGCCCTAGTTAATTACAATGAATCCATTAGTTGGATTCATCATACTGCACAATGGTTAATCATGTACCCTCATCGTAAAGTGTTACCAATGGCAAAAGTTTTCATCATAACCTTCACCTTCACCAAACCATCTATCACTTGTATGAAGAAAACCTTTCAGAAATGATAGGCTGATAAAATTATAAAATCACCTGAAAATAAAAACTAACAATTAAAGTAAGTATCTCAAAATTATACACTGAGTACTTCAATAAAAGTACTTTACCAATGAAGAGATCTATGTTGTTATGGTTAGTGGTCAGCAGGCTTGGAGTGATATGATCAGGCTTGGCGGCAGGTTTGGATTAGTGTTGTGAGTTCATTATGATTAGGGGTATGAGCAGTGGGGAGGTAGGTGCACAACAATGTAAGAACACGATCTTGTACATCTCGTGCAACAAGAATAATGGCACAGTATTTGTTTTGTTTCCGTCTCCACTTTGTTTATGGTGACTTTCTTCCTGGAGGTGCAGAGGTCAGGGAGCAAGGGATTGATTCAGTCTGAGGATTGGTCTTGATGCTCTTACGTAACACGATCATCTGAACTACTGAAGGGGAAGGAAGCTGATGGGGAGACCACTAAGAAAGTAACCTCCGTACTCTGTATATTTAAAAAGGTTCTCACGTCCCTCTCAAAACTGGTGCGTGTCAACTGAAGTTCAGTCAAGTTTTTGCTTTTGCATTGGAGCGCAAATCGGGGATGTAGCCAAAACAAATACATGCAAATGTAAGTTTATTTTGAAAACATCCACAAAGAAAGTTTATGATACAGACATCTAGGAGGCCTATGTCAGGCTGATGTTGTAATTAATATATTTAGTTTTTTTAGTTGTGTTTTCCTATGGGCAACAACTCACGTCACAGAAAACCGAATGAACCAAAGCACTCACCATCTGTAGGTTAAAAGCTGAGCAATTTATCAACCAAATACCATCACATATATACGCTTACCACAATTGTTTTATGTGTCTATCAACGACCGAACGATGAATGACCTCTACTAAAGGGTCACACAATGAGGGCACAGTCACGCAGGCTCTGGGAACCTCCATGCTACGTCAACAAAAGGGGGCGTGGTTATTTAATGCCTTAAGTTTGATTGACGTGTCCCAGTCATCGGGTTTGCAGCGCGTAAAACGTGTGCCCAAATACTTCGGTGAAACACAAGGCATCACGCAGCGTGAGGTGTACCTCTTCGATCTGTCCCGTGTGTTGTTTGTTGCCCCAGTGTCTCATCACACAGAGGGCTGGGAGTGGGGGGCGGGTCCTGCCTGCAGGTGAACCCGTGTCGTTTCCGCCCACCGCTCTTCCTCATCACGGATTCTCCGAGCGTTGCTTAAATCCGCAGCTCACGCAGCGTTTAAAAATAACTCCAAACAAACGGCGTCCGTCCGGTGTGGTAACGGACGGGCGTGTTCATCCCAGGCCAACAACACCGCGGGTTGTACACCCAGTCCCCGCGGGGTTGAGCCTCAGAGCCCGCATGGACTAACTAACAGCAACTTCTGCAGCCCTCTGCCGTGGCTCTGGACCGGCTGGAACCGTTTGCGCTGCAGGGTTGCTAGGCTGGCTGTAGGAGAATAACAACGCCAAATGGAACGGGTTTCCCCGACGAAAGCCGTGTAAAGAGAAGAGATGGACCGGAGGAATATTCCAGCTTCGGACGGGACCCGCTCGTCGGTGACCCGGTCTCCCCGGCGGCAAGGCGCCTCCCCCGGCCACGGCGGCGCCAAGGAGCGCGTCGAGAGGTGAGCTCCGTGCTGGGGTTTATTAGTGATGTGTTGGATCAATAATAAACCCGAAGTATGTATTCATATACACGTGGGTATGTAGTCCTTTACTGGACTGCTCACCATGCATTAGTTTTAATGGACAGATGGGGAGTAGGCTACGTTTGTTTATTCAGATTACTGTAGTTGGTGTTCTTTTACAATCGGAGTTGTATTTTATTGTTTTTGAAAAACAAATTCTCAGTGTTTCGCCGAGTCGAGATAATTGAGGCGGGCATGTACAGAATCAAAATATATTAATTACAACATCAGCCTGACATAGGCCTCCTATGTCTGTATCATAGACTTTCTTTGTGGATGTTTTCAAAAGAAACTTTCATTTGCATGTATTTGTTTTGTCTACATCCCCTATTTAGCCAAATGCAAACGCAAAAACTTGACTGAAATTCAGTTGACACGCACCAGTTTTGAGAGGGACGTGAGAACCTTTTTAGATGTAAAGAGTAGGGAGGTTACTTTCTCTCCCCATCAGCCTCTTTCCCCTTCAGTAGTTCAGATGATCGTGTTACGTAAGAGCATCAAGACCAATCCTCAGACTGAATCAATCCCTTGCCCCCTGACCTCTGCACCTCCAGGAAGAAAGTCACCATAAACAAAGTGGAGACGGAAACAAAACAAAACTGTGCCTTTTTTTTTTTTGCTGTGTTGGGGTTGATTTGAGAAAAGCATTAATTTTGAGGAGTGAATTGCTCCTTTCATTCTTAATCCCAGTGGTAATGAAAACATATCTTATTTCATAGCTGTTTGAGGAAGTAAATGAGTAGATGGTCATTCATGTGTTTACCCATTATTTTGTCAGGAGGTTAGTTTCAGTGAGATTAAACATCTCTTTTACAATATAGACCTGGTGAGGACTGCTGCCTAGAGGCTGCTGCAGGACAGTCAGGTTGCCCACTCCTCCGTGAACTGTACCACTACTCTGTCCTGCCACGGGGGGATCCACAGCACCTATTCAACCATGTAACTCCACCTTGACTCTACAGGGTCGACCCCTATGGCTTTGAGCGGTCCGAGGACTTTGACTTTGAGTCGTACGAGCAGCTGATGTCAGACTACCTGGTCGTCCTCACCAGACGCTCCATCAAGTGGTCCAAACTCCTGAAGGGGAGGAAAAAGGTGGACAAGAATGTTAAATGTAAGGCAAGCACTACTAGTCTGTGTCTGTGTGTGTGTGTGTGTGTGTGTGTGTGTGTGTGTGTGTGTGTGTGTGTGTGTGTGTGTGTGTGTGTGTGTGTGTGTGTGTCACACATTCTTATCATATCATGCTTATCTGTTAAGAAATGGGGAAACTATGTCAAGAAAATCTGCAACAAAGTATATTTGGTATGAATTCCTGCCTGGCTCAACCCTTAACTGTGCTGCCTGGTGCTTTTCTAATCTCTAAAGTTGACTCACATTTGAGTCAAAAGTGAGTTAGCTTTGTTCAGCCACATTCACAGGAAAAACACTTGCGTCCACGGACAGACCTGTCAAACACCACAGAAGATCAAATTTCACAAACATTTCAAAGGTATAAAGATGTAAAGTGTTTGCTAACCGCTCAGCGCCGGCCTCCTGTGTGTTTGTGTGTCCCCTGGCAGTGAAGCGCTACGTCCGCAAAGGAGTCCCCAACGAGCACCGTGCCTTGGTCTGGATGTCTGCCAGCGGAGCCCAGGAGCAGCTGGACAGAAACCCTGGCTACTACCAGTCTGTCCTGGGAGCCCAACATGACCCCAAACTGGTGGACACCATCCGCACAGGTGAGCCCCGCCTCCACCTCGCTGTGCACCTGCACACGGGTCACCTGCTGGGGGGACGCCTCACAAGAAAGCACTTCAACAAGACAGCTGTGTGGCTGCAACAGGGACACTAGAATACAAACAGTGGCTGCAACAGGGGCACTAGAATACAAACAGTGGCTGCAACAGGGGCACTAGAATACAAACAGTGGCTGCAACAGGGGCACTAGAATACAAACAGTGGCTGCAACAGGGGCACTAGAATACAAACAGTGGCTGCAACAGGGGCACTAGAATACAAACAGTGGCTGCAACAGGGGCACTAGAATACAAACAGTGGATGCAACAGGGAAACTAGAATACAAACAGTGGCTGCAACAGGGACACTAGAATACAAACGGTGGCTGCAACAGGGGCACTAGAATACAAACGGTGGCTGCAACAGGGGCACTAGAATACAAACAGTGGCTGCAACAGGGGCACTAGAATACAAACGGTGGCTGCAACAGGGGCACTAGAATACAAACGGTGGCTGCAACAGGGGCACTAGAATACAAACGGTGGCTGCAACAGGGGCACTAGAATACAAACAGTGGCTGCAACAGGGGCACTAGAATACAAACGGTGGCTGCAACAGGGGCACTAGAATACAAACGGTGGCTGCAACAGGGGCACTAGAATACAAATGGCACTGTTGGGAGAACCTGGTGGCCCATGGCCCACATCATCATGGCCCACTATAGTTTCAATCCCTATAGTTTCAATCCCTTCAAATTCTGCCCATAATATCAATGTCCCAGGGACATGAGGAGGAGGAGCTATCCAAAGTCTCTTTGGATAAACAGGACTAAATTACAACATGTAAATAGGCATTAGCCTGTTTCTATATAAATGACATTTACCCTTCAAAAATGTCAAACAATAGATTTACATTTGAGGTGACCCCAAGTGGGGTCTTGATCCAAACGTTGGGAAACACTGTTACTGTCCTTCTGCCATCATCCCTCCTTCAGCTAGTCCCACAGACGGTGCTGGACAGTGAGGGAGTTGCTGAGTTACATCGGCTGCACACAAAATATCACTGACGCGTGTGTGCGTGTGTGCGTGTGTGCGTGTGTGCGTGTGTGCGTGTGTGCGTGTGTGTGTGTGTGTGTGTGTGTGTGTGTGTGTCTCTTCTTGGTCCAGACCTAAACAGAACCTTTCCAGAAAACGTCCTCTTCCGCAAGTCGTCCAGCCCCTGTCTCCAGAAGGAGCTGTACAACGTGCTGGTGGCCTACGGACACCACAACCCCACGGTGGGATACTGCCAGGTACTACCAACACACAGCACGCGCTGCACCACACTGAGAGCCTTTATGGGCCTTTACTTCACCCCCAGGTTTCACCTTGAGTAGCCATTGCAAGCCATTGCCAAATCTACCCATAACTGAGACATTCAAAGGGACATTTATTCCAATTTTAAAATATATAAATGAAACTAGACGACTAAGCTGAATAATTTCAATAGAACCTGATTTTGTTTTGTGTTTTAATAGTTTTTTTACACTCCAAGCAAAGTACTGAAATATGTACTGAACAAGTAATGAAGGGAAACCCTGGTAGTGCTATTGAGAAATGTACCACACAGTCAGCCTTAGGAACAATGAGGCTAAAGTACTCCAGGATAAATGGATGTGGATACATGTGTCCACAACGTGATATAAAATACATTCAAGAATGTGTGTGGTATATTTTGTATATAGGGGAAAGTGCCCTGAAGCTTTTCCTTTAGGAGTTGTAAACCTTCCTCCGTCACAGCTGGTCGTAAGGTGTGTTCTTATGATATAATGACGTGGAGGTCATGACAGTCCTGTGCTACATTTCACAGAATCTTTCAAATTGAAGAGATGGCTCAGAGGTAGAGGAAGAGGGGATGGTTCGAGTCCCCTCTTTGTTCCTCTGTTTTAGCTCCTCTTGTTTATTTTACACCATCTTGTTTTCTCCCTGGGGCCACGCCTAACTTTCATGTTGGACCAGTAACTCAGTCACTGGGTCCAAGATCAGATTAATAAATTATAGTGGTCACTTATGTAATATAAGTGTCATTAAGATAAGATGGTGCTTTTCTTTATTAATCCCAGAGAGGATGAAACTTAACATAGTTATACAGAGCTACATAAATGAACCAGAGAGCTGGTCAATGCAGTATTCATTTTGGAAAGTCTCAATTTCCATAGCCCTTAATCACACTTACTGTCTCAAAGGGCTTGACAGGCCCACATTATGTGACAGCATCCTAACCCTAAGCCCTCTCAAGGACTTAAAGGAGAACCTCCCCAAACCCAGAGGGAAGAAACCTTGAGTAGGAACACAGAGAATGGATGGTTAGGATGATTGCTTAATGGATGTAGGATAACGACAGAATGGTAGCATGAAACAAGCAAAACAATGGTTATCAATATGTTGTGCTGTCTGTCGGACTGTCTGACTTCCCCCCCTATCTCCTTCTCTCCTCAGGGTATGAACTTCATTGCTGGTCTTCTCCTCATCATCACCAGGGATGAAGAGAAATCCTTCTGGCTGATGGAAGCTCTGCTGGGTCGGATACTACCAGGTGGGCATGGCTCGATAAATACCTAGAGTCACATGTCTCTGTGTCACGAGTCACATGGTCTCTGTGTCACATGGTCCCCTAGATTAAGGCCTGTGTTGGCCTCTCTCTCTCTCTCTCTCTCTCTTATTCATCCAATTCACTTAAAAGGGCCTATTGGCATGGGAAAGGTACATTTGCTTCGCCAAAGTACAAATTGAGTCAAAAATACAATCTCTGTCTTTCTCCAATTCCTCTTTCTGTTGCTCTCTGTAGTGAAGTGCCTTGGTGTTTTGTTAGGTTTGACATGTGGATTACACTGCTCACCCCTCGTCCAACAGGGGGCGCCAGCACTTTGTGGGGATAACGTCGTCCTCTTGAGTTTAAGATGTGAAAATCACACACTCATAAAAGTACTGTTCTGCTTCATATATATGACCGTTGAACTGCTGGCTAATATCATATAATGTTATTTTAGTAATGGTCAAGTAAAAAAAATTACATTCCAGATTGCAATCATCTTTTCTTTTTCTTTTTTAGCTACTCCTCTACTTGTGAGTTGCTTGTGTTAAACATAGTGTCCCTTCACCAGACTACTACAGTCCGTCCATGCTGGGTCTGAAGACGGACCAGGAGGTGCTGGGGGAGCTGGTGAAGGAGAGGCTCCCCGGGGTGTGGGGGGTGATGACGGAGCACGGCGTCATGTGGTCCCTGGTGGTCTCCCGCTGGTTCATTTGCCTCTACATCGATGTGCTGCCGGTGGAGGTAAGACACACACACACACATACACACGCATACACACACATACACACACACACATACACATACACGCACACGCACACGCACACGCACACAAATACACATACACACACGCACGCACGCACGCACGCACGCACGCACGCACGCACGCACGCACGCACGCACGCACGCACGCACGCACGCACGCACGCACGCACGCACGCACGCACGCACGCACACACACACACACACACACACACACCTGTCCCCAGAATGCATGGACTGACTAGAATCAACTAAATGAATGAAGCCAAGATGCTTAAACTTCCTGCAGACGGTGCTCCGGATCTGGGATTGTCTTTTCTACGAGGGTTCTAAAATCCTCTTCCGCGTTGCCTTGACGATAATCCACCAGCACCAGTCACTGATGGAGGAGGCTCGGTCGCTACCAGACGTGTGCCAGAACTTCAAACACATGACCCTCGGGCCCTTTGTGGAGGAGTGCCACCCGTTCATGCAGGTACAAGACCACTTCACTACTGATTAGTCATTATTATATTTCAAAACCTATCCTACAGTGAAATCACAAATAGGGAAGTCCACCCAGACTAATGATGGCCTAGACCATCTTAATGGCTGATCTACATCTGGGGGGACACTCCCACTTGTGATGTCACCAATGATGAAGGGTAGATTTGGACATGGATTGGTATGGACAGGCAGGGGTTCAGATGCTATGGGTACTCAATGATAATGATCTAGATTCACTCATGGCTCAGAGCTCTCTGGATCAATATCAAATGTATTGTCGATGTCGACCTGGCATTCCAATTGTCCAATCCTTATTTTAATTGGTTTTATTGAATTCTGTTACAAGTACAGAATTCAGTAAAGAAAGAATTTCATGTCCTTAAGTTATGTCCGTCCACACTAATTTCCCATCATGCAACGCTCCAAACATTCCCTCAATTTCCTAGAAAATCTTCACTGAACCAGGGAGTCTGTCCATGGCAACCATCGCCAAGCTGCGGGCCACATGCCGAGCCCGCATCCTGGAAGAGGAGTCATGACCCCGCCCCCATAGAGACCCGTCAATCAAACTCTACATTCCAGCAGTGACCTCATAGGGGACTTCACTGGACCTGAAGTCCTTTCATGTTTTTTGCACTTTTTTTAATTTTTCTATTATTTCCAATATCGGTCTTGAATATTTCACAAGTTTGTCGCATTCAGTGTTTGAATGTCAAACTTGCAGGTAGACTCCTGATGTAGCATCACTGTACATCAAGATGTTAGTGTCTAAGAATACGGGGACATTTTTCTGATCCAAAAATAATTATACTAGTTTTTCATGAGAGTTGATTAGAAATTGGTGAACATTGATTCACAATGAGTTTAGTCTCGAAGAAAGGTATGATTTCAATGTGTTGTTTAGCTAGCAGCTAACTTGACACTTGGACAGTAGGATTAGAGAATTCTGATTAAGCTGTTGTTTGAGCAAACCATAGTTAAGCCCGCCTCCTCAGCCAAAGGTTTGTACTTGCAAATTAATATCTCCTCCAAACCAACCATTTCACTCCAGCACAGCTACACACTGTAATGCTGTACCCTGAATGTATAAACCAACACTGGCATTAAATCAAAAATGATTTGCAGTGAAATGTCAAATTGCAGATCTTGGGTCAGGATGTCGAAGGTCACACTGATGCATGACTGAACCAGGCAAAAAGTAATAAAGTACTGTGGTTCTCACTAAATGGTAATACATGTGATTTGTGTGTTTTTGTTTTCTGGGTCCCAAATAGTATTATTTGTTAACTAATAGATGAGACCCAAATCTATTATTTTCATACAGTTGTAGTCTCTATAAAATGTGTGTTTAACCTTAAATCAATGTATTTAAATCTTATCTGTAAATAGCATGCGTCCAATACATATTTTAAACATCGGAACATTTTAAATCAGATAGACTTTTATTGACTTCAGAAGGATGCAAAAGTCTACAAAAAGAGATTAAAAGTATTTTCTATAAAAAATAACAATCACTACATTTCATATCAAACAGGGTAGCATTAGACAAATCATCAGAGGGGAGGGTTAGAACTCTGTCAGTGATACTCACGGACAGTCAGTCAAATCTCTTTTTATGGAAACCTAGTATTAGTTTGTCCAAGAAGACATAAATAATTAACTCAGGGCAACTTAGACTGCCATGCCTATAGGCAAATACCTAGTGTTCTGTACTTTGGCCACAAAGAAAGTGGATGAGCTGTTGAATTCTGGGATGTTCAGAGGAGATCTTTGTGCTTCCAGGTCAATGGACTGCATCATGGTGACTAACTTTCCACAGCAGTATCATAATGCTTAAGATGTACTTACATGATTAATGAAAACAACAAAAACCTCAAACGCATCCAAGCAGGGGTAAAGGAGACTTTAACCTAGAGGGTGAATCAGAGCAACAGTACGGCATGTCCACAGCTGGATTTCACTTCAACATCCAAGAACCAAGTCCGTTTTAACATCAAATAATAAAAACATCTTCACACACAGGCATAAAGTGCAGAGCATCTTTGATTAAATTCACTCTTTAAACAACCTTTCACTCATTCATTCATCAACACACACACACACACACATGTGAAAGGGGCGTGGTCTATCAGGTGAAATTGACATGTCTGTCACAATGAGGCATATCACAGGGAAGATGCCAGATGTGAGGGTAAGGTCTTGTCAGGCCAGAGGAGGCAAAGTCTGTCATTAAAGGTTTGTCGCCTCTAGCGTGTGAGAGGTGGGCGTACTCTAGCAGGTGAGGGGGGCTTGGTCTGTCCAGTGAGAGGTGGGTGTGGTCTGGGCGGTGAGAGAGGTGGGTGTGGTCTGTCCGGTGAGAGGGAGTGGTGGTCTATCTGCTGAGAGATGGGTGTGTTCTGGGCAGTGAGAGGTGGGTGTGGTCTGGGCGGTGAGAGGTGGGTGTGGTCTGGGCAGTGAGAGGTGGGTGTGGTTTGGGCGGTGAGAGGTGGGTGTGGTCTGGGCGGCATGAGAGGTGGGTGTGGTTTGGGCGGTGAGAGGTGGGTGTGGTCTGTCAGGTCATTGATGGGCACGGTCTGGCAGGTGAGAGGTGGGAGTGGTCTAGCAGGTGAGACGTTGGTCTGTCAGCAGCGAGGTGGGCGGGGTCTATCAAATGGTTTGGTATCCAGCGTTGCTCCTCTTCCTGCCGATCAGGTAGGCGATGAGGACAACCAGCACCAGCCCGGCCAGGGCGGCTCCCACCACGATGGGGATCAACATCTGGTCCTGGTCCACCTGGCACTCCTCCGCTGTCACCCAACACACAGACCGCCAAACATCAAGGGCCCTTACAAATAGCAGGTCTATCTTTAAAGGTACAGGACAACTCTGAGTAGAGCTCAGAGCGCTTCTCCACACCCTCAGGATGATCACTTTTGGATAGGCTGGACCGTAACAGTCTACATTGCACACTGAAAATGTGATCAGTCAATTCCCAAGCCGTCATCGGGATTCCATGACTATTAATGGGTGAAGCCTGGTCTCAGCCTCTTTCATTCTTGTCCACACCTTTAAGTGTTTCAGTATAAAAATTGCATATTACTTCAATTAACACAAATCACGTCAAGTTCATTGTTAAGGTACACTTACACAAGGATGAAAAATGGAACGCCTTGTAATACACTAGTTTTGGATAGGACCATAAAGTTGTTCATTGCCATTATATAAACCAGGGGTCCATTTTTCCATCAGATTCCCTCCCACAACTACAACCCCCCCCCCCCCCATACTGAATGGAGACAGAGCTAAGATATGTGACTTTCAAAATGTATTGTCTGTTACTGGTCTAGATGTCAATACTTGACATTTCAACATTTCTCTGCAGCAGAGAAATGTGAAAAGGGAGCTGCATCAAAAGCTCATAGCCAACCTAACCATTTGTAACAAAATGACAACAATGAGAAATAGTCAAATCAAGTGATTATTTTTAAAGCACCTATACTCTGAATTTGCACATATCAGATTGCTAGATTGACTCCTGATGGTATGGAACTGAAGCTAATGGTGGCAGCCAGAAGCTAGTCATCTGTTTGATTAATGTTCATCCCATCCTGGCCTGTGCTGTGTCGCCCTTTCAGCACAATGCATGGAATGTGATACCAGATTTTTTTGCCTTCCAGAATTCCAGAGAGAGCGCACCCATTTAACCCTTAACCCCCTCGTCCCGGGAACGCCAACCCTGCTGAGAAACCCTCATCCAAACAAAGCCGCCACTGCAGCCCTGTACGGGGTCATTCCAGAGCTAACCTCCAGGAGAAGTTCACAGAATGCAGCGCCATGGTAACTGCTGAGGCAGCTCAGTCCATCCCAATCACAATACAGATGGTGCCTGATGCTCTCGTGATCACGTTTAGGCTTCAGCATGATGAAAACATTAGAGGGTCGCTGTTACAATCCATTTCAGATGTATGATGGATGGAGCAGCCTACCAGTTGGTACAGTCCGCTGGGTATCCTGGTATGTTGATCTACATATAACATAGGGCTGCTAAACAGGTTAACAGAAGTGTTTACGTATTGTTCCAATATACACCTCATGGCTTACTTCATATCGTTAAAGTATTTCAGTATTTCAGTCCGATGCCATTCATTAACTGACCTTTGAGTAGCAAATACATCACTTACAGGCCCTTTACAAGACCTTTCAAACCTTGGACATGATTATTTTTTGTAATGAAAAATGTACTATCAAATATCCATAGCTTAGTATTCAGCACTCTCCCGCAACTGTGACGGCATCACTGGCAAAAATCACAAGCAGAAATGACTTTCTGTGCGCACAACGAACATATTGCACACATTATTGCAAGCACTTTTACTGCACTCGCATGCAGTATTTCTCTGCTCACGAGAGCAATAATGAATGCTGTGAGGAGAACACAACTCATTGAATGTGCACATGTTAAAGTTAAGCAGCACGCAACTTACCCCCGTGCGCACACTAGCTGTCTTTGCTGTCGTACGTTTGCCTGCTCGCTGTGATATTTCTTCTGCTTGAATTGATGACGCAGAAATGATTTTATGCTGATTTCCTAGAAATAGCAGTGGGAACTCCTCATGCAGGGAGCTTTTACATTTCTCTATTTAGTTTTTAGGAGTATATTTCAATACAGATACAGAGCTAATACAGAACTACACAAATACAGCGACAGTGGTGATGTCTAAACGCTAAATACGTTACACTAGCTACAGTGAGGCGATGCAGTATTTATTTCCTGATCAGCATTTTTATGTTTATATTTCATGGTCTATGAATAGTCTATATACTCAAGTACTTTGAATCTTCAGGGTTTAATCTATGGATCACTGCCCCTGGTGATACTGGGGCAGTGATCCTTTTACATGATGAGTAATATCTTTTGTTACCACTTCAAGCTCACTGAGGTAAGACCAAAGCATGGTCTCCATGTTCTGAGACCTCAGCTCTTGTGCAGACTCTTGGTCAAACGTGAGCTTCCTCGATGGTACCCAAGAGATGGTCCAGGAGGTGTGATCCTTACCAATCACATTCAGGAACACAGGGCCGTGGCTGGTGCCGCCCACTTAGTGCCAAACAGAAAACCACAGCGCAAGGAGAAAAAATACCAGCGTGAGCAGGAACAACACTTTCCAAGCACAAGAGCAAAGACAGCATTTGTACGCACGGGGTGGCGTTGGTGTTGATTCCCTTTCTGTGCAGGCTCAAATCATGATGTTCCCCTCACAGGCTTCAGCATTTCTCATGCAGAAGTGTTAGTTGTGCACGTGTGCGAGAAGTCATTTTTGTTTGCGATTTTTTGGCGGAGAGATGCTGCCATACGCAACCCTAACCCTAACCCCTAACCCCTAACCCTAACCCCTAACCCTAACCCTAACCCCTAACCCCTAGCCTAACCCTGACCCTAACCCTAACCCTAACCCTTACCCTAACCTAACCCTAACCCTAACCCTAATCCCTAACCCCTAACCTAATCCTAACCCTAACCCTAATCCCTAACCCCTAACCCCTAACCCTAACCCTAACCCCTAACCCCTAACCCTAACCCTAACCCCTAACCCCTAACCCCTAACCCTAACCCTAACCCTAACCCCTAACCCCTAACCCTAACCCTAACCCTAACCATTGCAGTTTGGACGCGAGGACAAGCCTACCTGTAGCGAACTGACTGTTGGTCACCGCAAACGGCTGCACCTGCAGCCTGAAGGTGTTGATGGAGAAGGCCTCGGCCACCACCAGCGTCAGCTCTGAGTTACAGGAGTAGGAGCGGCCCCAGGAGCCGGCCAGGTAGCTCAGGTTGCTGTTGCTCAGCGACACTGGGTCTGGGGGGGGGGGGGGGGGGGGGGGGGATCCAGAGGACCACACATCGATCCACTGCGGCTATAACGTTGGATGGTGTCTAGACATCAGGCTCAGTTGAAGACTTGAACTTACCGCTCATGTCAGGCCAGTCGGCCGCCAGCATGAGGCCACTGAGGTGGTACTTGTTGGATGTGGTGTTCTATAAAAAGAATTGCATGTTGATTGACAAAGTGTTCAAAATGCCCCCCCCCCCACGCACACGCCCATACATACACACGCACACGCGCACAAACACAACACCGGAGACGTGGCGTTTACCAGAGTGAAGGTGAAGGAGAGGTTGGTGTTTCTCTCCTGGGCGAGGACCAGGGTGGAGATGTTGGGTCCACACATGCCCGCCGAAAGCGTCAGGTTGGGGTTGATGTTAACCACTTCCTGGATCGTCTGGCAGGAGGACAGGTAAATCACATGCTCCATAAGCCCAGCGTCAAGTCAGTACAGGAACATGCCTCAGATAAGTGTACTCATGATAAATGCTACAGGTAAGAACATTTACCTGGATTTCTCAACAAACAGATCATTCAGAATCATCAGTGTTTGTTTTATTCATCAGGGTTATTCAACAGGGATGGTAAAAGAAATGTAGGTCTGTTTAACTGTAGTGTACAGGAAAGTACATGTATCAGGAATCAGGTGGATAAAGCCGGTGGACATACACCCAACCTGTCTTTTATTCCCAGTGTCTTTCTTCTCTAAATGTAACTATTTCATAACTAACATCACATATACACACAGAGACTCCTTCCTTCATAGGGAGATTAGATAGTCAAGGCCCATTCACACTTAGTTCCCGGTAAATTACTTGTGTGTGAAAATTACAAGGTTAACCTTTCAGCCACCGCCAGTGATTTTCCCTATTCACGCATGCAGCTTCGTTCTGGAAAATTGCAGTCTCATGCCCTTTTACATTGAATAGCAATGGCGGAATAGATGGGGCCAGGGACTGTCCAGCAGATGGCGGTAGTGCAACACTTGTGGATACCAGCCGCCATAAAACTGGAGGACTGAGTGGACCTCCCTGTCCAGCTTCCAGCCAGGACATGTTCTTCAGCATTGCAGTGAAGACTGCTTGTTTGAGAGGGGTTTTAGGCTTATAACCTGTCTTATAACCTGCACTATCTCTCTCTGCCTCTCACTCATGTCACCGTATCACACTGACTTCCAGCACAACCACATAGAAGGTTTTTTAATGCATCTGTATTTCTGCATGGAAATGGATACGCATGTTTCAGAGGGCATTTCTCTGTACGCAGAACCTTGTATTCATCAGGCCACAGATCAACACTACAGATGAGTAGCTCAGGTAAATGCTACAGGTGAAATCCACAGGTAAGAAATCCAGGTAAACGCTACAGGCAAGTGCTACAGGTAAGAATATCAGGTGAATGCTACAGGTAAGAACGTGAGGTACAAGGTACAAGGTAAGTGCTAAAGGTGAGAACATCAGGTAAACGGCACAGGTAAGAGCATAGGGCAAATGCGACGGGTGAAAGCTACAGTTAAGAATTCCAGAGAAATGCTACAAGCGAGTACTCCAGGTAAGTACTAAATACAATGCAGTATAATGTTTACAGTTGATGTTTAAAGCTGCTGATGCACAATGCACATTTACAATTTCATTTCACCATTTCATTTAATTCACATCTTCTAAATTTTATATTTCTATTTTATTTTTCTTTATTTTTATTTTTATTTTATGTATATTTTCTTATTTTTATTTCTATTTGTACAGTTTCTATTTATATTCTATTTTATACATTATTTATATATGGTATCCAGTGTGGGCAGCAAAGTAAGCATTTCATTGTCCAGGGAAACGCGTTTCTTTACTGCACACATGACAATAAAACCTTTGAATCCTTGAATCCTATAACCCAGGTCTCAGGCTCACCTTGTTCTGAGACCGAGAGGTGTAGGAGACGTTGAGCTGCAGTCCCATCCTGGCCATCAGGCACACCGTGCCGTTGTCCGTGGTAACAAAGTAGTTTCCCTGCTCGGGGGAGCCCTGGGGGGTGGGTGCTGGCACCGCTGTCGTGGGCGCTGGTGCCGGCGCTGGGGTGGTACTGACCAGGTCGGCCGCACAGACGCTCTCTGGCAGACAGGATGAGGTTACATTAGGCTAGTGTGGCATGATATCTGTCCAGAACGCCTCACAAGACTGACTGAGTAACACACACACACACTAGTGACATCCAAACACATGGGCCTGTATAGCTCAACTGAAACAGCTTTAATACAGGTTGTATAACTCAACTGACAGAGCTTTAATACAGGTTGTATAGCTCAACTGACAGAGCTTTAATACAGGTTGTATAGCTCAACTGACAGAGCTTTAATACAGGTTGTATAGCTCAACTGACAGAGCTTTAATACAGGTTGTATAGCTCAACTGACAGAGCTTTAATACAGGTTGTATAGCTCAACTGACAGAGCTTTAATACAGGTTGTATAGCTCAACTGAAACAGCTTTAATACAGGTTGTATAGCTCAACTGACAGAGCTTTAATACAGGTTGTATAGCTCAACTGACAGAGCTTTAATACAGGTTGTATAGCTCAACTGACAGAGCTTTAATACAGGCAGGGTTAGGGGTTACATGCATACTGAGGCCACCCACGCTGGGAATATTGTACGGTATTGTAAGACACTTTGGGTAAAAGTGTCAACCAAATGGCATATATAATATGGGGTGGCAGTAGCTCAGCAGGTAGAGCGGGTGGACAGAGCGGGTCGTCCACTAACCGTAGGGTCAGCGGTTCAATCCCCTTCATCCCCCCTCCTCCAACTGTCCACATGTCGAACCCCACAAATGTACTGATTGTAAGTCGCTTTGGACAAAAGTGTCTGCTAAACGCCCTTATATTATAAACACATGAAACTGTTCAGAAATAAGACTCATCTAGCAAACAGGTCCCTGCTTTGAAATATAACCCTGGGATGAATATATTAACATTCATTCATGAACCCCTGAATTCATTAATACATGTTAGCACAGCAGGGGAACACATGAACACATGAAAAAATAAACTCCTCTTTTTTCATAGTAACACAGACAACATGAACACATGAACACAGAAGCAGTGTTACCGACGGGGCTCAGGTCTTGCTTTTTCATAGTAACACAGACAACATGAACACATGAACACAGAAGCAGTGTTACCGACGGGGCTCAGGTCTTGCTTTTTCATAGTAACACAGACAACATGAACACATGAACACAGAAGCAGTGTTACCGACGGGGCTCAGGTCTTGCTTTTTCATAGTAACACAGACAACATGAACACATGAACACAGAAGCAGTGTTACCGACGGGGCTCAGGTCTTGCTGGGCCATGTATGCCTCCATCCTGACCCCAGAGAAGGTCACCACTGCCCCTCCCACTGGGATGGAGGTGGGGCTTACACAGCGGTAGGTGGTGTTGAGCCACGCCCACATCCCCACAGAGCTGGTCATCACCGTGACAACGTCTAACGGACCAACAAGACATCAGCTTACTTAAGTTGTTAAACACTGGATTAAACGGTTACAATGTGTGAACTAACCAATAGTGAGGTATTGATATGTTATTAATACAATGTTATACATAATGTTAATTCTAGGGTGATGTATTATATTTAATCACTTCGCTAGTTGAAATGTTACACATTCAATATTCAAAATGTTGTCAGATATAATGTTGGGGAAGTGTTTCTGACCTGAGCTGTTGGCAAGTGGGAACAGGGAGCTGTCACTCAGGTTGTACTGTAGGCTCAGCATGTCCACGCTGTACAGGCTCCCATTGGTGGAGAAGAAGAGGCCGATGGAGTGGCCTGGCCCAAACACACCCACCAGCAACACCTGGCGGCCACCACCGCCACAGGAACTGCTGCCCGCATCCACCGTAGTGGAGTCTGGGAGATCGACCTGTACTGTAGTCTGAGAGGGAGAGAGAGAGAGAGAGAGAGAGAGAGAGAGAGAGAGAGAGAGAGAGAGAGAGAGAGAGAGAGAGAGAGAGAGAGAGAGAGAGAGAGAGGAAGGGTAACACCTGCTAACAGTATCTAACAGTATAAATAGGATGTATCTGTGGGTGAGGGACTACTCCTCACCGAGGCGTTGCTTGTGTTGTAGGTAATGGAGAGCGTGGCGGAGAGATTGGCCTTGATGCAGGTGGAGTTTCCCTCTCTCACCTCCAACATCACGGCCCCAACCACACCTAAACTCAGAAGATTATTCATAGAAAATGGAGAAAAAAAACATCTCACTTCATCATTTCTTTAATTCAACAAATCACAAAAACATAAAACAAAAAACATTTTTGATTTTTTTGAATGTTTATATTGTTGTATTGTCTCAGTTGATTGTACCATATGTTTTGCTGATATAAATTATTACAAAAATGTGTGTTGTTTTATCTAGTGTTTGATCTAGTGTTGCTATCTTGTGGTTAGAAAACATTGAATTAAGATGTTGGCTTGCACCAAATATACTTTACTTTGAATACTATTACTACTTTATACACTTTTTATTCATGTAACGAACAACATACTGTGTCAGTGTTGTGACAATGAACAGCATAAGGTTGTGAGGTTGGATCGAGCAGCACTTTCGACTCCCTGAGGTTTGTGTGTTCGATCCCCATTGTCCACCGTCCACCTGTAGTCATCCCACCTAACCCTTCCAGCTCCCACACGTATCTGAAATAACTGTAAGTGATTTGGATAAAAGCATCTGCTAAATTAATGACTACTAGTTGAAAAGTCATGTCCTGGTGTTCCTTTGAGCTGTATGTTGTCACTAGGTGTGAACCTTGCCGGTCATCATCCTGTGGTTATTTACATAAAGCAGAGTGGAGTGTCCTGGATAGCAACTGTGTTGACCTACTGTCATTACATTGAGACTACGAAGCCCTCCCCTGTCCTGACTGAAACCTGACACACATGTTCATCCTGTAAACATACACCACAACCAGTGTGTGTGTGTGTGTGTGTGTGTGTGTGTGTGTGTGAAGAGAATGAATGGGGGGTTTGAACCCTATGGTTTGAACCCTAACTTCTCATCCAGTCTCAGTACAAAAGCCCTGGCGTCACGTGAAGGGCGCTTACATTGCTCATAGAGCGGCCGTGTCGCTCTGCGCACGCGCCGTGCCATGACGACATGATAAAAATAATACGACTGCTCTCCATAATATAATGGTCCATGGACCACAATGAAAACGAGCATATTACAGGTACAAGACAGATCAATACAGATCAACGCCCCTCCAGAAAGTTCTACTTATGACGTCATCTGAGCGCAGCAACGCTATATGGCCATCAACTGACAGAGACAGGCAGTGCATTACCGCAACTCTAGTTGAGAAATGAATCATGATAATCGGGTGGAGGATTATTATAATTTAACAACACCACAACGCGATGTAGCCTACATACATACACCAATGTAGCCTACACCCAATGGCATAAGCATAGAATGAATGGCGTCGTCAGTTTGTTTTGAGTATAAAACCTGAAAACTCACCTAAAATCAACGAGCAGGCGACGACCTGGGCCAATAGGTTGGACTTGTACATGTTTCCAATACAGAAATGTCAATTAAGAGTAACGCGATATAATAGCGCAGCGATTCGAAGCTGCAAGCAGATCAGTGCGCAATCCACGCACAACGCGTCCAGCAGCGCAAATAATAAGAACTATGCCTTTGAGACAAGTGTCGCTGATTATGTGGTGGTTTCCCCGTATGTATAGATTTTATATTCGTCCATTAGGTATTACGGGGCTCCGTTAGTGGCATGTTGCGCAGGAGAGCGACAGCAGACGTCAGTGCGCGTTGAAGTCCTGGTGCGGAATGCGATCACGTGATGAACCACAGGGTTTAGTGAGCAGGCAGTCACGTGAGCCCCCGCCCACACACCTCCCGCTCAACGGAAGGTACACAGAAGATCGCCACTCGCCAGCTTTGCAGATATTCTACCTACAGTTTATTTTTTTAAGTTATATAGGGGTTCATTCAGTCATTCATCAAGCTATCAAGCTCCTATCTGGTCGACTGTTCAACGGCCCACTGACTGACAACATTAAAGACCTATGCAATTCCTTTATTCTCGGTGCCCTCAACATCTCCAAGAAAAAAAAAAAAAACAGTTACCTGTCGAAACCACCCACATCAGAACAGGACTCATTCCATTTCTAATACATTTTTGTTGTACATTGTCATGTGTTTTCACGGTGTGCCCGATGGGCGCCTGATATAGACCTTCATTTCTCATGTGAGAAAGTTCTGATGCCTATTAAAAACGTCATCAAGTGCGCACTTCTACAGAAACACGGCTGATCTTCACCAGAGGAGTCGACCCCCCGCGGCAAACCCGATCATGTGACCTGACCACGCGCAGCGACCTGTACGGCGGGCTTCACGAGGCGGTGACACAGAGGGCGCGTGCAGCTGTCCGAGAACTCTAGTCTCCTCGAGACATTCTGCTTCAGAGTGTCGGCCAACATAGAACGTTCAAAAACACATAGAATTGGTTTCAAACACTAACTTCATGGCGGCAGCGTGTTCATTCCTATGGTTTTGAGCACATAAATTGTACTTCTTTGGGCAATTTGAGATGTTTGCAGTTATTTTTCTGTTGCGTACAGCAGGCTACATACAATCTGTAATCTCCACTGTGACATGTACAAAACCACCATCCACACACTGCTTGTGCTGCTGTCACACCTATACCTTCTTAAGATGCTTCTTTTGATGGATTTTATGACAATTAAGGAATGGGTCTATCCTGTATGCATACAGGTTCTCACTTTTCACCGACCGGACTTTACGAGCTCACATTTAATTTAACTTATTTGACCTAATCTTGTCTTAGGTAGATCTATTTATTGTCTATTATAGTCAGGCTCTTTTGCACTAATCTATCCCCTGTACTCCAGGTCACTGCGAATTTCTCCTAAGGGGGATTAATAAAGAAATATCATATCATATCATATCCAACAGATTAGACACTTCCATATCCAAAACTTACTCATCCCAAACGTTTACTCATAACCAATTAAAACTACAGCCACAAGTTCTGTTTAAGTTAGCTTGCCTATGAATTGGCCGTCCTGTTTCGTGGTCTCAATGGCGAGGCCTTTTGTGTAGTGAACTTGCACATTTCAGGCTCGTCTTTCAGCCTACAGAGCTGGCTCAATTGATGAACAATGTGCATCTTTTTCACACAGCAATGCTGGTCATATCCAATTGAGAAAATGTGTGTTTAAGTAATGACTTCATATTAAAGAATGAATATCAGTAGGATATCAGAAGTAGGAGATGGTGGCAGGAATCCTACAATGTCCTGTTCCTTCCCACAAAGTGACAGACAACGTTAGGTTAAACCTAAACTCTACCTGCCACCTACTTCTAACTACTGAAGGGTCACAGATCAGCACCATTCATTCATTCATTAAATAACCATTTATTCAGGTTAACTTTTCCCACGCTTACAAAGAATACAATCTGATCTACAAAAAACTTGTCGACAACCTACTGGACATTTTGCTGGAAACGTGTTGAATGGCATTTCTCTCCGTGCGGCTTGTTGTCTGGCTGGTGCCTCCTATTAGCAACCCACCTCTCTCTCCCTCCGTCTCCATCTTTCTCCAACTTCCACCTCTCCTCCCAGATCCTCTCCCATCCCCAACCCACAGACCACCTCTCCAGCACCCAGTTCCAACACTGGTGTCCAGGCCCAGGGCTCCAAGCACGCTGCTTCTCTGAAGACAAGAAGTTAACTGCTGCAGACCGGAAGTGAACTGACTGAACCCTCCCCCCCAAAAAAACTTAACACGCGTCCGCCAGAAGAAAAAGGCATTCTAAAAACACGACATACACCAGAAAGCATCTGCTGAGTCTCTCCTTCTCTGTGACTGTATTGAGACCAGGAGGCCAGAACTTCACCCAGAGGGGGAAAAAAAAAAACGGAAACATCACGCCAAAGTGCTTGTTTATCTTCAGTTTAAAAGTGAGTCAATGATCCGGCCAATCAGGGACAGAGCTTCCAGCCGGCTTGGACCAATCCCTTCCAGAGTTCATGTGTCTGTTTAGTCCATGCCCAGAAGTACCAGAGCAGAGCTGGGGATCGTCCAAACATGATGAGCCAAAAAAGGTCTGTCAGTAATACAAGCCCCGACCCCCCCCCCCCCCCCCCCCCCCATCCCCCACTCCTCCCAATCAGGCGACATAGTGGTATTGGGTGGGCGTATCCTTGTCACGCTCCATATAGTCTCTGTCTATCAGGGACTCGATCCTCTTCTTCAGGTCCCCAGGCTGTGGACAGACAGGTGAGATTATTATTGGAATGTTCATATTAGAATCATGCTATGTTAAATCCCCACAAGATAAAAAGGTTTGTAATGTGAAAGGGCCCCTATCTTTGTTTCACATGTTTTGAACCACATGTATTAAATTTTTTACGGTAATATTATTTCATTGTAATTTGCATCATTACTGCAGACTGGTCTTCAAAACGGTGATGTCAGCAGAACTGAGTTCAGTCCTGCTGAGGTCAGCCCTGCAGTAAGGTATAGACACACAGAGAGAGGCTTGTGATTGGTCACCTTGACGGGGAACTTGAGCTGGTTGTAGAGCTCCGAAACGAGCAAGTTGTGGCTCAGAGTCTTCCTCATCTTCATGATGCGCACAACAGCGGCGTCAATCTGGTACTGCCGGTCCTGGAAGACTCGCTCTGTTGTACTCACCTGCTCCTCCACCTTGGGGGGGTGACCAGAAACACAATGTCCAGTCAAATATTGAGCTCAACATACAGCTTCCTGTCAAAAATTGAGCCCAACCAACAGCTTCCTGTCAAATACTGAGCCAAACATACAGCTTTCTGTCAAACACTGAGCAGAACATACATTTTCCCGTAAAATTCTCACTACATACCAATTTCACAAAAATTCAAGTATTTTGGACATACATCACGTAAACTACTGTTAAACCTATAGGGACTGGTGAAACTTTTACAAACAAAATTGAAAGTTGTACATGTATGACGGCTACAGGAGCAGTCAGTTTCTCCATTGTTCCCCGCTAGTTATTATTCATTAGTTAATTCTGATTAATGAATGGACCTGGTCACCTGGTCACAGATACTAGCAAACAAGACTTTGCTAGGAAAGGATGAATTGCTATTTTTCATGATACGCTAACCAGAGGCCAAATCAATTCATAAACAATTCATTGTGCAGCCCTAGGGAGGCAGAACAGGTTGGTGGAGGGAAAGTGAGAGGAGAGAAGATGGAGGACGAGGTGGTGACAGAAGAGGTGGGGAGGGAAGGCTAGAGGAGAAGAGAAGGTGGAAGACGAGGTGGTGACAGAAGAGGTGGGGAGGGAAGGCTAGAGGAGGAGAGAAGGTGGAAGACGAGGTGGTGACAGAAGAGGTGGGGAGGGAAGGTGAGAGGAGGAGAGAAGATGGAGGACGAGGTGGTGACAGAAGAGGTGGGGAGATGACTGCTCCAGAGCCCCATACCGTCTCCTTCATCTGGATCTGGTTGATCTTGATGCGGAACAGCTTGTGTTTGAAGTCCTTGTTGAAGTTGAAGCGGTCTCCGTCCTCCACGTCCTTCCCCCGCGGGTACTTGTTGAGCACGCGTGCCTTCCCACAGGCCAGTGACTGCAGCGTGCGCTTCAGCTCCCCCTCCTCTGTAACAAGACCACCACCACGTGAACTCAGGGCAGAGTTGTCATTTTAGATTTTTGTCATTTCTATTCTTAGTTGAATAGTTGCTCTTTTTGAGTCGTATGAATGTTAAGACCCTAATTTGCCATCTGGGATAATATAAGTTTAAACTTAGATTATCTCAGAAGTAAACAAAGAAAAATAGAAATAGCCGTGGAAATACCTCATGTATCATGTAACGCCTCATGCATCATGTAACGCCTCATGCATCATGTAACGCCTCATGTATCATGTAACGCCTCATGCATCATGTAACGCCTCATGCATCATGTAACGCCTCATGCATCATGTAACGCCTCATGTATCATGTAACGCCTCATGTATCGTGTAACGCCTCATGTATCATGTAACGCCTCATGCATCATGTAACGCCTCATGTATCATGTAACGCCTCATGTATCATGTAACGCCTCATGCATCATGTAACGCCTCATGTATCATGTAACGCCTCATGCATCATGTAACGCCTCATGTATCATGTAACGCCTCATGCATCATGTAACGCCTCATGTATCATGTAACGCCTCATGTATCATGTAACGCCTCATGTATCGTGTAACGCCTCATGTATCATGTAACGCCTCATGCATCATGTAACGCCTCATGCATCATGTAACGCCTCATGTATCATGTAACGCCTCATGCATCATGTAACGCCTCATGTATCATGTAACGCCTCATGCATCATGTAACGCCTCATGTAACGCCTCATGTATCATGTAACGCCTCATGTATCGTGTAACGCCTCATGTATCGTGTAACGCCTCATGCATCATGTAACGCCTCATGCATCATGTAACGCCTCATGCATCATGTAACGCCTCATGTATCATGTAACGCCTCATGTATCATGTAACGCCTCATGTATCATGTAACGCCTCATGCATCATGTAACGCCTCATGTATCATGTAACGCCTCATGCATCATGTAACGCCTCATGTATCATGTAACGCCTCATGTATCATGTAACGCCTCATGTATCATGTAACGCCTCATGTATCATGTAACGCCTCATGTATCATGTAACGCCTCATGCATCATGTAACGCCTCATGTATCATGTAACGCCTCATGTATCATGTAACGCCTCATGTATCATGTAACGCCTAATGCATCATGTAATGCCTCATGTATCATGTAACGCCTAATGCATCATGTAATGCCTCATGCATCATGTAACGCCTAATGCATCACGTAACGCCTCATGCATCATGTAACGCCTCATGCATCATGTAACGCCTCATGCATCATGTAACGCCTCATGCAGTGCTGATTTATTAGACTTCATTAGACGATCACTGTCTTGTCATTACGCTAAATAGGGTGTAATGACACTGTTTGGCTGGATGCTCCCAGCCAAACAGTGTCTATCAGCATCCTCGAGGAAGATGCTCTAACGGCCGTACCTGCTCAGTTATTACCCGAATCCCTGAAAGTTGCTTTGGATAAGAGCGTTGTGCTAAACGAGTAACTAGTAAACACAAGAGGACAGAAGAGAGCGAGCACCTATCCCAGTGGCGGTGCGGATCTCCTCCACGCTGAACTCCTCCCCCTCGTTAAACATCAGCAGCACCAGGGTCTGGAAGAGAGACACCTGTAGCTCCTTCTTCCCCTGAGAGAGAGAGAGGTATTTTAGTTTCACCCTAGAACCCACCACATTCAACTGTTGTCACTCCAGAATTTACCTCTAAACCTGTTTACCCCCAGAAATCAAAGTGGTTTCACTCCACAACTCACTTCTATGAATTGGTTTCAATCCAGAAATCCCCTCTTAAACCCGTTTCACTCCAGAACTCACCTCTTTAAACTCGGTCTTGAGGACGGCATGGCCCAGTGTGGGCTGCCACTGGAGCTTCCTTCCACTGTGTTTCCCCAGGTAGAAGACCTTAAACACCTCCTGTAGCTTGACCATCTACACACCACACACATAGTTTAGTACCCAGGTAGAAGACCTTAAACACCTCCTATAGCTTGACCATCTACACACCACACACATAGTTTAGTACCCAGGTAGAAGACCTTAAACACCTCCTGTAGCTTGACCAACTACACCACACACACATAGTTTAGTACCCAGGTAGAAGACCTTAAACACCTCCTATAGCTTGACCATCTACACACCACACACATAGTTTAGTACCCAGGTAGAAGACCTTAAACACCTCCTGTAGCTTGACCAACTACACCACACACACATAGTTTAGTACCCAGGTAGAAGACCTTAAACACCTGACCCCCACCCCCACCACTCAGACATTGGACTATTCTGAATTCTTTGTGGCACTACTGTCTTTGTATTGCCTACACTGCTTCACTTGAGGCATTATTTTGCACAGGATCTATTCTAATCCAACACAGGCAGAAGTCTGACCCGAACACAGGCAGATCACACACAGACTGACCTCGGCAGGCAGATGGACTTCCATGGGAGTGTAGGAGGGCCAGTAGCCCATGGTTAGAATGTTGACGGTCAGCTCAATGTTGCTGGGCTCACTCTGGTTCTGGGTGTACTGCAGGGCGAACAAGATATTATACAACAGATATGATTAAACAGATGATTCCATACATAGAAGCACACTTATTTAACCATGCTATTCCATAGACACAAACAAAATGTATCATGCAGATGCATATCAACAGATCTATACATAGATTCAACCATAACAGCATCAACAACCAGCAACTTATTACCCAGAAATGTGTATTTGTACAGTCCAATGTGTATCTGCATTCTTACAGTTTGTTGTCCCAGCATGTATGAGTATGTGTACCTGTTTGAAGTGGATCATAATATCTTTGGACAGCTCCATGTCTTTGAACATTCCCTCTAGTTTACTGGTGAAGGCTGCACCACATTCTGTTGAGGAACCACAAACATTAAATTAGGCTAGTAAGCTGCAACAAAACAGTAGCCTTGCCATTTCTCCATTCACTTCCTATAGCCCAGGCAGGCACAGCCAACCAAAGCAGATATTTCACAAAGCATTTCACTCAATAATAGCCTATAGCTAAATGACACTCAAAGTAAAGCTTCTAATCCTTAGCGACAGAAACTTTAAACCTTACGCAAAGCACCATTATCATGGGAGTCCAGGTCAGTGTGAGATATGGAGGGGGGCTAACCGTGTTTCAGTTTCGACAGCATGGACTTCTCTGCGTCTACAGAAGCACTTTTCCCCACCAGCAGACGCTTGGCCAGGTCCTTCTTATAGAACGCCTCAAACACATCCTTCCCTGTGGAGCACATCAAGAGTCTTATCAAAACACTATATTATAGAGTCATGGTCATACAGTTCCGTAGAGTCTAGTTAGAATAATAGCAAATATTATTTAATGTAAGAAGTCCCATCCTTCCTTATAAATGAGTATGTAAAGCCACATGGATGGAGTACCGGTATATATATTAGGGATGGGACGGTTTATGAAAACCCTCCCAACTGTTCGGTTCGTTTCGCGTGTGTTGCGTTCGGTTCATGCGCTGCTTCTTTTTCTCATAGAAGAAGCGTGTACATTCCAGAGCAAAAGGTGGCGGTAGTGCACCTAAAGCCAACCACCAGTAGTAAACAACAAGAAGAAGCGAAGCAGTGTAGCCGGGTGTAGCAGATAGAAATATTGGGTCAGTTTTTGTAGAGAATTGTGTGGGTATGGCGAGTGGGAAAGAGCCAGAAGTTGCTAGCTTGTTAGAAGATGTGCCAGCAGCACTTTATACGGCCATCGTTAAAAATATTTATGTTTGCAGTAACAACCAAATATAAAATAAAAGGGTCGGTAGGTAGGTCTATATATTTTTTTTTCAAAATTCTAAGTAAAAAAGAAACTCCAATTTTGGTCATGGTGAATACGTCGTTATGAATTTAAACTAATTTACATATCGTGACGTCACTGACTGCGCTCCAACCCGTAAAAGTTTAGTAACAAATAAATATTGGACGGTCCTAAATCGACAGGGTCAGTCGGGTTACGGCCAACAGAAATAATTTTCAGGATGGCCTAGGTCTGCTGTATGGGACCACTTTGCATTTAGAGTGACCTACCATGACGGTGGTAAGAAAGTTGTTCACAAAAGTCAATCAACATGACAATCAACATATACGGAAACGCACCGAAAACCGTGAGCACAAAACCGTGAACCGGGTTCCACCCCTAATATATATATATATAAAGAGCAGTAGAGGGAGTGAGTTATACCATGTCTAAATAGAAGTGGTGTACATTATTGTGTTACCGTGTCCTGACAGCATTACAGAATTAAAGTATAAAACAGCCACACTACCTAAACATAAACAGTGTATTACCGTGTATGAAGCGGAAGATAATCATGATCTTGTCCAGGATCCGTTCCAGTTCTTCCTCCGTAGCTTCCTTGTTTCCAGCGCGCAGCTTAGAGTCCACGTACTTTGCTGGATTGATAGAAAACACAGCCAATACAAAGACCAATTACCATGTGGACCATAAACACCATACCATAACCTTCCTTATATGATGCCTCCCACAACAGGGATGATTATTCACCCAAGAGCTTGGAGTCTGTGGGGAGCAGATTGAACACTAGGGTTCAATCCACCAAACATTATTTATAGGGCACTTTAAGGAAAAGTGCTCAAGGGAAACCACACAACAAGAGACATTTTGTTTAAAATAACAGTAAAAACTGAACCTGTAATCTGAATGGCAGATCGATTTGAGAGGTACATTTTAACAATACAAAAATTGCACACTGATTGATTAGCTTAACTAATAAGGTGCATTTTAAGATTTTGTGGAAAACTACTGGCAGATTGTGATGAAAGGAAAAAGGAACAAACAAGCACATCCAGTTTCAGGCCCAAGTCCATCAAGTGATGTAAAAGCTGATAACAGGATATTCAAATCAAATCTAAAGTTGCCTGGAACCAGTGAAGGACTTCCTCCTGGGACAGACCTATGAGTTCTGCTGGCTTGTTGGGTCTCTTGTTGATGAAGGCCTCAAAGGCCTCCTTCATGGCGTTGATGAAGCTCTCGTTGCGTGCGAAACAGGTGTGCACCACGTTGTCCATCTTGTCCTTGAAGTCCAGGAGCTCCTGCACCATGTCCTTGTCCTTCTCTGGCGTCCCCACAATCTCCCCTCCAAACGACTGGAGAAGAAGAACAACAACCTCTGTGAATGTTTTCTGAGCTCATGACATGTAGAAGTCTCCTGGTCACAATGAGCATGTGATGGATAGGAGGACGACATAAACAAGAACATGTATGTGTGCAGACCTTAATGTAGTCCCTCCAGAACTGCAGCAGTGTGTGCAGGCCTCCCTTGACCTTACTGAAGAGCTGGTAGAGGAGAGTCAGCTCTGTCACCCTGTTCTCATCCAGGAGAACACCCAGACCTGGCGGTACACAAACACCTGGATTAACAT
Source organism: Urophycis tenuis (assembly GCA_036785325.1). Classification (NCBI taxonomy): domain Eukaryota; kingdom Metazoa; phylum Chordata; class Actinopteri; order Gadiformes; family Phycidae; genus Urophycis; species Urophycis tenuis. Next base: position 17,606,589 of record JAXIVH010000005.1, on the reverse strand, counting down.
CAACTCCTGACAGTACAGACCTGGGAACATTGTTCCATCACATCCGTAGCACACCCACACCGCCCAACAACAGCCAGTACCCCGGACCCTGTCTTCCTGCATCCTCCACGATGCATACGTCTATAAATGTTATCAATGTTACTGTATGTTTGAGCTTGTTATTATTCTGGATTCATACTTGTGCTACACCATTTCTTTTGTAATAATATACAGAAATGATTGGCTCACCCTTCTGGAGGATAGAAGTCATGTGTTCTCCTAGCAGTTGTTTCTCTACACAGTAGACCAGCGGCTTTCTGGAAAGAGGAAACGCAACATCACCATGCTGTGTTCAGAAGCAGCGGGGAGTGGGGGAGACAAAAGAGTCTTACTGAGTGCTCTGGTCGAGATAGCTGATCACTCGGTCGTTTTCCTCCTCCAGCCGACGTGCCACATGATGCAGGTATTCAGGGACCTGGAGAGACACAGAGACATGCAGGACCCAATCAGGACGTTTATGTGAATGTAATGTCATGTGACAGTACGGTCATGTGACTGCTTACATCTCTCTCCTGCATCAGCCTCTGGCCCTCGGCTGCATACAGACGGTTGGTCTCCACCAGGAACCTCTCCTCAAACGACTCCTTATAGACCTGCAGGGACAGCAAGATATCATTACACACCAACACAGGTACTCAGCCAATCAGAGGGCCATGTGAATTCAAATACAAGACATTTCGGGTGGGGGAAGTTTGACCTCTGCTCTAGACCTTAAGATCCTGTTTATTTTTGTCGCTTAGCAACCAGAAGCATCCTCCCTCCCTCCCTCCATGAATGGCCGCCCTAACCAGCCTGACCTGGAGGTCTGACAGCATGCCCAGCAGGCTGCGCAGCAGGCTTCGGTCCACCGTCTCCCCGCTCCGCTCCAACTCAATCTGCTCCAGGATGCCGTCCACCGTGCGCTTTTGGACCCCACTGTCGCTCACAATGTGAGTACGGAATAACTCCAGCCCGGTGTCCCTGTAAACCAGACCATGATTCTGTTAAAACCAATACACAATGTTGTCTTAAAACAACAGCAACCCTGTGGCCCTGTAACCCCACAAACATTTTACATTAAAACAGGTACCGCAGGTTATAGGGAAACTAGTGGTGTAAAAAGAACTAGAAACTTGAGTAGAAGTATGCATGTCTTTATTGAAAGTGACTCTGGTTAAAGTCCTCTGTAAGTAGATCACTTGACACATTGTTTGTTTAAGAAAGAGACAATAGCATTTGAACACATCACTACAGAGTTTAGCTTGGACTCATTTAGAGTGGAGCCACATGGTTTTCTGACCATGTCTATAAGTTTAGATGTAAAAAAAGGTGAAGGAATTGTTTGTTGAATTGAGTGAGGCCAACAAAGTTTGACACGTGTGAGAAGGAAAGGAGCTATAATGACAATAACATAGACTGTACGGACAATACACACCCGATTAAATCCAACAAATAATCAAATGTATCAGTATTGCCTGTGATAAGCTCTGAAGATATCAGTATGTGCAGGCAGAGAAAGCTTCTCTGTTCTCGGTCCTCTACCGGAAAGAAGTGGCTGTGGTAACTAAGCTCTGGATGACAATGAGTCAAGTGAGTCCCATGGTCTGTATTGTATGAGCATGTAGAATAAATGGTTGAAGTGATTTTTCTGTCTGTTCCTGCCAATGTACACATGGCGGACAATCATCTTCGTACTTTGTGCGTCCGGTGATGATTTATCCAGACAAACTGACGAATCTCCGCAAGCCATCTTCTATTCTCTGCAACTCGTTATTTACAGTTGTGGCGCGAATGCTTACTACGTATTTGATTGATTCACTAAATTGTCCGATCAGGTTAAAATATTAAATATGGAAAACAATGCCATTGGTCTGGGCACACAGAGGTACAAACGAGAAGCAAGTTTTCATGCGCCAATGAAAAGCTGCCTCTGATTGTAAGAGAACAAACAGTTTGCTGGCTCTCATAGACTACAGTGTTACTGGCACCCTTGACCTGGAGGAGGGCTTTATATCAAAAGACAAAAAGCAAGCCTAGCCTCAAGAATTGACGTTGGACGCATTTAAATGGTTGCTGGCAGTGGCAGGTACGGTCTGGAAAAACACAATGTATTTTTGTTGATTTATTTGTTGGTATTTGCTATGGTTGATTGATCGATTCATGGTTGAACTTGCTAAGTATTTACGAGTCAATATTTCTGTGAGGTGCTCTAGCGCCCTCTATTGACCCACCACCGCTGGATGTGTGAATAGACCAGTGGCGCGCTGTGATAAATATTTTTTGGGCCATGTGGGCTTGACGGGCCTCAACTTTAGTGAGAACAGTTTTTTGCCTGTTAGTATAACCCACGAGCATGATCAGACAATTATTTTCAGATTGTCTTTGTAGCAAGTAACAATAAGTCCTCTGCAAATGTATTTGAATAAAAGTATTATTGTTTCTATAAATGTAGTGACGTAAATGGGAAAGAGGGCAGAAATATAAAAACTCAAGTACAGATTCTCCCAAAAAACGACTACCCAATGTCCCTGTAAAACTGTCCCTGGTTCAACAAACAAAGAAGATGGATTGTAATAGTACATGTCCTACCAGATAGAGGGAAGCAGGGAATTCTGAAGGACGTAGGTTCGATCCAGGAACAGGAAAATACTACGGATCATGATCTAAGTGGATAAAAATAACCAAACAAAGTCTTATCATTAAAATTGGTACAAGTCATCAGGGTTTTCACAATAATCTGAACATTGCCAAATTTAAGATGTATAATCTTCACCAAAAAAGTAATGGAAAGTAAAAAGGGGTATACAAAGGCAAGGTTCAAAAGCGTAAATGTCCCCCCAAAAATTTGCGAGAAACAAAAACCTATTAGTATTGATTGCATTTTGATAGTCAACCAACTGCAGCGACTGTAGCAATGACCAGTTTATAAATTAGTAGTGCAGTAAAGCAGTCACATTACCGTTTGCCTGCAGTGGTCCTGCCAGCACCGGTTCATCCTCTTGAGGAAGGACAGGTTGTCCACAGACTCTGTTAGCTCCATGTTAAGGAGAGACCATCACATCTCACCACCTCTAGCTCCATCAACCACTCACGCTAGGTCACTCTTTCAGATGAGCTGTTAAACCCAGGTTCTGATTCCCTGTGGTCACTAAAGAGTCCGTGGCACTTGTCACGATGTAGGGATACCAAGTGTCAACCTCTGTGTACTGGCTTTGTACAACATGGCCACCTAATCATTCCCTGGTCCCAAATTGGATAGTTTCATTCCTGCCTCTACACTGTGATAGCAAGTGTGTGGTGAGCATTCTGACTGGCATCTGTGCATCACCCAGGCGGGTAATACACAATGGAAATGGATGAGGCGTGATATCCTCACACATTAGGTAAAGCGTTCGGGGACTCTTGAAAAGTGAATAATTTGATTAATCATTTAGTATTACAATAATACTTAATTGAATATAATTATCATTAATATATTATCAAACATCAGAGGATAATCTTGTTTTAGTCCATCGTTCAAAGGCAAGACAAAGTTTCTTGACCCAATAAATTGTAGGTTGCTAAAAAAGCAAACTGTACAGACTATGAACGATGACAGTGAAGGGCAGCCAAGCAGTCATGAGGTGAAAGGATATTCTCTGAACTGTTGGATCTGGGCCTGTACGTGGTCTTCACAGAGCTGCCGTAGCTGTCTGTAGAGGGTGGGAGACACCTTATAGGAGCAGAGGTTTTCTACCGCCTGGGCAGGGGGAGAAAAAAAGTCAATAATAAAGTTTAACAAGCTACCAACTACTTAATAATATTACTCTGAATTCACTGTCGCTTTAAAACGTGTCTTGTATATGCCTAAAAAGAAAAGTTTTTTATCTTGTTGGTATGTAATGAATAATAGGTACACACCTGGTAGAGCTCCTCCAGGTTGTATTTGATGGAGGTGCTGTTCTGAATGGCGCCCACTGCATCACAAAGCTTCAGCCATGTGTCCTCAGTGTAGTTCTCAGACAGCTTGGGCTTGTCTGTTGTGCAGTTCCACAGAAATATAAGTGTGAAAGTGTCGTGCAGAAATAGATGCATTTTTGACAATTAAGATAACTTTTGACAATTACAATTGTTTGGTAATCATATATATAAGTGTGTGCGTCTGGGGAGTAATTCAAATACATTCTATTTTGTTGAATATCTTGGTATGTTGGGGATAGAGAGAAATTACCTTCGTAGTATTTGAAATTGCAGAACATGTTGAATATTATTGTAAATTATACATATAGTTGGTTGGTGGTTGAGCTGACATTTTGGAAACCATAAGTGGTGGTATTGTTGTCATTCGGGAGAGTAGGTGAAGAACAGAAAGAGATTTTGGCATAGTAAACAAATAAGTGTTAAGTACGTAAATAAATGCATTACCTTTGAAGTTTTTGATGACCAACTTCTTCGACGCTCCAGTCTTACTTGCAGCCAGAGCAGAGGTTCTGGTCACCCCGTTACTGTTGTGCTCCATCAGTGCAGAGAAGTTACCCTTCTTGTCCTGTCGGATATCTTCTGCCATCATATCACAAAATGAAATAAACTGATCTTGAAATAAACTCAGGAGGAGTTAGTTAGGAGAGTAGAGTGGCTGCAGTGTTTTGGTAGCCAGTCACTGCTCAATTTTTACTATACTGAATTGTAAGAAAATAACGAATTCCGAGTAAAAACGCACCAAGAAATAGATGCTGACTCATAAGATACAAAAAAACACTCTAATATCTTAGAGAGACCATTTTAGTAGAAAGCTATCTCGCTAACGATGTGTCAGCTACAAGCTAGCCGCATATAGCTAGCAGTTATTCTTTTCTTTTGCAGCAGCAGCACTAGAAGGCTAATGTTTACAAGCACGTCCCCATGTTAAGACAAAGACACGCGTCGTGCAGTATCTATGTTTGGTATAGAGTGTGAATGCAAACTAAATAAAAACAACATTGTGCCACAGACCTACAGGAGAAGTGGCTTTAGCCACTTTTAGCCAGCTAGCATAACAAAATGGCTTTTCTCGCTACTGTTCAGTCGCGTTCAGGTACACTCGGGAACTTTGCGGTTTGATGTGAACTTCAAAATCTGTCGGATGTTGTAATTTAAATAATTATTTTTTGCTGAACGTGAACATGGTTCTACTAATTTTATCTCTATTTTTTTAAATAATTATTTACGGATGTTAATAATATTATCATATTTTTTAAAATAATTGTCAGTTGGCGCATCAAACTACAGACCGTAAAATATCGGGAGTTTGGACCCAGTAAGTACCAGAGTGGAGGCCACGCCCATTGCACTGACGTCTGGACGTGCGTTGTTGGCCACGCCCCGGAGCTTTCCGCTGAGCGTAAAGACTTATTTATTCGTACTTTTGTTAATTATTGACCAATGTTTTGAAATATTGTCTAGAACACGGACAACATGGATTTGTTAAATATATCCGTGAAGAGTTCCTGAAGTCGGGTGGCCACGCCCATCTCTTGCGATCCGGCCTGCAGTGTATAAATGTGGACAGCGCTCCGGTACGTGGTGTTAGCAGCCTGCCGTTAAAGAGAGGACGCAAAAGCTGTAAAACACAGTATGTTTGTTTATGTTACGATGATCAATTAGCGGTACATTACTTCTCAGATTTACCAGATTATTAAACACATTACTGTTTCTTTTAGCGTAAGGGCTACAATTAGGGGAATGCTAATGCTAGCCCCTTTCGTACTAGCTAATGTATAAGGCGGTTACCAATGCGTTATTGGAGAGGTCGGTTTATGAACTTGAGGCATAGTCACTCAGTGTTTAAATAAAATGAGTGCTGGTATTAGTTAAACTGTCGCGAACTGATTATTTAAAAGTAAGGACGCCCCTTTTCTAGACAGGGTTGTTAGTGAATTAATTGTGGCTAATGTTGAAATTTGAATGTGAATACTGACTTGCTGACATGGTTGGCTGAAAGATGGTGGCTTTCCCTTACATCGATTAACATTGATGTCTTCTAAGTTCAATCAGCCTTTCTATATCATAATGACCGTGTGTATTTCGGACTCGTTGACTTCTTGCCTATCTTTCCAGTGTTCTGGTGTAGATGCCATCGCGATGAGTGTGAAGGCTTTTGAGCTGGTGCCCGCCGTGGAGCGGGACCTGCTGATGGGTGACAAGGCTCGCATCAACGTGGAGTGTATCGAGTGTTGCGGGAAGCACCTGTACGTGGGCACCAACGACTGCTTCATCCACCACTTCCTGCTGGAGGAGGTGCCCTCCCAGAAAGGCAGGATAAAGTACTTGGCCCAGAAGCTGCAACAGAAATACCTGGGCCTCAAGAAACCCGTGGCAGAGCTCCGTGCCGCCTCAGCCTTGGAGCGCCTCATCGTCCTCTGTGACAGCGTGCTGTTTCTGGTGGACATGGCCACGCTGGAGACGGTTCCCCCGGCAACGGGCTCAGGCGGGGCCAAGATAAAGGGCGTGACGTCTTTCTGCATGAACGGCAACCCGGTGAACGCCGACCCGTTCTGCGTGGAGATCGCGGTGATCTCGTCGCGGCGGCGCACGGTGCAGGTGTACACGGTGCTGGAGGACCGCGTGCAGCTGGTGAAGGAGGTGACCACGGCGGAGCAGCCCAGCGTGGTGAGCCTGGACGGCTGCTTCCTGTGCCTGGCGCTGGCCAGCCAGTACATGATTCTGAACTACACCACCGGGGCCTCGCAGGACCTGTTCCCCTACAACAGCGAGGAGAGGAGGCCCATCATCAAGAGGATCGGCAGGGAGGAGTTCCTCCTGGCCGCGCCTGGTGGCCTCGGTGAGTGCCAACGCAGCGTCTTGGTGTGGGAAAATCACCAAGTAGATTGGTAGTCCATGACCCCACAGATAATTAGTGTCTATGGGAACCCGGCTGGCTGCTAATGGCCCAGGTCTTCAACTAGCGCCAGGTTAAAAGTTAAAAAACTCAAACCTCAAGACATTTTTTTATCCATGTGCTTAATAAAGGGATTCGCTGAGACATCTGTACATTTATGTTTGCCTGTCTTACCCAGATTCAGACAAGTTGTCCAACTCTCAGAAGGGGAGTTTGCTGGGTTAACATTTACCTTCTGTTCACGGCCAATAACTTGTAGAGTTACAAGAGCCAAGGAGTTCTTATATGTTCCAAATAGCCTTGCTTGCATTCTTCTTCCAGGGATGTTTGCCAATGCGGAGGGCGTGTCCCAGCGGGCGCCAGTCAACTGGTCTGAGAGTGTGATTGGTGCAGCCGTGTGTTTTCCCTACGTGGTGGCCCTGGACCAGGACTTCATCTCCATCCATAGCATGCTGGACCAGCAGCTTAAACAGAGCCTGGCCTTCAGGGACGGACACATCCTGCAGGACTTTGAAGGTTCCTATCCTTGATTCTGTCTTCTCTTTTTTAGAGTCTGAGTGAGGGAGTGCAGGTTGCTGGACAGGTGTGACGACATGAAGACCCAGTTGTTATGAACTAGTTGTTGAATGAATGACTGTCCAAAGTGTTATCTGAGAACTGCTTATTTATCACAAAGAAATAGTTGCTGCATCATACAGTTCTGCTGAGATGACCAATATCTAATATCCATATCTATCTATCTGTGTCTGCATGTACGCTGTGTGTCTGTGTCCGTACATGTGTTTGTGTTGTAGGTAAGGTGGTGTTGGCCTCCACCAAGGCGGTGTATGTGCTTGTTCCACTGCCACTGGAGCAGCAGATCCAGGACCTGCTGTCTGGAGACCGGGTGGAGGAGGCCCTGGTGCTGACCGAAGGAGCCCAGCCTAACATCCCCAGGGACCGCTTCCAGGTGTGTGTGGGTCTATATGTGTGTCTAGAGATACATCAAATGCAACATCAACATACAGGCTCAACCTGTAAGTCTATTCTAACCAAGGTGATATGCCTTTTTGCGACCTGTGGCCCTATGCTTCATGTGACAATGAGGTCAAGGTTTAACAAGCTCTGATACAGAGCAGAGAGACTGAGCTTTGAATTGAAGTGGATGAAACAGTGGCAGCTTAGCTATGCTTTAACCATTTAGATGACCTCCTTTAACTCTGTAGTCTGTGTTACTCTTACAGGAAATGTATTGCATCTATGTTTAAAAACAAATATCGAAGTAGGTCATGTGATGTGTCGACAAAATCCATTTTTGTTGATACAGATCTTGCATAGAAGAATTCTGCAGCAGGCCGGCTTCATCCAGTTTGGACAGCTCCAGTTTCAGGAAGCACAGGAATACTTCAGGTGAGGTCAGCTGGTGGGCGTACCACAGCATGGCTTAGCTGTGGCACTGGTGTTTTAGTGACATGGACTCTGTTGTTCTTTTAGCCTACTCACTCTAGATAAGGATGCTGACGCCCCAAGTTGAACTCCTGTTACGTTTGTGCTTTGGTGAATCCATGTTTTGATTCTGGTTGTGTGGCTGGGTCCCCAGGAAGGGAGAGTTGGATGCCAGGGAGCTGATCTCCCTCTATCCCCTCCTGCTGCCCCCCACCTCCTCATTCACCCGCTGCCACCCCCCATTGCACGCCTTCGCCGACCTCAACCACCTGGCCCAGGGAGACCCGGAGAGGGTGCTGCGCTGCAAGAGGTTCCTCATCTCCTACCTGGGCTCGGTGAGGGGGCGCCCTGGTTCCACCTTCGTGTCCGGCCTGCACTTCCATGTACCATAGACTAGTTCTGTAGCGGCTCCAATCTAGATGGATGGTGTCTGTGAAATGAGTACTCGTGTGTGTGTGTGTGTGTGCGTGTGCGTGTGTGTGTGTGCGTGCGTGTGTGTGCGTGTGTGTGTGTTCAGGTTCGGGGTACAGACGCCTCAAGGGTGTGCCGGGAGGAGGTGGACACTGCACTTTTGAAGCTGTATGCTGAGCAGGACCACGAGAGTCTACTGGACCTGCTGGCCTCAGACAACACCTGCCTTCTGGCTGACAGCGCTCCCTGGCTGGAGAAACACAGCAAGTATGTACAGGGAGGGACCTTGATTCACGTGGAGAATAAGGCCATGTCCACACACTACTGTGGATGTATTTCAATGAGCATGGTTTTATTTAATGTCTCTCCCAAGTGGATTGTTTGAAGTCGTTGGTGGTGCAGTGTAGAGGGGATTGCATCAGTACGGAGGATCTGACGTCTGACTATGACGTGGTCCAGGCGTGGCAGGCCAGTTAACGTGGCACAGGCCTGTGCATTAGAGAAGGCAGGAACTGAAACCAACACTGTTTTAGTGTGGATGCAGAGTGTGTTGAAATGTGTTCATTACATTTAGCCAGTGTAGTGTTGACATGGCCTTCGGTGTGTGCTTCCCCCCTCAGTCCATTTTTCCAAATGCTAAGTATTAGGTTTTGTACAATGTAGACGCATAGTAGTGTTGGATACTACATTGAGTTTACTCATTTGTCTTCTCCTCAGATATTTTGCCCTGGGTCTGCTGTACCGCTGTCATGGCCAGGACTCTGCTGCTCTGCAGGTATACCTCAGCTCTCCAGGCAGCAGACTGTAATGGACTCGTTGTTGTGGAGGCGGTATTAAAGGTGTCTGTGTATTGTGGTCTTGTAGCTATGGATCCGCGTGGTGGACGGGGAGCTGCAGGACTCGACCAGAGCGGACCTGTACGAGTACATCGTGGACTTCCTCACCTTCTGCTCTAATCTGGACCTGGTCTGGAGGTACAGCGACTGGGCCTTGAAGAGAGACCCTAAGGTACATACAGGATCCCACTGGAGAACAAAGTACTAATCAATAGTACTACGATGTCAGTAGTTTAATACTAATAACAATACTTTTATTTCACCTCATAATATATAGTACAGAAATACTATTGCTTACTTACTAAGCAAAATTGTGATTACTTACCGTCAGTATTTTGATATTTGTTTAAAGGTAGGTGTCCAGATCTTCACCAAGAGGTCTTCTGGCAAGGATCAGTCAGGTCAGCCAAAGCCCAATGACATCATCATTTACCTGGAGAAGCACAGCCACGCCCGCCTTCTCTACCTGGAGCACCTGGTGTTGGAAAAACGCATTCAGGTAACTTTGGTGAAGAGCTTTTATAATGAATGTATAGGGTCTTACAATTCTTACTTACCTTACTACTTACAACTAGTTACACGTTTTGTGAATCTGTTTCCCCACACATCGTTTTTCACCTGATCCACATCTGCCAGTAATACCACAGTGAAGGTACAAGCATTGCGCAAGGCTGGTTAGTTAGTGGTAGGCTGCATGTGGACACTAAGCATTAGACAAGATCATGCATTTTTCTTCAGCAAAAATACACAGTTAAATAAGTCAAAGTCAAAGTCGCCTGGTTCTCCCAGCCCTTCTTCAAGGTCTTTTAAGTCTCTAGACTCTGCATTACCGACATAGCAAGCTTTTAAACACAGCTTTTGTAGTGGTATGGATTGGAAAAGGAATTGACAAAGCTAAAAAAAAATTGCTTGCAAATCCCCTGTAGAGAAGTCTGTTGTCCGCATCCTGTTTGGAGTCTCCCTGATACCAGCTTCCTTGTCTCGTAAATACCTGCAGCACATAGGCTATCACACAGGCTTCAAGAACTGTATCTGTGGTGGATTGTAATGTTTTTGTAACATGTTTTAATATGTTATTTGTTTATGTGGTAAAGATAACCCTCAGGACTTATTTCCTGTCTATTTAGCAGTTTATTATTATTATGCTCTCTTTATCTTTATACCAGACAGCCCCAAGTGTTGGGGACATGGAGATCTGTCTCTCACGCTGGGTGTGTCTTCTCTTCTTCTTGTTGTGTACAGAAGGAGAAGTTCCATAGCCTGCTAGCCGTGCTGTACCTGGAGCAGGTGTTGTCTCTGCTGGAGGGCTCTCCTCCCCCGGCCCCAGACCAGCTCTCCCAGGCCCGGGACAGGCTCCAGGTCCTCCTCCGAGAGTCCAACCTCTACAGGGTCCAGCTTCTACTAGGTCCGCTGACCTCCGCCCCCCTCCACTCCCCTCCTCATCCTCACCCCTCCACTCCCCTCCTCATCCTCACCCCTCCACTCCCCTTCTCATCCTCACCCCTCCACTCCCCTTCTCATCCTCACCCCTCCACTCCCCTCCTCATCCTCACCCCTCCACTCCCCTTCTCATCCTCACCCCTCCACTCCCCTCCTCATCCTCACCCCTCCACTCCCCTTCTCATCCTCACCCCTCCACTCCCCTCCTCATCCTCACCCCTCGACCCCCCTCCTCATCCTCACCCCTCCACTCCCCCTCCTCATCCTCACCCCTCCACTCCCCTCCTCATCCTCACCCCTCCACCCCCCTCCTCATCCTCACCCCTCCACTCCCCTCCTCATCCTCACCCCTTGACCCCCCTCCTCATCCTCACCCCTCCACTCCCCTCCTCATCCTCACCCCTCCACTCCCCTCCTCATCCTCACCCCTCCTCATCCTCACCCCTCCACTCCCCTCCTCATCCTCACCCCTTGACCCCCCTCCTCATCCTCACCCCTCCACTCCCCTCCTCATCCTCACCCCTCCACTCCCCTCCTCATCCTCACCCCTCGACCCCCCTCCTCATCCTCACCCTGATCTCCTCTCCTTCTCTTCCACACCTTCTCCTCTCCTTCCTCCTCCTCACCCTTCTCCTTGTCAGTGTCAGTGGGGTCTCTCTAGTGATTAAAGGTAACCATATTGAATGTCTGTGTTGTGATTGGTCCAGATAAGATGGAGGGTTGTGACCAGCTGCTGCTGGAGCGCGCCACGCTGCACGGGAAGCTGCAGGACCATGGGAAGGCGCTCAACATCCTGGTCCACCAGCTACAGGACTACGGCTCGGCCGAGGCCTACTGCCTCTGGGCCTCCTCTTCCTCCTCACAGGGCTCGGCCTGCAGACAGCAGCTCCTCCACCTCCTCCTCGACCTGTATCTAGGAGGAGGAGCAGGGGACAGAGGAGGAGCCCTGGAGATGGCGGCGGTGGACCTGCTGAATGGTCACGGGGAGCACTTTGACGCGGTGCGTGTGCTGAGCGTGCTCCCGGAGGGCTGGTCCCTGCAGCTGCTCAAGCCCTTCCTGGGCCGGGCGGTGCGCAGCAGCGTGCACTCCAGCCGGACGTCTCGCCTGGCGCTGGGCCTGTCCCGCGCAGAGAACCTGCAGCTGCTGCACGACAGGGTGAGCACTGGCGCTCCCTCATCTCTCGCCACACACCGTCATCGCCCAGCACACTTTACATGCAGGAGACGAGAATACGGTCACGTCAACTCAATTTGAAGTGAAACAATGCATGACTAAACGGTGTGTTTTTTTCTTTGTCCAGTTGAAGGAGCGAAGGAAGCCCATCCTGGTGTCAGAGAAGCGTGGCTGCCACCTCTGTCACAACACCTTCAGCTGCCCCGACGTCGTCTGTCTGCCCGGCGCCGTTCCCGTGCACACGCACTGCATTGCACACAGACTGTCGGACTCCGCCCCCACCACGCACACTGACTCCACCCCCGGCAAACCCTCTGACTCCGCCCCCAACACACACGCAGACTCCGCCCCCAACAAACACGCAACGCAGAACAGCAATCACACGTAAGACTCCCGCCGGTGCGGAATCTGGACCAATCGAGGATCTGGGGTCGCCCGAACCAGAAGGCTAGCCCAGTTGTGCTACGTGCTACTGAGACACATGGAGAAGCAGCGGTTGTACGTGCGTGTTTGTTCACACGTGCCTAAGAGAAATGGTTGATTTGAAGCTATTTATTCCACTGCTGCTCTTACACTAAATTCTTTTTTTTACACTGCGGATAATGTGAGAAATGACTAAACCAAATCATTGACTGTCTCCCTCCTGCCTGGCCTGTGAGGCTACACGTCCCCCATGACCCCTGGCAAGTGTAGCCTTATCTGCACCTGTAAACATCTCAATCTGGTGTCCACATCAAACAGAACTCTTACCTTGATCACAACGCTTTTTGGAGAAAAAACTAAAAGCAGAGGGTCAAAACCTCCACTCTGAGACGTAGAACATTAGATCAGAGTTTGTCTCTCAGTGTGTGAAACTCTTTGGCACTGGATGCATGACCGCCATGGGACTAATGTGTCGGTCTGGTATTTTGCACAACATAACGTCTGCCAGGTGATGAAGCAATCTGCCTGACATGAGCTTAGCTTGGCTGTTATCACCCATCCCAGTGCTGTGTTTTCATGCTACTGCTTGGCTAATGCTAGGCTTATCCTTTTGGACCAGGAAGCAAACAGATTGCTAAGCCCATAGCTTCATGCTAAGCTCATAGCTATCTAGATGGGAATCTATGTGATGTATCAACGGCTGCTTTCAAAATAAAAGAGTCATTTTGGGTGATGGGGTTGTTTTGTACAGAGGTCATTAACATAAAGGGTTAATGGGCGTACTAGGGTTAACATCTGCTGGGTTGAATTGTGATCTGAGGTGGTCTACAGAAGGTGTCAGGTTGAGAGCGTGTACATGCATCTCATTTTGTTATTGTCCAAGTTCTATTTTGACTGATAGTGCGTAGTGCTTGGCAGAGAGAAGAGGGAGAATGATCTATGATCTGAAATAACTGCAGTAATAGTTGAGTATTTGAGGATCCACAATCTGACCACTACAGGTGAATCTGTGGCTATTGTGTCCCATTGGGGCTGACACACGTCCAGAGGTTGAGGCCCACAGAGTCAGTCTGCTGCAGGTGACCCAGCATTGAGATGATTATGTTTTATTAAGAAAGGGAAATTACCTCTGTTAACAAATAATCAAATGCATTCCTGACAATATCTAAATCCAGTTTTGGTATCGTGACTAATGCACAAAGCCTTGATATTACTATCTAAAAAAATGAAACGTAACGCCTATGTTGAAACATTGACATGTATAAATGACAGTATTAATACTGTTTTGTAAATCACACCCAGATCCAGAACGGGCCATTTTAATAAAGATCAACTAATATGAACTGTTCACATGACATCCATTCATGGGGTCTCTTATTCCTGAAGGCTTTTGGAATAGTGTCATTATGAAATGGTTTCACATTGAGTTTTATTGCTTTTGAAAAAAGAAAGGAAAGAGTACCGCACACTAGTTCTAGCTGGCAGGATGATTACTTAAACAGTTTTTAAATAAATGTTTTATAAAATAAGCCATAGTATCCCAAGACAGATCATTTTGGAAGATAAAGCAATTTGTCAAGTGCCTGACATGGATGGGGTTGTTGTTGTTGTTGTTTTTTTTTACAATTCCAAGATAATGTTAGTAAGACCTAATCTGAAGTGTGTATGTTTCATATCTCTTCTAAGTAAATATGATACGATATTATATTAAGTAAGGATCTGTAGGGGCAACAACTAAAATATATGTACCATAAAAATAGCATGTATCTCGCTCTCCGCTAGAGGGCCATGTGGGCCATGTTCATCTCTACTTTGCTACGTACGCGGAAATTCAGACAACCTTTACATTAAAACCGTCCCAAATAAAACGTTTACCACCGGCTGGTCTTTCTATCTATTAAATCACGAATGTCCAGTAAATCAAAAGTACCAACAATATATCTGCTAATTGTGTGGTTTCACTGGGCTCTGCTGTATTGACATGCTGCATGTCGTGTCCTGCCTGTGCACTGTATCTGTTTCACCGTGTGAGGGATGTGTTGCCATGTGAAGGAATTAACAATAAAGCTACTTTGACTGTATTGAGTGTTAAAGTCACTGTTTGATTTCAGACCCACCCTGATGGGTGATTTCTACTTGACTTTTGATCTTTTGACGAGTTGCTGCTTCATGGCTTTATTAACATTGAGAGGTACATGGCCGTTGCCAAAACACAACAAGTACTGTAAGATACAAATCCACTCTTCTTCTTCCGAGCGCGTACTTTGAATGAGATAAATTCCTATTTTGAAAAAGGAAGGAATTCCGGCAGGAGTGACGCCCATACAGCAACGACTGGCACGGCCGCACGGCACGCCTCAAGCAGGATTGGGAGTGGGCGGAGCCAAAGTACAACTGTGGCAGGGAGTGGATAGAGAGATGATCCTGAATTGTAGCGATATTCCGGTCTACTTCAACGCAATGTCCGGTCTCTTATTTGCTCTCTTACTATCAATTGTGTGCGTCAGTTTAACGGTCAACGGTGCAAGAAGAACAAGAACATGACAAGAGTAACAATAACAACGGATTCTGATAGCCCTCTATCGAATGTCCCTCCCTCTCTAACGCCTCTAGCCGCGAAACCCATGTAACTGAAAGTCCCGCCTTCTCTCTTGCCACTAACGCTCATGTGAAGGGTCTCGCGACGGCACGCCTGTGCGCGACGGTCAGGGAGCGACTCTGTCAGGACGGGTCTTCCAACCGCTCTTTGGTCCGAGTTAATCCGAGTAAAAGTCACTTTTTGCGGGCGGTGTGCGTCTAAAACGTCGCGTTGTTATAGTGGTGATGCTTGGGGTGGTCGGAATGACGGGCAGGTAATGTTGTATTTTCTTCTAAATAATTACATTTTGGAGGAAAATACTCATAATGTCAGCTAGATCCGCTAGCCACGTTAGCTTAGCGTAGGCCCCGTTATTTTAGTTTAGTTGTTCAATCACAATTTAGATCTGAAAAGACACCCGAAACGATGGATTTTTACATGGATTTTTACATGAAATAACTGCACATTGTTCATGAATGACACTGTTGGCATCCAATGCTTTTGTCTTTATCAAGCAAATATTCAGGAAATGTAGTTATTCTATCTGGAAAAAGTCGTACAATGAGAATGAAAGCAGCATAATAATTTAAAGGCTATTGAGCATGTTTAGACCTTGAGGGAAGTTCAACTCATCCTCATGTTATGCTGTAAAGTTAAACTCATCACTTTATTCTGTAATCCTCATGTTATTCCATAAAAGAAAGTTCACCCTAATGTTATTCTGTAAAGTTATTTAACAACATTGAACATATATATATTTTAGATGTTTCATGTGTTAAGGCCATAACATGTCAACACTGTAGTCTTCTCTCATGACCAAATTAGGTTATGACTTGTGCTGAATGTTTCATCACAGTCTCAGTATTGGCGGAGGAGTTATGTATAAACAGATGTACAACAGACCGTCCAAACTTAGTCATTCCAGTCACCACGTTATTACTGCGACTGTTTGGACCAATACATTTATTCCATTCATTCCTGAATGCAAATGATAGTCGTGTTGTTCCATGACGATTGTAATTTTCAGTGTTGGGTGGAAACACTTCTTGGTTAGCACTGACACTTATGGCCAGGGCTTACAAAACCAGGATCTGTGTTGCTATGCTTGTTATGTTGCTATGATGAAGTATATTTTCCACATGTTAATAATGGAATCCACCTCAAGAGAATATCCAACATAAATTAAGAGGGCTAAATAAGAAACGTTCCAGTATCAACCTACTGTATTATATACACAAATACACCAAATGTTTCCTTTTAAAACAACCCATCTGGTAATTAAGAAAATTGTATTGACAGACAGACAGACAGGCAGACAGACATACTTTATTGATCCCTGCGGGAAATTGCCTTCATAACAAAACTCCAGGAGAAAAAAAGAGGACACTCTACTTATAGTAGAGTGTTAGAAAATATAAATATATAAAGGAAACCTATGTAAAATATAAAACCTATGTAGAAAATATAAACCTATGTAAAAATAAAAATATAAACCTATGTACAAATATAAAACCTATGTAATAAAATATATAAAAATGTACATAAAGAAAAGATAATATACATAAATGTACATACAGCCAGGCATACACTACGAGGTAATAGCATACACAAGGATGTAGCATGTCGGATTTTTGTAAAACCAGTTGTGCAGAGAGATGACCAGATGACCAGTTATGTAGTAAATGACAGTTATGCAGTGAAATGAAATGACCAGTTATGTAGTGATATTACAGTGAAATGAAATGACAGTCATGTAATAAGAATGGATACCTATTGTGCAGATGACAGTGACAAATTGTAAAGCTTGATGACCAGGGGCAGGAATGATTTCCTATGTCGCTCTGTGGTGCATCTAGGTGAGAGGAGTCTTCTGCTGAAGGTACTCCTCCGCTGAGCTAGGGTGGAAAAGAGAGGGTGAGAGGCATTGTCCATGATAGTCCGTAGCCTGGACAGCATCCTCCTATCTGCCACGGTAGTCAGAGTGTCCAATTCCTCACCCACTACATCACCAGCCCTCTTGATGAGTCTATTGAGTCTATTGGTGTCCGCGACCCTCATCCCACTGCCCCAGCATGTGACAGCGAAGAAGATCGCACTGGCAACCACAGACTCGTTGAACATCCTCAGCATTGTCCTGCAGATGTTGAAGGACCTTAGCCTCCTAAGAAAAAATAGTCGGCTTTGGCCCTTCTTATAGATAGCCTCTGTGTTCCTGGTCCAGTCTAACTTGTTGTTGAAGTACACCCCCAGGTACTTGTACTCCACAACAATGTCGACAGGAACCCCCTGGATGAACACAGGGCCCACCGGTGTTTTGACCCTCCTTAGGTCCACAATGAGCTCCTTTGTCTTTGTAGCATTGAGCTGTAGATGCTCACACCAAGAGACAAAGTTGCCCACAACAGTCCTATACTCACCCTCATCACCCCCCTCAATACAGCCAACTACTGCAGAGTCATCAGAAAACTTCTGATGAAAATTGGCAAAGTACTTTTAGAATGTTGTCTTTATCTGCCGGATTGGGGGAAAAAAATCCTAGATTGGGAGATCTACCGACCAAGCAGTTGTTTTATTATGTAGCCCTGATTAATTTTTTTTCCCATCAAATGGTCAAATCTCTGTGTCAATGGCAGGTGTTGATTTTGAACCCTTGGGCTTCGGCCTTCAACTGCCAACCCACCTCCGACTCAGTTTCAGGGTTCAACCCCAGTTTTGGGTGCAACCTAAACTGTTCTGGTCTTTGAGCTAGATGCCCGAATCCCTCCCTGCTCTGTGAAGATGATGTCATTACGGGTTCTAAATTCAATGTCAATTGCTTTGGATGAAGAGTGTTGCTGAGTTCCAGCTGTTGTTTTGTGTGGACAGCATGGCGAACGCCCTGGCCAACGCAGCCTGCGAGCGCTGCAAGAGCGGCTTTGCTCCCGCGGAGAAGATCGTGAACAGCAATGGAGAGCTGTACCACGAGCAGTGCTTCGTCTGTGCTCAGTGCTTCCAGCAGTTCCCAGAGGGACTCTTCTATGAGGTTCTCCCCCCCCCCCCCCCCCCCCCCCCTCCCCCACCCCGCAGTTTTATCCTACAGGAAATGGCATATTATCCTCCCATCGTTGCTAACAGGAAGTGTGTTGTGTTTTAGTTTGAGGGCAGGAAGTACTGCGAGCACGACTTCCAGATGCTGTTCGCCCCCTGCTGTCATCAGTGTGGTCAGTCCTACATGACACAACACACATGTAACGCATCAGCATTGGACACAAACGATAGGACCAAACACACGCACACCACAGCTGCAACACCACGGAGGGATAGCTATTCACACAATGCTACAGAGATGCACAACACACACAACCCAGACGTGGAACACACATGACAACACAAAATAAAAACACACAGAACACTAAACATCACGCACAATATTAATATTAACACAAAACCCCCTAAACATAACGCGAGGAGACAGAACCATGTCAACCATTGTCAATGCAGAAGTCCCTATGACTGCCGTGTCTAATTGCTCACGATCAAACTTGATGAGACATGTGATCCAACATGTGTTCTCAGGGGAGTTCATCATAGGCCGTGTGATCAAGGCCATGAACAACAGCTGGCACCCTGACTGTTTCTGCTGCAACATCTGCCAGGCGGTGCTCGCTGATGTGGGCTTCGTCAAGAACGCCGGCAGGTCAGCACCATATAAACTGTGTTTACTCTGTGATCTGTAATCAAGTATAACATAATACGGTCTGGTACCATGTCCTGTATTTCATCTAGAGTCTGTCATCTGGAAGAACATGCCAGCATCATATACTGTGCCCCTGTACTGAACCACTGTATTAGTGTGTGGCCACAGCTGGACTCACTGCATGTATTGTGTTCCTTGACCAAGGCTGTGTTTCTTCCTCGTATGTCACCAGACACCTGTGTCGTCCGTGCCACAACCGAGAGAAGGCCCGCGGCCTGGGGAAGTACATCTGTCAGAAGTGCCACGCCATCATTGAGGAGCAGCCCCTCATCTTCAAGAACGACCCCTACCACCCCGACCACTTCAACTGCAGCAACTGTGGGTGGGTACCCTCCTCTCTGCTCCGTGTCCTACCACCGTGTGAGCCCTGCACCGTGAGAACACAGGCCAATGTCCTGTGAGGACTTTTCAGTGGACCAAGTAACGGCCGGCTCACCTTGGTATGTCCACTTGCACCACGTAAAGCAGGCCGTGGTGGTGACAAAAGTTCATCTTCACTTAACTTTTTATGCAAATCTTCAACATCATCTGAATCCAGCATCATGAAAACATTTTTCATAGATTCACCTAATGTATGATGATGTCAAGTATTATCATGATGATGTCATGTATCTCAGTTATCTTGCGTGACGATGTCATTACGTTCTCATGGCGATATGATGATGTCATGATCTTCTCATTACGGTTTTCTGATGTCATGGTGTTCCCATTACCTTCTCATCCTTTCATGATGTTGTCATTACATGCTGCTGTTGTCCCCATGTGGTGTGGTGCAGTAAGGAGCTGACAGCCGAGGCCAGGGAGCTGAAGGGGGAGCTGTACTGCCTGCCCTGCCATGACAAGATGGGGGTCCCCATCTGTGGTGCCTGCAGAAGACCCATCGAGGGTCGCGTGGTCAACGCCATGGGCAAGCAGTGGCACGTTGAGGTCAGTGGGAGGGTTACCAGACACTTGATACTTTTGCTTAGGGGACAGTATCTTAGGTGTAACGCTCCACCAGATATCTACACATCAGGCTGCCAGATGGCCCGCTCCAGTCTGTTTAGTGTGTTTTTACGTTTCATTCATCATGGAATAGATGAGGTGGTGGTGCACACATTCATGTCTTCTGCTCATAAAGGGATCACCAGATGCCACTGAACTAGGGACTTTTGGTGTACTTAAAGTCAACTATGCTCAGACTAACAGATGCAGGAGCAACAACAACCCTAACCCTAACCCTGGCAGAGGGTACATACACCAGACTGTTTTATGTCTGGTTCTTTCAGACCGTGTGTGTGTGTGTGTGTGTGTGTGTGTGTGTGTGTGTGTGTGTGTGTGTGTGTGTGTGTGTGTGTGTGTGTGTGTGTGTGTGTGTGTGTGTGTGTGTGTGTGTGTGTGTGTGTGTGTGTGTGTGTGTGTGTGTGTGTGTGTGTGTGTGTGTGTGGAACCCGGCATAACTTCCATCCTCTACCTCTAAAAAAAAAAAAAAAAAAAAAAACCTACCCTCATGCTCTTGTTTGTTGTACGTCTTGGCACTTTATAATTGCTCTTTGTAACTTGGCACTTAGTCAGAGATGTATACTAGCAATTGTTAACCTAGCAAGTGAAATGCTTGAAACTTTTTCTGGTGACTTTCCTACTGTATTAGCAGCAATGAAATGTTTCACCTTCTTCTGACAAATGTACTCTTTGTAAGTCGCTTTGGATAAAAGTGTCTGCTAAATGCCCTCAATGTAAATGTAATGTAAATGTGTGTGTGTGTGTGTTTCTCTGCAGCACTTTGTGTGTGCCAAGTGTGAGAAGCCCTTCTTGGGTCACCGCCACTATGAGAGGAAGGGGCTGGCCTACTGTGAGACCCATTACAACCAGGTACATCCCACTGTGCCCCAGTACACGTTCAGCCACATAGGGCTGACACTCACAATGACTTTTAGCATCATGATTTAATCTACAAAATACTGTATGACACCAAATGCCATCACAAGTTACAAAGCGTGTCTAATGTCTGATATTTGCTTCCTTTATCTGCCAAGAAAAACAAATGCATTTGATAAATTACATACATATACAAAATAATTGGTTTTATTTTTTATAAAATGTTTCCATTGATTTAATTGTTTTTCTGTTTTTCTGTCTTATCGAATAATTGTCTCAGCCCTACTTGCACAACACACAGTGTGCTTATGTAGTCATGAAGTATCATGTCTATTTAATGTCTGTGTATTGCCATTAGTTCTTTACTTAGCTAGTGTAATGGCTGAGTATTGTCGGTGGGAATTTCATGAGCTTAGTTTGCTAAGTGTGCCCTCTGTCCACTGACCAGCTGTTTGGAGATGTCTGCTACCACTGCAACCGAGTGATCGAAGGCGACGGTAAGAAGTGATGCTTTTGAAGAGTAACTATTCAAGATAAGGCCTTTAGAGTACTGGAAGAGAGGGAGTACTTTGCACTAGTGACAAGGAACAACAGCTAGAAATGGACCGTATTGAGAGATAACTGGACACTAGTTCAGATGAGTGAGTTTGCTGCTTCCTTGTGGTTAAAACATGCTATGCTGAGGAAGACATAACTTACATACACGTTACATCAAAATGCTGCACGTTATTCCACAAATATTGTAAATATTTATAAATTTATGTGGTATGAGACTTAAAATGGTATCGAACCAACTACTGCCAACCATGCTACGAAATGTGCGCACTCATGTTATTGCAAGATGCTTTGAATGAAGGCTTCCATTAAGTGTCTAGATTGTACTGACCCCTCCTGGTCTCTCCTGGTCTCTGCAGTGGTCTCCGCCCTAAACAAGGCCTGGTGCGTCAGCTGCTTCTCCTGCTCCACCTGCAACACCAAGCTCACCCTCAAGTACGTCCCGGCTCCCGTCTACTGTGTTTACTGCACACCTACATGTGTGTCTGCTGTGTGTGTGTCTACTCACTCTGTCTCAGGCTTCACACTTACCCTGGGGTCTCTAGTAACAGCCCCCCAGTCTCGTCCTAATAATCCTCTTCTTCCTACCTTTCCTCCATTCCTTCCTTCCATCCTCTTCATTTCTTTCTTCTTTGCCTTCACTTCCTTGTATCCTCCCTGCCTCCCTCCCTTCCTGCCTCTGTGGGTGTGCTGCACTGGGGGGTGCCTCCAGAGATAAGTTTGTGGAGGTGGACCTGCGGCCGGTGTGCAGGCGCTGTTACGAGCGCCTGCCCGACCAGCTGAAGCGCCGCCTGGCTCGCCGCGAGCGGGACGCCAAAGAGCGCCGAAAGAAGCCCTCCGTCTGTGTGTAGAGGTCCTCCCTCGCTGCTATGGAAACCCTCCCGCTCTCACATGTCACTGTGATGTCATCGGCATGCTCCCCCTGTGATGTCATCGGCATGCTTCCCCTGTCATGTCACTGTGATGTCATTGGCATGCTCCCCCTGTGATGTCACTGAATGTCATCAGCATGCTCCCCCTGTGATGTCACTAAATGTCATCAGCATGCTCCCCCTGTGATATCACTGTGATGTCATCGGCATGCTCCCCCTGTGATATCACTGTGATGTCATCGGCATGCTCCCCCTGTGATATCACTGTGATGTCATCGGCATGCTCCCCCTGTGATGTCATCGGCATGCTTCCCCTGTCATGTCACTGTGATGTCATTGGCATGCTCCCCCTGTGATGTCACTGTCATCGGCATGCGCCCCCTGTGATGTCACTAATGTCATCGGCATGCTTCCCCTGTGATGTCACTGTGATGTCATCGGCATGCTTCCCCCCATGCTGAAGGAGAGGCATGGTGCAGCCCCGACTGTCACTTCTGAGTTTTTTTCTTCATGTAAAAGCCAGACACATGGAAGTCCATTTTGGTGTTTAGTTAAATGTTTCAGTTTGTGTTTCTGTTAAATGTAGGGTTAGTCAGTTAGTTTTGTGACAATATTGGGTGGAGGAGTCTCCCCACAGATGCATGATGGGATGTATCAGCTTACCTGTTGGTACAGGTGGTCTGATCAACAGCACAGCTGTTAGTGTAATAGGGACCCTTGAATGCACACAGCCATATCTACATTTATGTCAGGTTTACTTTTAAATGGTTTTATCAAATGTAATCCTTCCCATTCATTAATACAAAAACTTGTAGTGCAATTTCATGAATGTTAAAGCGCAACTTGCATGTTGGCACACCCAAATTAGGACTGTGTGGGCAAAGTATGAAGGAAGTCGATGTAAAGACTACATTCATGTTGTGTGGCTTAGAGCTTACAGCTAGCCACATTTTCGCTACGTGTGCCCCATATTACTTACAGTATTTGACACAACTGCATCACAAAGGGAATAGACCAGTGAAGTGCTGATTGACAGCCTCATGCTGCATTGTGTCAGGATGCCTCAGTAGGTTTGCATGCCTACATGGATCCATATAACTACTTTAGTTTGCCATTTTAAGTGCTTAGCACTTGCTGGCAGTATAAAAAAACAAAAAAAAATCATTGATATGTTTTTCCAATGAGCAGACAATGTGAATTCATAAAAACGTAGCTGCATGTTGCTCTGTAAGTGTTTTAAACCCATGGACAACACATCCATGGCTCCAATCAGCACTGCTTCCATTTGGCCCAAATGATGGTCGCTGGATGGGGTTTCATCTGTTTGTGTTTCTCTCTTTCTCCTCGCAGGAACAAATTTGTGGAGTTTGACATGAAGCCGGTATGTAAGAAATGCTACGAGAAGTTTCCTCTGGAGCTCAAGAAGAGGCTGAAGAAGCTGGCCGAGGCGGTGGGCAGAAAGTAATGTACACAGCAGGCCTGCCGCTACGATGTTGCCTTGACAGGTGGCCTGTAGTGTTGACCTTCAGGTAAGGCCTACTGTAGGGTTAACCCCAGCCTGTTTTCATGTACAAGTCTTAACTTGCTTTATTTTTTTCCGTTTTTTGAAATGCCCACAGTTCTTGTCTTGGCTCCTTATGCTTTGCAGTGGCTGTTGCATAGCAAAGCACTCACCATTGCAGAGGTACCATTGGCATCAGGTCTAGTTAAAGTGTTGCCAGCTTACTCGGTGTCTCTATTTTACCTTCATCATATGAGATGCTACAGTAGGACCTTTATTTTTTACTTGTAATGCTAAAGGCTGACACTGAACTGCAGTAGCTTTTTATTGTGGCGAGTTACATTTATTCAGCTAGGAAACTACCGAGTAAGCCATTGTTTCCAAAGTTCTGAAAACTTAAATCTGATGGATTTATGCAACACAGAATATATCTGAATGGCTTTTGTATTGTGCCTTGAATATAACCTATGTATCCTCATATGCAATGTTTTTTATTTTTCATAAAGCTGTGTATTTTCAGATGTATTATTATGCATTTATATGCCACAAATTTATTTTTCTTAATCACAAATGCGAATGTATCTTTAATCAATATTAAGTCATGCGATTTCACTAAAGTTACTAATGCTTAATATAAATGTACACTCATCTGACGCTGTCATGATATTCTTTATGATCACTCTGAACCTGGAGAATTTCAGCAGTATCTAAAGTCTGTCCTCTGTCATTCTGGGAACAAGCTAACTAGCAGGGTTCAAGACAAGTATCTCACCCATAGATGGCTCATCTTTTTGCTACTTAGCATATCACGCAAGTGTTTGTTTAACGAGTATTAAGCAAATGATGGCACCTCCTCACCTTCACCTTGTGTTTTGATATGTCTTCATTTGCATTTGGCAAAATGAAAGAGTAAACTGATAATTATTGGATATTCTTTCCTAAACTGCCATTTTGTGGGTTCTTGCTTGTAAGCACCGAATGATTAGCCCAGTAATTAGCATGTTGGAAGTTCAGTGATACAGACACCTTGTGTTTCAAGGTTGTTTTTCATTTGGAACAACTAAATAAAGATATCACAACACTGCGTTGAATGGTGTTCCTTCTGTCACATTCACAGATACTGTATCTGTAAAGATCAACTACCTGTTTATTTTTCAGTGGATGTAAATCTACAGGCCATTACCGTGGGCATATGAACACATAGTCCACGTCTACCAGCCTTGTGAGACTGTCCTGATCTCAACTGGTCAGGACGTCACTTCAGACGTTCAACTTGAACGTAGCTGGTCTCAGATGGACAAATGTTTTGTTTGTACTATCTAGCATGTCATTGTCTTGGTGGTAGTGTTCCCCAAGCCTCACATCAACAGAGCAATTGTTTGGTCAAAACAATGTCAAGTCACAGTAATAATATTTTTGGTCCATTGTCTCATGCAACAATAAAACATGTCAGTTTATGAACAATGGAACATTTCTATAAAGCCCAGGTATAATACAATGCGTACAGTACAATATCCAGTGTCCATTTCCAGAGGACAATGAAAAACATAGTATTTTGTTCCAAGTACAAAAGAGGATTCCTGTGTGTGTATGTACAGTATATATATATATATATATATATATATATATATATATATATATAATTATAATTATATAATAATTAATAATTATAATTATTATTTTGTCTGACTGATTCCTTTTCTCATTGGCCCAGTGACATTGTTTGGTCAAAACAATGTCAAGTCACAGTAATATGGTCCATTGTCTCATGCAACAATAACAAATGTCAGTTTATGAAAAATGGAACATTTCTATAAAGCCTAGGTATAATACAATGCGTACAGTACAATATCCAGTGTCCATTTCCAGAGGACAATGAAAAACATAGTATTTTGTTCAAAGTAAAAAAGAGGATTCCTGTGTGTGTGTGTGTGTGTATGTACAGTATGTACAGTGTGTGTGTATATATATATATATATATATAATTATAATTATTTATTATTTTGTCTGACTGATTCCTTTTCTCATTGGCCCAGTACCCAAACAGGGCACATGGGTTAACCATATTGACGATCAATAAATTTACAATAAAACAGCCTTTCCACCAATACTGCTCTGCATATTCCATATACAATTATGCATATAGCTCAAACATATAGTGTTCAAGTACCATGTATTGTATACTTTGGCACATTTCTATATTGTATACAGTACTAGTATCATTATTTCACAAGTTGTATGTCATTATGTATGTATCTGTAAGAAGGCTAGCTAGGCTGTGCTGCGCGGTGGTGCTGTCTGTGGCAGGGTGATGGAGTTGGAGTTTGTTGACGGCCTGAGGTGAAGCCCCAGAAGCGTAGCCTGAAAGCGGTCCACTGCCCCAGCGTCATCGCAAAGAGCACCTTGAGGTGGTCCACGTCACCGAAGACCAGTGCTAAGCCATTGAGGTCATTGTCCCTCACAACCTTAGCATAGTTATCATTAAGGTGCATCCTTTCCAGCTAAGGGATGGAAAAAGAGAATGAAGAGGAAGAACATTTGTTAAATGCGAGGGTTTGTTCATGATTGGTCATAGCTGATAGGATGTCTGTAGTGGATTTAAATCGGTGGACTATGCCGTTATTTCTTAATGATTGGTAGGATTTGAACCTGACTGGCAGTTTACCTCTGAGCAAACATCCTCAACGCTCATGTTGACAATGGTTTTGATTGGCAGCGGGATGACGTTACCGGTCCAACCGGATTCCCTGAGCTTGGAGACCCCTCTGATGTGACCCAGCTCCTTCCTGATTGTGAGGTCGAGGTTCACCGTCACAGGCACAAACTCCTTGAGGTCCTTCATGGTTAACGGACAGTCGACCTTCAGAAGCATTTCAAACATCTCGGGGTCGCTGTCCTGCTCTAGGAGGTCGTCGATCTGTTCCCTAATCATGTAGAGCTCCACCCTGGACTCGCTGAAGACCTGCCACAGGGTCTGGGAGGCCTCCTCACTGTCAGACGTGTCTCCCCCGTCGATTTTCAGTCTCTGCTGGTCGTCTTCCATACAGTTGAGGAGCCAGCTAAGGCGGCAGGGCCAGTAGTTGGCCAACACCACCCAGGCAGCGATGCGGTCTGCTGGAGGAACCTCGGTTTTCAGATATTTCATAATGGTCACGGTCATCCGAATGGAGTTGATCACTCGCCTCATGGACATGCTGTCGTCCAAGATGTACTTCTTCAGCTTGCCCCCGTCACTCTTGAAGCTTTTGAAGGCGGAGGTGATGAGGTTCTCTACCTCTCCCACCATCTCTTGGTCTCCCTTCGTTGTAACCATTAGTGGCATGTGGTCTTCTGCTCTTTCAATTGAAGATTCATCTGGCGTTGATTTGCTGAAAAACACTCCACGTTTGTGTGTCTGTGTGTCTGTCCTGTCTGTCTCGGACATTGCTGCTCGGCGCGTGAGGCTGGAGAACACCTTGCATTTGGACTCGTCGCTCAGCGGGGGGATGGTGAAGGCCAGTGTAACGATGCGGTTCAAAAATGCATACGCTCCGTCCTCACGACACAAGCAGCCATCGGCAAAGTTCACTTTCTGCACGATCACTTCTGGGTTGACGGCCAGGATCAGAATCAAGGGACTGTCGTGGTCGGAGAGCAAGATGTTGATGGCTTGTAGGACCGACACGATCTTTGTTGGGCTGCAGCGGTCCAGGTTCGTGATTCTCATCACGACACGGATCCGCCGGCCTTCGAATAGCTCCATGAAGTGGATGAAGTTTGTCAGCAGCCATATCTCCTTCCGCACCTCGTTCATGAAGCCCAGCTGGCTGCTGACATGTACGTTGTCCATGATGCTGTGGATGTTGCGGTTCTGGCTGCGCAACAGGTTCTTCACCAGCTGCACTATGAACTTGGTGGCACCTGCAGCGGGAACGCCCACCACCGCTAGTGCCACGCCCTCGCCCACACCTATCTGCTTGGCCGTCGTCCCATTGATCTGGCCCATGCTCTCGCCCCCCACCTCGGGGAAGCCAAACAGCGCTAGGACAATGCAGGTGATCACCATGACAATCAGGACAAAGAGGACAATGAACCACAGCGGGAAGCAGCAAAACATCCTGGGTTTCAGGCAGCTCTTGCCGTCCGTCATGACCTGATGGATTAGAAGAAAGAGATACAAACAACATTAACGTACAGACATTTAAAGAGCACATTAACGTTTCAACAACAAGTGTAATGTTGGCCATTACACAAAATTTCAAAATGTGCATGCACAAGTGGTAGTGTCCACCCAGATGTATGCCACGTACTCAGTGGACTGTACCAACTGAGAAGGCGATCTATCCCATCATAAATATGGGTGAACACTCCCACTTGTGATGTCACATCAGGTTACATTTTGAAATGGCTTTTAATGACTAATCATTATCAGACCTGGTGGTAAAATAGGGGCTCCATAAAACTATATATTTAAAATAAAAGAAATACATGTATTTTTTGCTATCATCAAAAAGACAAACAAAACAACAACAACAACCCAACAACCTTCTTGTGGATCTCTTCCTCCTCATCGTACTGCACAGTGCGGTACAGGGACAGCGGCAGCCTGCCGAAGTGGACCTGCATGGCGTGGCAGAGCCTCAGCACCAACCCGGCCCAGAGCAGGTCGCTGCCCGCAAAGTGCCAGGCGCTGAAGTGGACGTTGACGAAGCGCAGGTGCTCCTGGTGATGGTTCTCAGCCCAGGCCGGCCGGTAGAAGAGCAGCTTGTAGAGCAGTGAGACCAGGCTGCAGAGGGAGGGCTTCGCTGGGCGAGGTCTGCTGCTCCCGCTAGCATTTTGCTGCTCTATCCTCCGCGCCTCCTGGTCCATGTGCTCTGGAACACGCATGGTGTAACACCATGGTAGACATGTTAAAGGAGGAGAACACACATGGTGTAACACCATGGTAGACATGTTAAAGGAGGAGAACACACATGGTGTAACACCATGGTAGACATGTTAAAGGAGGAGAACAGGCATGGGGGAGGACACCATGGTAGACATGTTAAAGGAGGAGAACAGGCATGGGGGAGGACACCATGGTAGACATGTTAAAGGAGGAGAACAGGCATGGGGGAGGACACCATGGTAGACATGTTAAAGGAGGAGAACAGGCATGGTGTAACACCATGGTAGACATGTTAAAGGAGGAGAACAGGCATGGGGGAGGACACCATGGTAGACATGTTAAAGGAGGAGAACAGGCATGGTGTAACACCATGGTAGACATGTTAAAGGAGGAGAACAGGCATGGTGTAACACCATGGTAGACATGTTAAAGGAGGAGAACAGGCATGGTGTAACACCATGGTAGACATGTTAAAGGAGGAGAACAGGCATGGGGGAGGACACCATGGTAGACACATGTTAGAAAACAAGACAGATAGAGGAAGAACACACAGGCTAAGGTGCTTTATCCTCACTATAAAACGTTAGCGGAAAAGTCCATTCTAAGTGCCAACAAAAATCTTAATCCGACAAAAGCTAACAACCACCCGCAGGTTTGGTGGACTGGCTCGATATTGTGTTCAACATCGAGCTCATTGAGTTTTTTCTTTTTGTACTGCTTCAGTGAATGTATATGATGTTTAGTTTGTTAGTTAGCAAAATCTTTTCTATCGTTGCCACTGTGATTGATATGAACATCGCTACTGCCAAGTTGTTTGAATCATTGTCTTTGTAGTCATCAAAGCTGTTATGATGCTATGTTATGTCATGTAACTACTGTTGTTCTTTCAATAAAAAAACATAAATTATCAAGTGACCTAAGGATGACATTTATTCTTTGGGACGGACTAGGCTGAGCATCCCAAAAAGTTAATGTTCACTTTGCTTGCCAAAAAGTCCATTACAAAGGTACAACATCATGACAGATTAATACCCCTGTAAAAGGTTTATGAAGCGCAAATACAATCAATAAAGTAAAATGACATACAATTATTCATCTAGCTCTACAGGAAGTGACCCACAAAGCCTCAGCAAATCCATCTCATAATGTCTCACGCTGTCGCCTGCTTCCAAGATCCATCCATCCATCCATTTTCCTCCGCTTATCCGGGGTTGGGTCCCGGGGGCAGCAGCCTAAGCAGGGAAGCCCAGACTTCCCTTTCTCCAGCTACTTCGTCCAGCTCTTCCTGGGGGATCCCGAGGCGTTCCCAGGCCAGCCGAGAGACATAGTCCCTCCAGCGTGTCCTGGGTCTTCCCCGGGGCCTCCTCCCGGAGGGACGTGCCCTGAACACCTCACCAGGGAGGCGTCCAGGAGGCATCCTCACTAGATGCCCGAGCCACCTCATCTGGCTCCTCTCAAGGCGGAGGAGCAGCGGGTCTACTCCGAGCTCCTCCCGGATGGCCGAGGAAGCTCGGCCATCCGGGTGAGAAGTCACCCTGTCTCTAAGGGAGAGCCCGGCCACCCTGCGGATGAAGCTCATTTCGGCCGCTTGTACCCGCGATCTTGTTCTTTCGGTCATTACCCAAAGTTCATGACCATAGGTGAGGGCAGGAACGTAGATCGACTGGTAAATCGAGAGCTTTGCCAAGATTTGGAGCTGAAATCGTTCCCAGATATTCCCCCTACTGATGTAACACAGTTACCCCAACATCACACCTCTGTCATACCTTTACCCAGGATTTGGACTTGTAGCATTTGCAGAAAGAAAGTGAGCCCAAGTGGGACATTGTTTTTTACAGAGCCCCTCAGAAGTCAACCAGAACGTGGTGTAAAAGGTACGTTTGGAGAGAGACTTCATAACCTTGTTCCAGGGACTGAGTGGGACCCCCCCACACAAAGTCATGGCCCTCTCAGACCCCAAGAGGGGGTCTCTACTGCTTGCAACCTTTTTTTGGAGAGAGATTTGAGATTTTCACAGAGAGTGATCGCAAGGCGGCCCCAGGTTGATAGTCTAATGGCCTCCTCTGGCCTATATGTTCCTATCTCAGTCCAATAAGTGTGGTTTTCTTTAGTGCCCATTGTTTCCAATGGCTTATTTGATTATGCTTTGTGAGTCACTCCCTGTAGGGCTAGAGCCCCTAAATTGTTAATCACAAATGTCCTTGAGGCCCTCTTCATATAAAGAGACCCCAGGCCTCTTTTATTAATTACATTGCTCCCTGTAGACCTAGCGCCTCCAAAGGTATAATTTCCGTGACCTTAATGCCCTGATTCATATGAAAACAAGAACAGGCGTTTCCATCTTACTCTCTTATGTCTACGACCCCCATGTTGATAATTTAGCAGTCCTTTGAAAAGTCTGTCCCAAAGAAGATGAAGAAATATGTCAATGTCTATTTTTGATTGGAAGAACAGCAGCAGTTACTTGACATAACACATAACAGATGAAGACAACACCAAGACAATGGTTGAGATCATAAATATCAATCACCATGGCAACGGGTGAAAACTACCAATCTTATACACTCACTGTACGACAATTATGAAAGTAAAATGCACATTTGTTGTTTGAAATGTCATCAAAACGCATTGTAATGGAGAAACTATCTTAAAATATTGGGAATAAGAATATAGACAATAAAATGTCTACATTTTCCACTAGGAATACAATCATGTAAATAATTGTTTTTGTTATAGGACGTTATCATAGGATATATAGATATGAGAAATGATTTAGGTGTGTTGTCATCGTGTAGTAGCGTTGCTCAGATTGTGTGTGTGTGTGTTCACACACAACTAATCCGGTTTACATTTGAAAAGGTTGTTTGAGGTTTGTTCAGTGTGAGGAGCTTCCATGATCTCCTTCACCACACCACCACGCTGAGCGTATGCTTGTTGATGGTTATATGATAGGATTTCAGTGCCACTACTGTTGTAAAACCAATTGCCCCCTGGGGACATTTACGTTTTACTTTACTATCCTGGTCAGACGAGGAAGTGTCTCATTAAGTGATTAACTTTATTTATAATAACACTGTGGACAGTGAATAATACAACTCTGTGTCCCATTGTCTCTCTTTAACAGGGAGGGTGATATTTGATTCTCTTGGGAGAGATCTCAGCACCGTTCTTCAAACTGTCTGAAGAGGTTCAGATATTTAATGTCGGTGATGAGGTGTGTTAAAGGTTTTGCTGCTTAAGGGTTTGAGGGGATCTATCCTCCCCCCCAAAGATCTACACCGGCTTCCATGGCCTAACCAATCACATTCAAGTTTAAGGCCAAACCAATTGGATAAAGTTAGAGCCCAAGCACAGCCAATCAGAAAGAGTTCCAGTGCCTTGGAGCAGCGGTACCTTGTGTCTGTTGGAGGATGAGATCGATGCGGTTGGGACACGAGGAGTAGAGCCCCACGGTGGTGGGGGAGGACACCGTGGTGAGGGTTTTAGACAGGGCATACGCATACACCTCATCTGCAGACACAACACACATAACACACATCAACCATGGCCATGTTGTGATTGGTTCACTTGTTCCCTTATTTCCTAATCCTTAATGAACACTATATAGTACACTATTCATGGAACAAGTAAGATAGGGAATTTGGGTGGTTTAGACATGAATAATGTGCGGGAAGCTTTCAGAATGATGGCTGCGTAAACAAGCTGAAACGTGTTAGATGTCACCCCATGACAGCTGATTTGCATTAAGATACTGTATGTTCCAGACCTGCTCTACTGGATGAATCTGCTGAAAATGAAAACTGCGATGCATCATGGGACAAAGTTTAGACCAAAGTGGACATCAGTTGTACAGTACGCTTCTTTAAAGAGCAATGGAACCCAAACCCATTTAAAACGTGGTGATATGTCATATATGATTGTCAAAATAGTAAGCTATGGCATTTTTTTTCAATTATACGAAACAAAGTCTGTAGCTCCTAACTTGAGTAAACTTAATTGCAAGAAGGCATAAAGCCTAGCAGGTTGTTCAATAATAAATGTGACTGTGTGTGTGTGTTTGTGCGCACATTTGTGTGTTTGTGTGTATATTTGAGTGTGTTGGTGTGTGTGCTTGGTTAGCGTGTGAATGGGATAGGCTGTTCTTACCTTTAATATACATGGTAGAAGGTTGAATCCTTCCCTATGGAGAAGAAGTCAGAAGAACAGACCCTAGATGTCAGCCATGGAGAACTGGATAGGTGACTGATGGGCTTCTGTGTCTGACTAATGTCTCTCTGCCCCCACCATAACCAAGCACCACATGGAGGGACAGGATCTTCTCCATCACCTCCATTTGGTGCTCCACCTCTCTTCACTCCACTCCCTCCCTTTTAAAACATCTCTCAAATCACACCACACTTTACATCTCTTCTCGTCTCTCTGCCCCTCTTTCTGCCACTTCATTTGTATGCTTTCAAATGGATTAAATGTAGCCTTTACTTGTATACTGTGTATTTATTCCTGTATTTTGTCTTCTAAAGTGTCTGAGTATCTAGAAAACTGTTAAATACAAACAATACAGGCAACATAACAGGATCATCAAACATGCTTTACATATTTTAAAATGCATTTGCTCAAGTAGTACTTACTAATCATATATCATTCAGATTATAATTCCGTACATGTGATTGTATAGATCAGGGGTGTCAAACTCATTTCAGTTTAGGGGCCACAAACAGCCCACTCTGATCTCAAGTGGGCCAGTAAAGTCACAAATAACGACAACCCCACATTTTTCTCTTTGTACTGTAATGTCTTAGTACAAAAAAAAATATTTTTTTATATTACATTTCTTAAGAAAAATATATGCAATTTCGACAACATTACGCCTCAATTTATCATTTGCACATGTGCATTACAACTTACAGATCACAGTGTATCAAACATCCTTCTCACCACAGAACAGAACGGTCTGTGGAGCAAAACGCCGCGGGAAAAAGCGGAACTTTTTTCCTACACACAGAAGGATCCAGACATGATCGCGCTTGTCTCGGTGCTGAGTTTGCCAGACCAAGTGGCCCATGAATGGTAAGCGGTCTGGGCATAGGGCTGCTGTCTATTGAGCCTCCTACTCCAGTTATACAAGCTACGGGCACCGTATCGAGTCCCACTGCGCTCTGAATGGGACGGTAAAGACTGTCACCATTCTCACATCTAACATTACAGCCACTCTCCACCTGTCTTAACCCACTCGAAACATGACACAAAGGAATTGTGAATAGTAACAGCACATCTTAGTCCATAAACTGCACATTGATGAATACCGAGCTTAATAAGTAGTGGAACACACCTGATGCGCGGATGGGCTATTATTTCATCCGCAACCGCATCACAAAACGCATGATCCGTCCGCCATCCATCTGCACCAATTTTTTTTGACCAATTTTCAAAACCGCACCCGTCCGCCATCCACCTGTTGTTTTTAGGTCTAGGCGCTGCTGACGCGAGGCTGACGCGAGGCTGGAAAGTTCTTGCCTGTTCTTGAAAGGAGACTGATCCAATGCCGCAAATATATTTAAAGGATAAAGTCCCTAGTATGAAATCCTATTGGCTATGTTGTAGCCTATCCCCAGAATATTATCAGTGAATTGATGTCTGTGTCCGATCGATGCACAGGGAGAAAAATAAATAAATAGCCTAAGCACATCGGCAAACCTGACCTTACCATAGGCTTTAGTAGGCCTACCATTTTTTATTATTGTAATAAAAACGCAATTTGGTACACCATTTTAATATGGTAATATAGCCTACTGTTTTTTTTTTGTGCAAAATGAAAGAAAGCCTATTAAAGAAACGCCGACTCCAGCCTATTAATTCCGAAATCCCACCGCATTGTATATAGGCCTACTGTAACAACCCCAACACTTGCCTGCTTGCCTTGCAAATCAAAGTTTTCCGACTATTTTTCTTACCTTCTTTCTTTGCTGTTGATGTTACTGAGCTAGAAGTTTAACTTGTTCTGAACATCTCGCGCTGCCAATGCCCAATGTCACTTCTGAGTCAAATCACTCCATCATCTCTTTGAAATTCCTTATTCCACGAGTGGTAGACTACAATGACTGGCTGTTTTAAAATATAACTAATAGCCCATCGAAACAAAATAACCCAGGCAGCTTCATCTACGAGACGTTAAGGCTTCTTCCAATAGCCTACTGACAGCTGACTCATAGCTTGCAGGTTTGCGGCGCTGCAAGGTGTGTGTGTGTGTGTGTGTGTGTGTGTGTGTGTGTGTGTGTGTGTGTGTGTGTGTGTGTGTGTGTGTGTGTGTGTGTGTGTGTGTGTGGATGTAGTTAACGACAATTAACAATGTGTATATATTTTGAATTTCGTTGGTTAAACCGCCACCCGCCCGAATTTAATTAAAATATTATTTTTTGTCACGTCGTCCGCCCGATCTGCGGTTTAACCGCGGAGTCCGCGGCTGCGACCGCCAACCGCGCATCTAGTGTGTGTGCTCTTTATTTACTTTATATAATTATACCCGGATGTCCTACATTAAAGTTATGGCCGGGGAGTGGCCTTCTGAAAGTACTACGGCTCAGTTGTACTGCAGCAAAAGGATGCATAACGGAGGACATCTGAGCAGAGACTTACCTGCTGGAAGCTCTGCGGATCCTGCTCGACTCAACTCTTCTCCAACTAATATCCACAAGGTGACAAGGAGTGACCTTTAAACCGTGCTTGAGCCGGGGGCTGTAAATCACTGATAACAGGTTGACTTAGACCGAACCATTTCCTTGTTATGGCTTAACGCAAAAATACTTTCTTCTGCAGACAACCATTACGGTCTCTATCTGTACCTTCCGACGGCCATGTCTGAGGCATCGAGGCCACAGTTATGAATATGCTACCTGGAATTTTGCTAATGCATTGTAATGTATAAGCCGTGTTATTGCCCCTAGAAAAGACATGCAAACATTGTATGATCATAAACACAAAAGAATGTCAGCGATCTGGTTTCTATTCCCTAAGGAGAACGAAGAGCAGACCTGAAGACCTGTTTTGACTTGAACACAGATCAGGAACATTTCAACAGTCCTTTCACATACCAACCTTAAGGCCCAGGGCTACTCCTCCCAGTGTTTACCTGTAAACACAGAGCTGATTAACATGCTGCACACAAACACACTGACCGGACCACCCCCATCAACACACACAAACACACCTGGGATAACCACACTTTCACAAATGTGTGTATGATTCCA
Source organism: Urophycis tenuis (assembly GCA_036785325.1). Classification (NCBI taxonomy): domain Eukaryota; kingdom Metazoa; phylum Chordata; class Actinopteri; order Gadiformes; family Phycidae; genus Urophycis; species Urophycis tenuis. The sequence goes on along the minus strand of JAXIVH010000005.1, from coordinate 17,570,796 downwards.
ATATAATTGAATATACCTTGTATTCATTAGGACGTGACACGTTATTAATATTTCTCTGAGGCCTATAGTTTTTATATGAGCCTTCTGTTTGTGAATCAGCCAATTTTAGTTGTAGGTCTTCATTTTATAGGCTATATTTCACTACTTTATTTTGCTTCCCTTCTCTCATTCTATGTATTTATGATGTTCCTGCGATGATGATGATGATGATGATGATGATGCTTAAGTTAATAGGCCTATATCGTTGCTGCAATGTTCTTGCTCCACACCACCTACATGGCTTTTACTGGCTCCTCCAGAAGCAAGAAACAGGGTGATGATGTTCAAATTGAGGACAGTAAGTTTGAGGACAATGTGCCACGTGGGAGATCTGTGTGTGGTGACGGCTGGTTTATCCTGTGCACATTGATGACTCAATGTACCAAAGCCTCACCAAGCCACAGAGCCCAATCCATCTGACTCGGTCCGGGCAAGGCTGCTTGAACCATTAACCACATACACTCCTGTTATTGCCTGTGTGTTAACTAACAAATGAATAACAGCATCAAATATTAGACTTAGTCTTTGAAAAAAATAGTAGCCTGGCTGACGCGTCCACATCTCGATGAGATGGTGGTCTGGGAACTAGGTGTGCATTTTCTCGTATTTGAGGCGTGGTTTACGAATGCCTAGAGCCGTTTATTGGGCGCTACGAATGTCTATCAAATGGCGTCTGGTTCTTCACATGCTGCTTTGCGCGCGATTCATAGCCAATTGCTACTAAAAATTAGCTACTAAAATTAAATTAATTGCTACAAAAGCTACTTAATACACTTTCTAAAGCTGCATCGAACGGTAACGTTGTGTTCGCTGCCATGTTGGATTAACACGCTACAAGCTGCGGTGTCGTGCATAGACGTCGTCATCATATTGCTGCCCCCCCCCCCCCCCCGTTCTGTGATTGGTTCCCTAACTCAGGGGAAAATAAGGGCGGTGGTTTCCAGACTGTCTTTGCAGTGAGAATGAAATCGCGCGCAAAGCAGCATGGGAATTCCCAGGCTAAAAAAATAGTTTAATGTTGAGGAAAGGGAGCCCCTCCCCCAGACATTTGAGTGGGAGTCCATCCCCACACTGGGACCACACCAACCACACTGGGACCACACCAACCAGCTCTGGGACCACACCAACCACACTGGGACCACACCAACCACACTGGGACCACACCAACCAGCTCTGGGACCACACCAACCACAATGGGACCACACCAACCACACTGGGACCACACCAACCACACTGGGACCACACCAACCACACTGGGACCACACCAACCACACTGGGACCACACCAACCAGCTCTGGGACCACACCAACCACACTGGGACCATACCAACCAGCTCTGGGACCACACCAACCACACTGGGACCACACCAACCACACTGGGACCACACCAACCACACTGGGACCACACCAACAGCACTGGGACCACACCAACCACACTGGGACCACACCAACCACACCAACCACACTGGGACCACACCAACCAGCTCTGCAGAGGTCTCTACTGGAGCCACAGGACGTGGATCAGGTGCCACAGGGCTGCCTCAGAGTAAGAAGGCCCTGGGTTCCAAGTAAACCCAGCTGGGACCTTTCTTTGAGGAGTCAGTATGTTCTCCCTGTGTTTACATGGGTTCCCTACATCACCAAAGACACTGTATGTGTTTGGTTCATTCTCCGGCCGGTGCACTTGACCAAGGCACCAGCAGTAGACCTGGGGTTGGTCCCTGGATGACACATGGTGGCTGGCCACTGCTCTGAGAGATGGGTTACACGCAGAGATCACATTCAGGCTGTCAGGCATTCAGACTCTCTTTTGTCAACTCTTTAGTAGCCAAAATAACTAGTTTACTATTGTAGTGTAAAGTTCCCTCAACGTTACTTTTGTACAATAGAGATGTCACAGACCCAAGGGACATGCTAGCAAGACAGCAACACAGACGGCAAGCCACTGAAACTTGACCAAACTTTGTGGGACTTGCACACTGCCCTATAACAAACACTCAACTGCAGAATGTTGGCCGAGGTTCACCTACAAAGATTTGACATGTTGACGTGTTAAGTTAACCACAGTTTGAGCTGCAATTAGAATGCTAGGAGATTTAAAAAGAATAATAATTGTAGGCTGAGAATTCTCGGAGAAAGGGGCGGGTGACGACCCATGGTAACTTATAACGACGTTGTAGATCAAATCTGCTACACACCGTGACGTTATACCAAAGACGACCCTCACTCGTACGATCCAAATAAAACACATCAATATAAACTACTGCTCGGACGGAGCTACACACTTCCACACACACTGTCGGGTTATCATATTGGTGTCTGGGAAGCCTAACCGTCTGATCATAAGAATCAACGGCTGTCCAGACCGAGCTCCCCACATCGGATTCAGAAAGATGTTTATCGCCAAGTAGGTTTCACATTAAGGGACTTGACTTGGTGGTTGGTGTGCTACTGTAAACGATAGACAATAACAATATAACAATCAACACAGTGCAAGATGGCGGGCCCAATACAATATATATTAAAGTTCAGGAAGCCACAAAGTGTTTTCAAGTGTTTTAAAGAGTGCAGTTGTGCTTCAATGTGCAATTAGTTGTCTAGGGTAGGATGTGTGTTAATGTAACACATAATGTCCGGAGTGTGCCAGGGTAAGAGACGTCCGTGGGTCCGGGTCTTGTTGATAAGACCAGCTGTAGTGGGGAATACACTGTTGTTGTGCCGTGAGGTGTTGGTCCTGATGGACCGCAGCCTCCTGCCGGAGGGGACTGTTTCAGAATAAGAACCTCTGTGTACCGGATGAGAGAGGGGGACTGTTTCAGTATCAGAACCTCTGTGTACCGGATGAGAGAGGGGGATTGTTTCAGAATCAGAACCTCTGTGTACAGGTCCGGATGAGAGAGGGGGACTGTTTCAGAATCAGAACCTCTGTGTACCGGATGAGAGAGGGGGACTGTTTCAGAATCAGAACCTCTGTGTACCGGATGAGAGAGGGGGACTGTTTCAGAATCAGAACCTCTGTGTACCGGATGAGAGAGGGGGACTGTTTCAGAATCAGAACCTCTGTGTACAGGTCCGGATGAGAGAGGGGGACTGTTTCAGAATCAGAACCTCTGTGTACCGGATGAGAGAGGGGGACTGTTTCAGAATCAGAACCTCTGTGTACCGGATGAGAGAGGGGGGACTGTTTCAGAATCAGAACCTCTGTGTACCGGATGAGAGAGGGGGACTGTTTCAGAATCAGAACCTCTGTGTACAGGTCCGGATGAGAGAGGGGGACTGTTTCAGAATCAGAACCTCTCTGTGTACCGGATGAGAGAGGGGGACTGTTTCAGAATCAGAACCTCTCTGTGTACCGGATGAGAGAGGGGGACTGTTTCAGAATCAGAACCTCTGTGTACCGGATGAGAGAGGGGGACTGTTTCAGAATCAGAACCTCTCTGTGTACCGGATGAGAGAGGGGGACTGTTTCAGAATCAGAACCTCTCTGTGTACCGGATGAGAGAGGGGGACTGTTTCAGAATCAGAACCTCTCTGTGTACCGGATGAGAGAGGGGGACTGTTTCAGAATCAGAACCTCTGTGTACCGGATGAGAGAGGACGGCCACAAGTCTGCTGCCTCAGGGTCCACACACAGCTCGTCGCCGGTGTCCCTGCGTCATGACGTCGAAGAGAATACTGACAGCACAAAAAGACAGTGATTTGAAGCTGTGTTTTGGGTTCACTGATTCCTAAACTAAAGAAAATATGTATATCTTTTCTTCAACAGCCAACCACACTGACTAAAAACCATGACAACAATGTCCAAACATTTCACGTGTCTGATTATGACCTGATGTTCTGTATGTTCTGGATAGTAATTCTCCTTCTGGGATTAATAAAATCGGCCTACATTTTATTTTATCTGAGCCATAGAACTAGATGTATAAATTCAAAGATGTTGTAAACCCAGTGTGGTAGTAGTACTAAATGGCCAGTAGGCCTATTCGGTGATTACATGAGGCATGAGTTTAGACTGTATAAAGGTGGTAGGAGACATGAATCCAGGATGCTTTTCCCGCGCATGTCCAGGTATACTGGGGTGCATTTGTTTTATTACAAGGACGTGGCCGTTACAACACGGTACTGGCATAAACCAGCCTCACTGTTGACCTTACCTTTACTTTCTCACTGAAATATGATTTCGTTGAACATGTTACAAATACCTGTTACATATACTGCTGTAGAACAAAATGTCATGCATACGTCCATGTATAATTGGCGCTAACTTCACCCACCCTTGCAAACCCGGATGACAACAGAAACTAAACCAACGTCCTCACGAAGTCATACCATGAGTGACAAGCTGGCCGACCAACCAACACCCCCCTTTGATTGCAAAAGGTTTCCACCCGACCAATAGTCGTAATCGCCTTCTAATGTCGGAACGCTATTGGTCGGATTGAACACGACAGCTGAGCGGCGCGGGTTTGTCAAAAAAATACCAAGTCATTGGAAAATAATACGCGATATGTGGGCTATGTCATGCTAGCATGTTGCTGTTCGAACAGTTATTGTAGACGCTACGGAACATATACAGTTTTATTCGCTTAACCGTTCCGTGTGATAGCAAAATCAAAACTTTACTAGAACATCCATTAATTGGATTAGCAAAAGCCACTTTGATTTGCGTGCAGGACAAGTGTGTGGAGCAGGTAGCATATCGCTAAGAGCAGCTTGTGTTCTCCGAGGGTTTGGATGACAGCAGCCAACCTGACAGCGGAGGGGTTGTACTTCATAGTGCATCTGGTGTCCTTTCTGTGTGTCTTTAAGGACATTTTCGCTAAGCTAACGTGGATACGCTAGCTGTCACCTGTTGTCATCTGGGACGCAGCCTGACTTGAATGATGGAGAGTTATTGTGCTGGACGAGAAGGTAAACACCAGAAGAAGAAAGGCTTCACCTCGCAACTCGGCACACCCTGCAACGACGATGGAGACCGCAAGCCCAAGTTTGTAAGTGACGCATGGTGGAGTTGATATGGTGATATAGCACATCCTTGTAAACATGTATAGGCCAAATAGTGTAACGTAATTCAGTGAGAAGTGAAAATACCAGTATTTGAGAAGTGATGTACAATTGGTGTGTCTCTCTCTGTGTCTCTGTCTCCCTCCCTCCCATGACATAACATAATGGAATGCAAACTTGGTTCTTGATTAACTATTCATTGCCAAGCGAAGCATAAACACAGAATGCGTTGCACTATACACAAATATGATGATACAATCTGAATCTGTTCAACTTTCAGCTCCATCTGAACTTCACAGTTGGTTGATTATTGATTGAAGTTTCAGAGAAGTGGCCTCATCATATTTTTCCAGGAGGAGTTGAACGTATTGCTTCAGTCACAGTCCACTCTTGAGTCCTACTGACCTTCACTGTTGTTGGTTTGTTGACTTTAGTTTGTTGGGGTGAAATCAAAAGGTTAAAATTAGCACAGACTTAACCTTCCGGGATAATCCCATTGCTGCCTACTACTGCACATCAACTGCTCCCTAAGGGCCTGATCGATGAGCCCGGGCAGTGACCGTGGGTTGTAGTTCTCACATTTCTCACTCAACAAAGCGTGCAGTTTAACATAAATGACGCACAGTATGAGGTATAAACCTAAATTGTAATCTTGAACAAAATTCCATCAATTATCAGATTTGGTGTGTATTTGTGTCTGTTTGTCTGTTTATGTGACGCGCCACACACCGCGACGTTACACTTTACTCTCATTCGGACGTGGACATCAAAACGACGACAAAAGACAACCTTTAAAGCAAAAGCATAACGTTTTGGGTTTACTGGCTCTCAAGTTATTCACATGCTGACTTATTACATTATCTGGAAATGAATAACACTTTTATAATAATAAACGTATTAATAGCCTACATTTATTTGATCATTTTGGCAGTTACATCTGGTGCATTCAGACTGGATGTTGCTCTCGGTAAACACTTGAATAATAGATCACCTCCATCCCCCTCATCTACCTCTATGTTATCTTCCTATTCAAATTACAATACAATATCAGCCTCTAAGTTACATTTTAGCTTATTTGCACTGTGATTTCAATCCACGCAGATATAGAAACGGTGATAAACTGGTAGTAACAGCAGAGGACCAGCAGGGAGCAATGCAGCACCATGAACATCATGTGAAGGCAGTATGGGACGCTTTGCCTACAGCAGAACTGAAATGTTGTTTCCAGGGTTAAAATCAGCCTGAAAAAAAAAGATTTGCGTGAAATGTAACAGGACACTCGTGCTAATGTAACGTGCTCCTTTCTGCTTGCCATGAATGTGCTCCGAAATTGTATAAAAGAAAAGCTTGGAAAAAGGGCTGTCACCACAAACTCTTTGAGCAGTGGAGAAAAAAAGTAAAAAAGTAATTGATGGTTGCTGGAGCTTTTTGTTTGGACTTCACATTAAGAGCGTGACTGTATCCTGTATGGGGGGTGCGGAAGCCCATCCCAGGATTAAAAACCACACCCCTATCTCTCTGTGGGACTTATTTTCTTCTTCTCACTACGGCTCAGCTCCCAACTTTTCCTCCGCCCTTACCTTTGAGGGAAGGCGAGTTGCCATGCTAACCAAACAGCCAGTCCCCCCAGCAGCTCCTCTGTTGACTGCTCTACTGCAGGATGTTGCCACCTGTGGTAACGGCAGCGGGCACACCGGCTCCAGGGGCACTGGAATAAGCTTAGTCTCCCAGGCCTCGTTCACACAGTGTCCGGCCTGTGTTTACTTACTGTTTACTCACACCTGGAGGTCTGGAGCCAAGCTGTACATAGTGTACCGTACCGCAGCTGCTGAACTGCTGGTTCAGTTGAGTCATTTTGATGTATGTGCCAGTCCCCTGTCTCCCCCTTATTCTGCCGAAACGCTATCCGTGTTTGCTACAAATTCTCAGCTTCATTGAGATTTGAAAAATTCAATGAGAATGTTGCAGTGTTACAGCCTGTGAATTTAAATTTCCTCTTAAGTACATGCTACCGTTTGAAGGCAGCGTGTTCAGTTGTTTGTGTGTTGAGAATGATTCTTAATTATCTGTAGTCTGCGTGGAGCAAGGTGATGCATCTGTTGCTATTGATTGTCTCCAGCAGATGGAAGAGAGTCTAACTGCTTTTGGGAGTATATTTTGCCTCTTGCATTGAAACAAACACGCAGAGGCATTCACATGCACCGCACATGCACACTCCACCACACACACAGATACATGCTAAGACAGTCTGTCTCCATCAACACTTGGTTAAGAAAAGACCGGCACAAAACCATTTGGCATCCTCTGGCGCGGTTTAAAAACAGTCTCTTCTCTTGACGAGCTTGGATTGAACTGATTGGAACAGGTGTTGCTACTTGAGTTCTTTTCCTATTCTATATTCTGTGCTAAATGGGTGTGTGCGAATGTGCATGTAGTTTATTATGGTGTATATTTATTATGAACATACATTCAGGACTCCTGCGGTCGACTATTTGACATATCAAACTTTACAAATAACCACCCAATAGTACAGCCAGATTGGCTTGCAGGCAACTCACATACTTTGTCCCACTGTCTCTCATTATTGGAAAGTGAACCACAAAGTAGTTCAGGTAGGAGTGTATTTATGTGACATTGCAGATTCAGCGTTGGCCTTATGCTGTCTTTCATTGATCTCTCGCTTTCTCTGTTTTTATCTTTTCCTTGACCCCCTGGAGAAGAGAAAATGGCTTAGATTCTTGGTGCATCACCACTGTTCCCTGCTGGATGAATGAGAATAGACACCATCTACATTTAATTAAACGCAGCAGGCTGCTAATCAAGCATTGTCAAATTAATATACACACAATTAAAATCTTGGTATCTCCATCAACCGTAGCCAAAATATTTAATGAATGCCTTGTCAGGAACGGTGCCGCTAACCCTGTCAAATGCTACGTGCATATTTACAGAGCAGTGGTATGAGCTGTCCTGCTCATGTCAATTCATCATCTAAAGACCTGGATTCTGTTTTCATGGTTAATAATAAGTGGTTATTACAAGTCAAATACGCCAGAGCTTGAGCCAGTCGTAGGTTAATCATGGGAAAGCAAAAGAGCAGTCATGTGGTGGAGGACAAACAAAGCCTTCTTTACCCATTCTCTGCCAGCCATGTAGGAGGGGTGGGGGAAATAAATGATGAATGTGAGTATCGGGATTCTTTCCCTCCGCAACACTACAACACAACACTACATATCACATGTACCACAGAGGATACTGTACTTGTTTCAGGTTCCAAGTATACTTGCCTGTAGTTTAGATTGAGTAAGCGTAAATCAGCAACTTTTATAAACAAACAATGGCGGGCCGGACACTGCTGGGCCTGTAGAACGTGACCCCAGAGCTATTCTTAGGTTGAACCACATACAAGTTCAAATCGCAATATACTATTGCACATTTTACAGAATTGCAGTTGTTACAGAATTGCAATGCATAATTTCAGCATTCAGAAATCTGTTTAATATTGTTTTTTTGAATTCCTTGCCTGCCCCTAATTTGTAGCCGTTACAAGCTATTTCATTTCAATTTACCCATTGGTGAAATTACAGATGTGCTTGTAATTTCACCCAGATGTATGATGGATATGTCAGCCTACCTGTACAGTCCTGGTCGGCTGATCTCGGTAGATCATTGTTCACCTGGTGGTGAAGTAGTGATGTCCTTTATAAGCAGATGCATACTACAATATGTGTCCTTACTCCCCAAAGCTTACAACCTCCTTAAAGCCTCTGTAATGATAGGATACTGTCTCAATTCTGAATGCATCATGCACTTCTAAAATCATCTTTTGTCAATCATTTGTCCCCTTATTATCTGAATTCTTCTGGATTCGGGCTGTGCATGGCCCTTGGCAAGTCATTTGACCTATTTCATCTGTGGCACAATGTGGCCTGGGTTGGGTTAAAGAGAAGAAGAGACAACCTTCTCCGTCTCAAATAGACGTTTTGGCTTTCGCCTTGTGGTTTGAGAGCGAGGGCACCAGCAAGTTTAACCAGTCAAAGGTCTTGCATGAGATCGGCTAGACTATTTTTGATATCTTGGACAATAATTCATCTGTTTATTTGTCCAGCGGGGTGTGTTTGGTGAAGTCCAGGTCGCCATAGAGTTGGACATCATCTAGTGAGCGGACCAAGCCTGGTTCAGGGTTTACAAGGACTGGCTTGAGAAGCCAGAGGTCCCATCCTCAGAAGTTTTGTTTTATCAGGACATCTGCAATTCACAAATGAACCCAAACGTTTGAAGTGATCACAGGATAAAATACTCCCTATTTTCAGACACTTTGCAGACGTGTTTTTATTTTTAATAATCTTTTTATTCCTCCTCTGTCAGACAGGCATTTGTAGCGACTGTAAGTGTGGAATGTTCATCTGGGACAACTCATTAGAGTGTTGGCGTGGTGACAGCTTGACGTGTCATATTCCTGCCTGCCTTGTACATTTTATGATAATTAACGATGAGCGTATTGATTGATGTCTCTGGGGTGCAGGCGCTGCAGCGCGTGAGGCGTAGACCAAACAGATCCCTCTGCCAACCGTCCTTTCTAAAGCGAGATGCGACTTTGAAAAGAGCTAATCTGGCTGCGCGTTACGTGGCTCCATTCTGAAACGTAATGGTGTAACGAGTTCATTTTGACAGGAGGCGTCGCGAGGGCTGAAGCGGAGGAGTGCTGGGTGTTTTTTTTCTCTTTTTTCGAGGCTGCATAATGCGCTCCGGTGTCGCTGCGCGGGTTACAGCGGTGCTCGCTGGAACAGGACCATTCATTACGAGAAAGACCCCGCCACTTCTTAGACATATTATGCACTGTCAATAGAGTGTGTGTGTGTGTGTGTGTGTGTGTGTGTGTGTGTGTGTGTGTGTGTGTGTGTGTGTGTGTGTGTGTGTGTGTGTGTGTGTGTGTGTGTGTGTGTGTGTGTGTGTGTGTGTGTGTGTGTGTGTGAAAGGGACACACACAACATTTACTTTGGAAGTTTTATTCAATTTATTTCAAACTTTGTGAAATACTTTTATTCCTAACCTTATGATACCATTTGAGGTCTTCATTATTGTGCACAACAGAACTACGAAGCCGTGATTCCCCTACAATACCACTCCACTGAACACAAACAGTTGTAATTAATGACCCTTCTACTCTTAGTGTATAGCTTATTTTATTCTGTGTAACGGCCCTTCTTGTTCAAACCTCTCATGATCTTATGTTGTTGCCTTAATATTCAGGCTGTATAATGAATATAATTTTTTGCAGTTTCCTCTGACACACATTATGAGGTGTCTTGTACCATGGGTTGTAGAGGTGTTTTATGAACGAAGCTAAACTTGCTCATTAGTCACCTTTTTAATTCTATATTTCTTTTTTTTTTCTTTTTTATAGCATTTACACTTTAGAAACCTCACGGATGATGTGGTAGGTTCTTTCAAATGCTGTCTCTACTCATAACTAACAAGCTAGCGAGCTAACTCATTTACCAACTTTTACAGAACTAGATGCTGACTAACTCTCACTAACGCTATTCTACCAGAACCGATGATGGTAAACAACCAGCAGTACAGAGTGGCTTCTAACCAGACTTTGTTTTGTTTTTCTATGTGTCTTCTGTCTTGCGCTCTGCACACATGGCACAGATGACCTACAGCATGGAGTTATGTGCTAATTTTACTGTAATTTTCCAGTAAACCTTCATTTGTATTAGGCTTTGCCCCCCATAAGGCATGGACATGCTGCTGTGGATATCGTGGTAATCCTATGTCATTATATTAACACATTTAAGTTATCTGGGCTTATTCTTGTCTGTCCCTCTACAGCTGGACAGGTTTGCCAGTATCCGTATCCCAGGTAGTAAGAAGGAACGCACCCACTTGGCCCACGCCAAGCACGGCTCCACTGATTGGTTGACTCCTTCCTCCACTTCCTCTTGCTCCACCACCTCCCAGCTGGAGGAGTTGTCCTCAAAGATTACCTCGGAGAAGGAGATCCTGGCCCTGTTTGAGAAGATGATGGTATGTTGTGCTCCTTTTGGTTGTTTGAGCTCAGACTCACTCACTCACTCACTCACTCACTCACTCAATCTACCCATCTCTATGTACCCATCTCTCTACCTCTCGCTCTCTATCTCTCTTCTATCTCTCTGTCTACCTTGTTCTGGATGGATTGGTGGATGATAGGTGAATAGGTGGGTGGATGGCTGGATGAATGGTTTCTTGAATGGATGTGTGTGTGTGCTAGGCTGTTGCGAGATAACAGGTGTTGTCATCACACACTTACGCCTCTGCCTGATGTATGTGTACCCTAGAAATGGACGCATTAAACTTGATGACTTCTTTGACGAAGGCATGTATCATTTTGATGGGCTTTGGATCACATGCGCTGATCCAAAAGCCCATCAGACAGGCTATATTTCCTGGTGTAGCCTAATGTGCCAAGTGCGCGCACACACACACACACACACACACACACACACACACACACACACACACACACACACACACACACACACACACACACACACACACACACACACACAGAGGTGTGTTTGTGTGTGTGTTTGGCAAAGTAATTAGAGAGCACTGCAGTTAATCACCACATCTGGCAATACCTTGTCAATAACATGACAATGGCTGTTTTAATATCTAAACCTCAAACGCAAACTTCTTAGTGGGCTAAAGTGCGGACTAAATGTTGGACGATGAACATTTAGCTTATTTATTAGTCCTTTTGAAAACCGTGTTTGATCACATGCATTTCAGATGTGATTGCAACTGCCTCTTTAGACATTTATGAATCACTGTCATTTATTAATTGTCTTTACAATGCATCTGTCACATTCCTATCTGCCCCAGCTCCCCCTCTCCATGCTTGTCAGTAAGCCAGCAGACAGAAGCCAGTGAGGGGACTGGGGGGAGAGAACTGTAGGGGAGGACTTAGGGCGATCACACTGGGGGGATAGTACTCTGGTGGGGGAGAGAACTGAGGGAGAGGTCTGTGTACAAAGGATTCGTTGGGAAGGACTGGGTGGTGGAGGATGGGACTGGTGGTGGAGGATGGGACTGATGGGGGAGGATGGGACTGATGGGGGAGGATGGGACTGGTGGTGGAGGATGGGACTGGTGGTGGAGGATGGGACTGATGGTGGAGGATGGGACTGATGGGGGAGGATGGGACTGGTGGTGGAGGATGGGACTGGTGGTGGAGGATGGGACTGGTGGTGGAGGATGGGACTGGTGGGGGAGGATGGGACTGGGTGGTGGAGGATGGGACTGATGGGGGAAGATGGGACTGGTGGTGGAGGATGGGACTGGTGGGGGAGGATGGGACTGGTGGTGGAGGATGGGACTGGTGGTGGAGGATGGGACTGGTGGTGGAGGATGGGACTGATGGTGGAGGATGGGACTGATGGGGGAGGATGGGACTGGTGGTGGAGGATGGGACTGGTGGTGGAGGATGGGACTGATGGGGGAGGATGGGACTGGTGGTGGAGGATGGGACTGGTGGTGGAGGATGGGACTGGTGGTGGAGGATGGGACTGATGGGGGAGGATGGGACTGGTGGTGGAGGATGGGACTGATGGGGGAGGATGGGACTGGTGGTGGAGGATGGGACTGGTGGTGGAGGATGGGACTGGTGGTGGAGGATGGGACAACATAGGAACTGGAAGAAGACTGGGGAGAAGGCAGAGGACTGGAGGGGGGAGACTTGGGAGAGGACGGGGGAGGGCGACTGTCAGGTGGACAGGATGGGGCGGTGGACTAGGGGAGGGGTGGTGAGGAGGGGGGAGAGGACGCGGGGGGGCAGGCTGTCAGGTGGACCAGACGGGGGTCTTTAAAGTAATGTGAGTCTGCGCTCAGCATGACAGGCAGCGGTAGACGCAGCGGTTACCAGGGAAACGTGGCAGTGGGGATGCTGCCTTTGATGGTTCTCCTGCTACAGCTGGGCGTGTGACTCATGGCCGGGCCAGGGCAGGATGAAAACCCTCACATAACGGATGCTCGCTGCTCTGCACTCATTCTCCTATTCATTCCCTCCTGAAGTAGGGCTTTACTTTCATACTAATATGTGAACATGTTAACCCTGATGGCTACCTGGGGTTCACTCACTGTGTTGCAGCCAGGGGCCATGGCAGAAGTACACTCTGTTATTCCTACAGTCAAGATGCATATCAACATGATTATTCTTTAGGTTGTTATTTTATAATAAATGTATTTTCTATGTCAGTTTGTAAGTCCTTTAAAGTATACCCTAAAGATGTATGATTAAATATCCTTCAGTCAGTGGGTTTGAATTAATTTATGGTATGTTTTAACATTGTATGTTAATATGTAAAGTAGTTATCATCTTTTAATGAGGAGGTTATTGAACTCTGTACTGGTTAATGCTGGAGAGTAGAGGAGTACTATCATTAAGTAGTTCGATAAACAAAGATTATGATCTGATTATGAACTGGGGGATTTCAAATAAATGAAAATAAGTAACATGGTATCTTTTAATGAGGAGGTTATTCTATAAATACCACTTTTATTCTATTTTATTCTACCACTTTTATTCTATAAATACCACAATGGACAGCTCATCAACTCTCAGTGAAACACAACACATTTGCTTCAGTAGAACAAGCCGGCAGTGGTTTCAGGTAAACCATTGGCTGTGTTGTTTCCTCTGATGCTCTGCGAAGAAGGAGCTTTTATTGTTTAGTAACTGGCCTGTTACACATTAAAGGCCTTTAGACTTTATTGGGTTTTTCTCTAATAATTCTTATTCAATTCAAACCATAGACCTTTTGATGCGTTTTCCTCTTATTCTTGTTAAAAATCAATTGCTTCCTTTTAATTTGTAAGACTCTCCTACTTTCTAATGTGACACACACTTTTCCCATCTGGGATGAATTCATTCATTCAGTCATCTAATCTAATCTCTTGCAGCCTTCATGGTAAATGCATTCAAATTCTATTCAAACTATTTTACCATGTAGTTATTTAGCAGAAGATGCACTATCCTTTCCCCGAAACCTTAGGTGCTATAGTCACACAGCTTTGTCCGTCCATGGTCACTCCTTGAGCCTTGACTTGCTAACCCTTCTCTCCCTCCCTCAGGAGGACATGAACCTCAACGAGGACAAGAAGGTTCCTCTGAGGCACAAGGACCTGAACATGAAGAGAGAGATGGTCATCCAGTATGTCTTCACCGCCTCCAAAACAGTGAGTCCTTTTCCTTGCAGCATCTACACACAACCAGCCCATTACCTTTTGTTAGTCTCGCTTTAACAAACAACATGTGAGTTATGCAAATTGTGTGTGTGTGTGTATGTGCAAGATAATTTAAGGTGTTAATGAACCAGTGTAGTCCTTCGGATTCATCCTTAAAAAAAGTGTAAAAAAAGCACCTGTCAAATGTTCAAATGGTTAAACTTGGTACTACCGTTTATGCTGGGTTTAAACAAACACCACATTGGGGAAGCCTTTCCAACAGTGTGAGTTCTGTGATGTTTATCAGAGGTTGCCATGGTAACCGATATACCGGGTCAAAGGAATTCAAACAGGAGCTTCGTGAATACATTATCTTTTTATATGTTACTAATGGCGATGGAGTACGCTTAAGCCACGATGCTAGGGCTCCGCTAATTACGCCTGGATGTGTCGCCTTCATCACAGCCATTTCCACATTATGGTAAACTGTTTCTTGAAAATGGAGAGGGCGATAAAGCAACATAATTTGTAACACAAATACATTTCCGCTGGCTTCACATTCTGCTGCATTCGCTTATGCTTTGCATTCATCAATGGCAACAATCATTAGTTTTAAGTGCTGCAGGATAATTGATTTGTTTTTCACGTATGTCATTTTAGTTTAGTTTCAATGTTGTTGATTTTGCTTGCCTTTTTAAAGTGTTGGTATCACGCCATTTTTCACCCCCTCTAAAAACAAACCAGAAGACCTTTTTGAGTGTGTTTGATAAAACTGTCAAAGTTTGTAGGAAAACGATTGAGTGTCTAAAGAAAAGATTACTCTGCACCACGGTTTGCTCCCGGAGAGAAACAGAAGGGCACACTCGCCACATCGATTTCAATTATCCAAGAACCTATTTGAAATTAAAAATAAAAGCCTTTGATAGAATTACCATTCAAAAGGCACATGGTGCTGTGAAATATCAGCCCTACAGCAGTTGTATCTCATTTGTGGCAAATGTTCAATGTTTCTCCTTAATAATGGAGCAAATATTAAGCTAAGAGTGAAAACCACTTTCTGTTATCTTTTTAACAAAAAAAAACAAATTACAAAAAAGAACTCTTCTTAATTTAAAATGGATTTATTTGTTCTGATGGCTTCCTGTAGACATCAGTATGAAAAGCCCTTTTCAAAGTGAAAGGACATTGTATGTCGGGTTGATATGTCTCTCTCTGTTTGGCTGTTAACTGCCTTGTTTGGCTTCAACAGAGACTCAGGCTGAATATATTTTGGGTTTGCCATCACGTCTATAAAACTAAGAAAACAAAACCTTGGATTCAAGTGCTATATTCTGCAAGATGATATAAACGTCCATTCCTCGCGATATATTATGCATCTCTATCTATACATCTCTCTCTAGCAATCTCTATCTTTCATATCTTTAAATCCTTCTTTAACAGTGTTGATTTGAAACCTTTACAGACACTGTTTCTGACCATTGGTGTCCAGGCATGGTGTTATATGGAAATAATTTCTAGTGCTGGCTGAGTTTGAGTTCTGTTAGTCAATTGTGTAACATATCTTCACAGTTGGCTAACATATCTTCCAATTGTGTAACATATCTTCACAGTTGGCTAACATATCTTCCAATTGTGTAACATATCTTCCTTTTCACCCATATTTTTTCTTGTCTGCCATCAAAATGTAGATGTTAATGTATGAATTGTAAGACTTGGTGACTGGTTGAAGGAGGTCAGGGCAATACATCCATCAAAGAGCAGACTCCCCCCCCAGGTTCTTCACCTAGACCTGGGCATCGAGAGGTGCTGATCAGGCTGGATAGGAGGCCCAACCTCCTAAGGCGCATTAGTTCTTGATCAGTAAGAGAGGGCTGGTGATTTGTTGATTAAAACTAAGAAATGGGCAACGTGTTGGCTGGCTCTTCCCCAGAGTAGTGCAGCCACTAAGACACTTAGCGTGGTTAGGCTGACGCAGTCGTCCTTTACATGCATTAGAATAGCTGGAGCGGATTTCATTCATTGGTTACAACCTTGATTTGCTTTCAGAGATGAAGAAGCCAGATTTAGTCTACTCTAGCAAAGGTATCTCTTAAACCAATTCATTGAGCCGCTGGCTGGGACCAAGGTTTCACACATTTAATCTAGAGAACATTATTATCTAAACATGGTTAGTGGTATTATTGTGATATTTGCTTTCAACACAACGTGATGTGAAAAGCGTGTTGGTGGTGGTGGTGGTGTTGGTGGTGGTGGTGGTGGTGGTGGTGGTGGTGGCGGGGTGGGGGCTTGTAGGTCTGACACGACGTGCTGCACTGGGATCTATCCATCAGCAGTCTCTTTGGCTCCCCGCTCCGAGGGCCACTGGGTCTTTGTGCTGGACTTTTAATTTAGCCAGAGCAGTGGGGGGGCCGAGGAGGGCACAGTTGGACATTGCAAAGTAATCAAAAACATATTTACTTGTCAAAACCCTTTCACCCCACAACCAAGGAAGGTGTTTTCAAACTCATCTGCTTGCAGTGGGGAAAGGCCAAGTGAGCAGCAATGTGTGAAGGATGAACACAGAACGAAACAGGTCTTGCTCTCGCCATCGTGCTGGATGTTTGTGATGTGATGTCTGGAATTCTGTGGTGTTTGTAATGTTTTTAAACTTTAAATAACAAACTGTGCTGTGGAGGATTTCTGGGTTATTATTACGTGATTCTAACTTCTGTTGGGAAGGTAATTGATTCACACTGTTAAAACCTCTAGGGCTGCACGATATTGGAAAAAAATTACCTTGTGCAATATTTTATCTTCATTGCGAAGATTCTGTGATTGACATGCCTACTTGTGTGCCTTTCCAGGCAACAATTGCTGGCAACTAAGTTGCATTGTCAATCAAGGGGGTTTGTGGTACCTGTGTCAGCCGAAGAACGCTCCATGTGTTAATTTTGCACTGTGCAAAATTAGTGCAGTGTGATAAAATTCAACGAACAAATGCCTCAATTTGTTTAGTTAGCATTTTTTTTTTTTTTTAACTTGCAAATACCGGTAGAGCACTGTTTAAAAGGCCTTTCTTATAGATTAGGTGAGGAAAACATTTTTTTTTTCTGAAGCATGAACTAAATTCGACTTTTATTATTATTATTACTATTGATGCAAAAGTGAAGTCCAAAGATCCAGGTAATGTCACCTGGCCTCTCATTGCCCTACTCATGAAACTCTTCTCAAGGGTGTTGGTGCTGAAAGTATCCCCTGATGTGGGGGCGTGGCACCTTCTCCACGCTGCTTCCTAACCCCAGGTTTAATTATACAACAAGGTTGACCTGCCTTTGGTGCTTCAGGCGGTGCTGGGACTGGGGAGATGGGGGGCACGCGCACGTTGTAGTGAGAAAGTGCGCGTTGTAGTGCACGTACGTATCTGCTTATACAGTTGGCTTTTAATTCTCTTATTGGGTGAGAAATGGATGGATCTATTAAACATTTTCTTTAAATGTAAGGCTCATTACCAATGCTGTGTCCCAAGATTTCATCTGGCAATTTATCTGTGGCGGCCGCTGCTGCTGACTCTAGGACAGCATTAACTCCAATCCATCACCGCACTGCCATACTGAAGGCTGGCTCTCCCCGTAATACTTTAATGCCACAAGATAGAAAATCTTGCACCGCAGGGAAACTCGCCCTAGGATTTTATTTCATTTGTCTATCCTTTCATAAAAGCACTTCAAAATTGTACTATTAAGTGCTTTTCGCCGTCTCATTGGAAGTTTGCTATAAAGCTTACTCCATCTGAAGTTCTCAAGATGTTGATGTGAGCTCTCCAGAAGGGGGAGAAGCTTGAGAAGGTGTGTTAAGGTGTGGAGAATGTTTCCTCCAGTCGCTGCAGCATCTCTAAATTGGAGATTAGAGCCCAGTAAATCCAGTTCATAATGTATCTCTTATCTTCTGTCTTAATACAGTGCTTGTGACTGTTTAAGACTTTATCTACTAATTAAGACACCTGAACTTTCACAGTTAAGACTAGCTTATCTAGTACATGTCCTCCCCATTCCTCTCAGTCTTTTCCTTTTAGGAGCCAAATACCATGCAATTATGTCCATAGGTGTCTTGCCAAGTCAGATTTTTAATAGCCTGGGCCTGGTTCAGCATAAAGTATATGCATAGAGTATTCTGCATGTGTCTTATGTCTTACATTTAGCGAGGCTATGATGCTGCCAGAGCAAAGGTCAATGGATGTGGATTGGATTTTTTTGAAGAAGCCCACAATCTCTCATACTGACTGTTAAGTATTATAACTGGAGAGATGGAAGTTATTAACGAGTGAGATCACAGCAATGATCTAATGAGGATTTAATATGGTCTGATTAAAGTGATGTTTATTTGTTAGCATGTCGCCGTTGTTTCATATCTTAGTCTACCGAGTGGGTGTATTTATACAAACACATCCTTTGGACTAAACAAAGGCTCTTTTAGTTTTGTAAACATGTTATTATGGTAATTTAGATGGCTACTTATAAGGACATGCATCCTTTTCCACGTACTTATTGAGATGGCACTGGCAGAGGAAATATCAGCTGATAATCTTGCAATGCTGCAGTTTTGAAATGATATTTAGCTCTGGCTAGTTGCCATCCTGTCTCCCCCCCGTCACATTACTTGCCGTATAAGATCAACGTTATTGCTGTTTAGGAGGGCTGGCTGGACTCGAGCCTGTGGTGGTTGTGTTGGAGAGGGCTGGCCATGTTGGGAACAGAAAGCCTTACAAATGCCTCTCATTTACAGGCAACGATTGTTGTGTATGTGTCCCCACCTAATTGATCAAAATTAAACCACCACAGGGCAAACAAGATACATTTATGTTTCCGGACCAAGCCATCATTATGTCCATGAGTTATGTACTATTCAGCAGCTACACACTATAAATAGGAGTGTATTGCAGTTGTAGGTTTCTGATTGTTGTGTGTCTTCTGTGCTTGTTGTGTCTGACGTGCCTGATGGGTTCCTGCGGGTGTGTTTCCCAGGCTCACACAAGTATTTTGAAGCAGCGATTGCTCTATATCATAAGCCTACTTGCTATTTAAATAGAGTATGGTGCATGCCACTTTTAAGTGGCAGTGATATTACATCAAATCACATTGACATTCCCCAATCATTCTTCACAGCCTTGCTTTGTCTTGGGTGCTGCCAAATCCATTTCCATGTATTTCTTCTTGTGTTGTCTTCTATGTAACATAATGTATTGGTCTCCTTAAGTGAAACTCGCATTATTCCTTTTTATCTTGTTCATATGTATAATATACAATATATAATACATGTAATCCCAAATGTGCTTCTCCTTTCAATGTAACACACAGGTATGTTCAACAAAGAAACGACCTTGCGCAGACTTGCCTTGGGGCACAGTAATGCATAAATAAGTACATTGGTTTATTTGAACAGGACTCTGCATGGGCTATGTGTTATGTGTAGCATCTACATCGTAGATGGCAGTGTATAATATTTCAATCAACAGCAGCTCCTTCCCAGTGTCTGCGTGTCCCGCCTGCAGTCCCTGCCGTTGTGTTCTCTGTAATGGAATGCAGCCTAATTCTGTATAATTGTGACATTAGACATGTTCATCTAACAAATTAAACAGAACACGTAATAGGACCACCACGCCGGCGATGCAGTGATTCAGAACCGTGTCATTCCGCCTTCTAATGCGTGTTCCCACGACGGGCACAGAACCTTTGTATTTTATAGGAATATAGAATGGAGTCTTACTCCCCGTTACTCCATCCTGCTTTTACACTTTGGGAACCAAGGATGTCACCAAGTCTAGTCCCTTGGATAAAGGAAACCATATTAGAACAACATCGTACCCTCAATATAACCAGGCGGCGACTGGAAATAATTATTTTAATTTGAAATTCTCTGGTGTGCTTTGCGGGCAAAAGTTGCCTTGAGCAACACATTTACAACCAAGGTCATGCTCTGTCCTTTTGTGGCTTAAGATAAGAAAACCTTTTCTGAGAAAGAGCAAAACAGTTCTAGCCCCAATTATTGCTTGTGGCTTGCCCTTTTAAACAGTATCTCGCTACCAAGAGGGATGGCTTCACCAGCGCTCTGTATCGTTGCATCTGCCTGTGTGTTCATGCCCATCTGCACCCTTACCTGGGTCCCCACTCTCTTCTTTCATTCTCTTGTTAATGTGATGGCCTTCAATACATCTCAGATTGTCAAGGGTAAGATGGCCCTCCACAAACCACTCTTTACTTGTCAGTTTGCCGCTGGCAAAAGCTGCCTTTTGCAAAGCAATTACCTTAATGGAAAAAAAAGACACGACTGTCATTTTGATTTTGCATTTCAATGCCTTATGATAAATTTGTTATCTTATAATTACAAGATAGGTATGGTAATGGAATGTGTGTTAATGAAATGAACACAGAATACTAATAACGTTTTGAAGCCACAGTAGATACAAATGGAAGAAAGAGGTTTTTTCCCCCCTCTCTCCTTGGTAGGAATGATTAGGTTTGAAACTGCTGGATTCACGATTTAGTAATATTGGCAATCAGAGTTTAGCATTTTTTTGTACATCAAGTAAATTGTTCTAAGTGAAATAATGCATCTATGTAATATTGAGGTGTGGCTCCAATTTGGCCCCTTTGGTGTTTGAACAGGACTTAAATTATGTAGACTATACCAGATAATTGTTAACATTCAGTTTTTTTGTCCATGCCATCTACAAAGAGGCAAACATGAGTGTTTTCGGTTGGCTAGCTGGCCCACAAAACAGCCGAACTCGATGGAGGATGGTTAGGTTTGAAGCAGGAAGCCTCAAAAGGCATCAGCTTGCGTTTGCGTTGCATCTTACAGAGGTCAGGTGGCCAGGTCAGGTGTTGTGGTGTTGAGCGTGTTCACTGTGTGAACTGGAACACTGCTAGCATATGGAGTCCTTTTTAGAAGCAGTACAAGTAGTGGTGTTTCGGGGAGGAGTGCATGTAACACTGCTTTACACAGACTCAGCTGCTGTCCTCACCACCTGCAACGCCACTCTACTGGGGGATGACTTGATGTCTGGTCAAAGGGGAAATTATGTAAACTTGCGTCAAATCTGCAGCAGAGTGGGATGCACACAGTCTTCAACTGTGTCTCAAGGGAACGGCACTTTATGGAGCATTGCTCTCCTCTCCACCAGTACCGCAGAGTAAAAGAAGAGGTCAAACGGGCCTGGGCCTGGGATCTCGGGCCGTATGCATGATGGCAGTGTGCTCATCGGAGGGAAACATGAGCTCCTATACATGGTGACCTGAGGATTAAGAGAGAGGGAGCTTGTTGGCTTTTCCAGCAGAGCGCCTGCGTCCTCGTTAGCAGCTCGTCTCATTAGCCACAGGGGCGTTTCATCTCTGCTCCGACTCCTCGCACAAAGATTGTGCTGGAGTAGTGCAGTGGAGTGGAGAGCTGTAGGGTACAGCTTTTACTGTTGGGAAAAGGATTCCTGGATAATATGTAACCTCTAGAGCCCCTAAGAGTTTCTCTTCAGATTGAGTTCCACTTAAGTTTGTGAAAGTCTCTTTGATGGAGAGAGTTATGCCAAGTTTGGTAATGTCCCTTAAGATGGAGTTTCTGTTTTTTTATGATTTATTCCTATTTTTGTTTTTAGAAATGTTGTATGTGACAAGAATCACAATATGTATATGTTTTCCAATTTCTCAGGTAATAAGAATTCATACCAAACTACAATACTAAAATAGGTTTATTGTCACGTACTAGATAACAATGTACTTCTTAGTATCTTAGTATTTATTGTGGAGCATGTGGTCGTTTAAGCTGATCAAATCACCATCTTTGTGATGAATGGCCCATTGCCCATTAGACCCTGAATGGATCAGGGTCTAGTGGCAGATGAATGGAGTGACATGTCAGAGAGGACGATGGCGGCAGGTTTGCCATGCTTGAGCGATGACCAGCAGAGGCGTGTATGTGTGGGCAGTATGTGTAGCGTGTGTGGCGTTGGTATGCAGGGCTTCATCTTCCCCTGCCTGGCTCTGGTTGGCGGGAGGCTGGGGTAATGAGGCAGATGTTGTTTGATGTGAAGCGCTGGGCCTCCGGTGGTTGTTGGCAGGGTGTTGGGGGGGCGGCGGGCGGCGAGTGGGGGGGGGGGGGGTGAGACAAAGTAACAGAGCCGGTACGGCAGCACACGGTGCCCACTGTGCCAGGCCTTTCCAGCCTCTCCATGCGGACTCCCAGCTGAGAAGCTCAGGGGCTCCGTTTCTATTTCCTCACTTAACTTCCTACCATCACATCTCCCCATGGCCTTGCCTCACCAGGGGCTTCTGCGCTGACTGCACCGCTTTAGGTGTCGAGAGCTCTGTAAGCTTTGGTGCTGCTGAGGTTTGACAGAGGAGAATGTCATATTTTTATCCCCTTTGGGAAATTTCTAGAACTTCAACAGAGCAGCTATCTGCTCCTTTTGTATATATGGAGTGCAAGGCCGAATGAAGAAAAATATTAGTGTCTATCTTCTATAAAATGGGAATCACTTGTGAAAAACACTGAATGATGCTGACATTGAATGTGCTTCTAGGTTCATGGTAATACATCAGGGTGTTATTGTGGACGCATCAAGGAGATGGCAAATGGCTTCCATGAGAAAATAGGATGGTGATTTTCTGTCTTTGACATTCATGATATTTTCTCTAAAGACTTTAATTGCAGGTAAATTACTCCTAAATTTGAATCTTTGTTGAGACTGCAGTTGGATCTCTTGATTTATGAATTAATTAATCAGCTTCAGACACACTAGACAATTGCGTGTTGCCGTTGCATATGGCTGAATAACAGTGTCTATGTGGTTCAATTGACTCCTCATAGGCCTAAATCACCAGTGGTGGCACCGTACTATGTGGCAGCTTGGCAATCTCGTGGCCAATAACAATAAAATGGCTATTGTTAAAGAATTGAGTGGCGTTGAGTCGCGGCAGAGCGGACAGACATTGCGGTGAATTGTACATGTTAAGTCTTCAATTGCTGAAATCAATCGCCCGCACCCTAGCGTTTGTAAGCAGATTGCAAAAATTCACCCCAACATATAGAACGTCACAAACTGGAGGAGAAGACATTATATCCATCAATCCAAATACATTCCCCTTTAGCACAATTCATTCTCCACTCCCATCTTAGAAATGGGTTCAAGTTCTTTATTTGTCAAATGCCCAAACAAAGCAGCAGTCACAGTCATTGCTAGCTTGTTTGTGTTCCATGCCCTCCTCAGCAGTGCAGGTAGTGTGTGGAGGAGGTGGGAGGTGGCATGACGTGAGAGTTTAAGAGTTCAGAAGTATTCTGGTTTGTGGGAAAAATATTTCCCTGAACCAGGTGGTTTGGGTGCGGATGCTCCGTACTGTTTGCCAGACGGTAGCAGAGCTACTTTGTTGCTACGATGGCTGCTGTCCCTAAGTATACTCGATGCCTATTCCTACTTCCTAGTATAGAACTCCTGCATGGCTTGTAGCTCAGTCCTGGTAATGTGCTGTGCAGTTTTCATCACCCTCTATAGAGCCTTGCGGTCAAGGGCGCTGCAATTGTCATACAAGGCGATGATGCAGCCAGTCAGGATACTCTAATTGGATAAAACTTGCCTGCGTAGGAGGAGAGCTGTCTTGCTGCCTTGCCAGTGTGATGGGACCAGGATGTATCGTCGCTGATTATTTTTATCAATGACCCTTAAACTGCAGACTCTTGATTGTGGCTGCATTGATGTGAATCGGGGCATGTTCTCCTTCCTGCAGCTTTCGGTAGTCCACAGTAAGATCCTTTTATGTTGACATATGTTGATCTCCTCTCTGTAGTCTGTCTCAATGTTGCCGGTGATCTGGCCAATTTCTGATGTCATCAGCCATATTTATGATGGTGCCCGAGATGCAAATGGCCACACGTTTGTAGACGCACTTTGAGCTGTGAGGCTACATGCATATAACGACAGGTGAAGGAGCCAGCTAGAGATCCTTAACAATGGCTCCCACAGCCCAAGACAATCATACCGCATAGGGTTTCTTATCAATTGTGAGGTCATCGTTGCACTTGACTTGACTAGCCCTCTCTTGGTTTGCGTATAATTTATGCCAAGAAGGTCTCAAGAAAGCACATACCTTCAAATGTGGCGTAGTAATCACATTCTCCTTTCTCCCCCAAATAATGTGGTGTTTTTATGAAGGGCATGATGTAAAGCTGTTGTTGTCTCATCGTTTGGTGCTATGTGAAACCCTGGTCAGATGTTGCAACGCTATGCTGAATTTGTTGGGTGTTTCATCACAGGTAGGAAGACAAGATCAAAATGATGTGCAGACAGTTAAGTAAAACAAAAACATGTTCTGGAGTTGTCTATGCCTACTTCTTTCTCTTTTCCGTGCACTAACCAATGTCCTTAATGGCCATCGTCCCTGCTCTCTCTCCTGCCTTAGTGTCCAGGTATAAAGAGTACCTGTGTGACAGCAGCAGTGTTTGAGAGCATGTCGTTTCAGATGCTCCAGGTGGCCTTGCTGTGCTTCCACCTTCCTCTTAGTGGCAGTGTTGGCTCTGTTTTGTAGAAAAGGTTCTGCCCTGGTAGACCCCAGCAGTGGAACAGAGGTGAACATATTTGGTCCTGCAGACAGCCAATGGTGTCCATGTTCCTGTCAGAGCTGTTTATGTCTGGCATCTCCACCGCACCAAGCCACATATTAACCTTAATGTAACACCCCCCCCCCCGACATGGAAAAATATTCAATTTGCCAAGTTTATTTCACCACAGGTACAGTTTTAATCACTGGTGGGCAAACCAGCAAATATGCTCTACTTCTTAAACAGATTTGTACAATGTGGGGAAAAAAAAAATCACCTTCTAGTTCATTATTCCAAAATTTTGCAGGAAAAATGACTTATACTGATATTGAGACACAAACACACACACACATGCGCTCACACTCTGGCTCTCAGAGACCATCCTCTGTCGTCCAACCAGAGGACTTGTGAACGTGGCTCTGTGCTCATCTTGATTAAAGTGTGGGATCTCCAGCGTGCACCTCTTTTCACAGGGCCCTGGCTCATCCTCCCCATCATCCACTGCTACTATTTCCATCTGCTCTGTCTCTGCAACTCAACTCAGTTCATTTAGGAATGGCTTTCTTGCGCGATGATCTATACAAACTTTAGACTTGGAGGATTTAGATACTGTACATTGTAAATCTTAAAATAAACACATATTTGTCGTTTGTCTTTGGATCTTTCTTTTGCTATGCTGCAAATCGTTATACAGATAGAGGCCTTGTTTTTGCTTGCCATTGTGTTGGCTAGCTTCGCCATTATAACTATGTACTGTTTCTACCTATGCAGTAAGTCTTTTGCCAGATGCTTTTATTCAAAGCAACTTGCAGTGAATTCAGATGCATGTCATTAAGTAGCAAGTGGGGTCACAGGGTTTGTCAACCCGAATGTCTGCAGTATGACAACCTTGTCTTACTCAAGGTTGTCATACTGCAGACATTCGGGTTTGAACCCTCAACCTTTTGGATAGAAGTTAAACACGATACTACCCCCCCCCCCCATTATTTAAGTGACTGAAAGGTATACAATGTACTATTTTAATAGTAAGATCAAATGTATTTTTGTTTCCCTTCATCAAAGTTACATTCACTGCATACGACTACAGATCAAACTGTACTGACATATGGCCGACTTCCCCTCACAATAATGTAGTGCATAACAAAATAACTTTAGTGATGCATCTTGCCTCAAAAGTGCTGAGACACGTGGGGACACAATAGATGAAATGCTCGAGGCACTCTATCATCTGGAGCCCCGGACTCCTGCTAATGCCACTATACTGCACATATAGATTTATCATACAGATCCTGTACAGAGCAATGCTGATGGCTCTGATGCTGTACGTTTACCTAGCCATTAAATTCCATCGATTACAGCAAACTGTTCATTATTCAGATTTGGTGGATTTTATTTTGCTATGTCTCATAAATGTTGGCATTTCTGCAGTTTTGCATACCGCTAGTTGCGTGTGTTTGGATCGTTTAAAGATGCAACCATTGGGTACTACATTGGAGTTTTATAATGTAATACTGTGCGATAAAATGTACAATTGTAAGTGTTTTGAATTTCAAAATTCATAACAATTTCATAATTATTATTCATAATAATTTAAATATTATACTTGGAAAACAAGGTCATCTGAATTTATTAGTTTTGAATTCACCTCTTTGAAATTCAAATGTGCCATTTCAAGTTGTACCATTTCAACAACACAGCTTCAACTATAATTTTCTTTGTAAATAAAGTTGTGAACTATAAAGTTCACGAATTCCGATACAAAAAAAATCAAGTTGCAGATATTAAAAAATACAATATTCATTATTCATATTCTTACTCAAAAACCTACCAGGACATTCAAGCCATAACAATTTAAACTGAAGTAGTAGGGCATGAAGAGGCCTAAGCAATCAAGACCGAATGCAATCAAACCGACTGTTACTGTCATTGTTTAGAACATACATTACTGACACAAACTTACTGGAGCCCTGTTGTTTTACCTGTTGCCCATCGTTGGGTTTCATTCTTAAGCTGTTTTCTTTGATCACAGGACTGACAGATCACCCTCTAATTGGTAGGCAGTTGGTTCAATTGCTTCTACTTCAGTTTTAATTTTTGTGGCTTCAATTTTCTGGTCCGTATTTTGACCACTTAAATATGAGTAATGCATATCCTATTTTCAATGTCTGCAACTTGAAATTAGTGAACATTTAAAAAATATATATTTGTATATTGTTTTTGAAATGGTACAACTTGAAGTGCCATATCTGAATTTGAAAGGGGTTAATTCAGGTTACCTTGTTTTCAAAGTGTAATATTTCAATGTTATTCATTAAATGTTGTGTAATGTTGTGTGTGTATATACGTATATATATATATATATATATATATATATATATAATCTCAATGGCTTTTAAAATTAAAAACATGTCAGTGATTTGCTTCCATCGTAGACGATTACCTAGTCTCTCTAGATGTACTGTATTTACTAACTCGGAGATGATTCACTATTTTTTAACATTAAACATTTAAACAAGCTGGTGTGCAAGTTCAGCCTTGCTATTGACTGGTGAATTTGATAATTGAAGTTACGTTTGGCACTGCAACTTCAACAATGTGTAGTGAAACAAATCAGTAGTCACTACAAATTGCTGGGCTGCATCCCCAGTTAATGTTTTTTCGACATCTGGACTGTCACACATCAATGAAGCTGTAGGTTTCTCTTGGATGTATACGGTTTTGCATATTGGATACTTATATGAATGGCTAAAACACAAGATGGGCCATTGTTGATTGGCGTTCGAGGTTCATGTTACCTCTTAACCCAATCTGTCTGTTGACATAACTGCTGCTCCCAGCTGGTGGAAGCCTCAGGGAATACGGAACTAAACTGATGAACATATTCATGAATTCAATGCTCTGCTCATCCGTTCAGCTCAATCTTTCAGTACCAAGTGGGGTCATTTCATACTACGATAATTTCAACAAATTTACTTAGAGAATCGGGGAAGGCACACATATCTATAGATTGACCAACAAATGATGTGTCATATTTCCAGTGTGAACACTATCCCAACAAGATTTTAATTATTGTGCATAGGAATGCACAATCTAGATATGGCTTTTCGTCTTCTTCACAGCAAATTTCTGCAATAAATGGAGGCTTTCATTTTTGTAAACTTTACACTTTTTGAGATATTTGTGATTAAAAAGTGGCGTTTGACTCTGCTATTCCCTTTCTGGTTGTCAACTGGATGGCATAGCTCAATGGGTAGAGTGTGTGTTCCACAACCGGAAGGTTGGCGGTTTGATCCTCAACTAAATTTATCTCAATGATTATGGACATTCCTATGCACAAGTAATTCCTTGTGTGGAATTACATTTTCTAGTTAACCTTGTCATAACTTTGAACTTGTATGCTATCTACTAATGAGACTCTAATTAACCTAGTCAGAAGCAAGGCTTGGAATCCCTCTAGGGGTTTTCAACCAGAACGTGCTAGTACATTTGTAACTACCACTTCTCTGGATACGTGAGAAACCAGACACTGTCTCATCATAAGCTATCCTCGCTAACTCTGAGTATATACCGTAGTTCTCCTGGATTCTGGCCATCCTCACTAACTCAGTGAATGTATACTGTAGTTCTCCTGGATTCTGGCCATCCTCAATAACTCAGAGAATGTATACTATAGTTTTCCTGGATGTTGGCTGTCCTCACTAATAGTGTATGTATTCTGTAGTCCTGGGACATGTTTCCATGGTGATCGATGCCTCTCCTCTCTGGAGGACCACACAGTCTCAACACATCTCCTTGTTGAGCCAAAATAAAAGCGGCAGCGCTATCCACTGAGATCTTGTCTTGTCGACTTCTCATCCGTTTCTAACTTTAACTTGTTTTCAGAGTGTGTACATCTGGGCCACGGAGTGTGCAGGGTAATATTTAGTGAGATGCTGTGAGTTTGGTGAGACACACTGGGCACAGATCCACAGCTCTTTTTTTATTTCTTTTACAATAATACGATATTGTTTATTCTCTCCAACAGTAATGTGGTTTGATTCCTGAAACCTTTGATGCAACTGGTCCAGTGGGTATGGCATCGTCATGTGTCTGCTGAGTAAACACAACACGTACCCCACCCCAGCATGAGACACACATCCACCCTCCTGCTGGTTGATCTTTTCCCACGGCCAGAACAACAGTAGCGGGTTAATAGAACTGTGTGAATCCATGGCGTCCAGTGTCCATGCCGTCATAATTAGACAGGTCTTTAATGTACAACGTGTGTGTTGATCACTTAGCCCAGGGGTTGACCCATTGCCATGGATACCTGGGGCTGGGCTGACCTTTTGAATGGGGGCTGTGATGGATGCCTTTAAATCTCTGATCAATGGTTTCTGAGACATTTGACCTATTATTATTATTATTATTATTATTATTATTATTAATCTTTTTATATCTGGTGTTCTTTTAGAGAAGCATGAAGAGAAGCTGCTCTTGCTTTCTACTGAGCGCTGTTTGCCACGGTGGCTCATTGAGTTCACAACCGTTTAATCTGTTAGGCCAACACAGCGTGGTCCAGTATCCCGGCCATGGGACGGCTAATCAAATCAAAGCGTTGATGGCGGCTACTCGGCCCTCAGTGCCGTGCTTAAAGCCATCTCTGGCCCGCGTTGCCCTGGGTGTGGGAGCCCCATTCCCCCGTCGAGACCGTGTGTTATTTACAATACACCAGCAGTGTCAAGCATTTAGCGGTTTGGGAGCCAATTAAGAGTCTTGGCCTGCCGTCAGGCTGAGGGGGGAGCGCAGGCCTGGCTGCTTATGCACTCCCCTCCGGCGGGCTGGAGGGCTTTGGCTCGCTGCTTACATCCCTAAAACACCCTGGAGCTGAGACGGTCATATGGATTGTTTTTGCTGGGTGTTTACTTACCAAAAGCTTACTCTAAGCCTTTGTACCTGTTGGGGTGCCTGTCATCCTGGAGAAAGGAGACTGAGGAGAGCCTGGTTATTGGGCTTCGGAGGGCACTCATCCATTGGTTGACCACGGGTATGCCCTGAGTCTCTACACTGGTGCAGGAAGGACGAAGCGGGCCATTCGTTGACCTCACATCGTTTTATGTTTTGAATGGGAAGTGCAGGTCACCAATGGCAACCACCGTAGTGGGCTAAGATGGTGAGGTGGAGAGCTGTAGGCACTCTCCTCCAGAGTAGTGGAGTTGGACTTAATAGTGGATTGTAATGACTCCTAATGTTTCCAGAAACTAATGGGCTACAAAGCGGAACAGTGTTTGGAAGAGATTTGAACGAGACCACCAGGTGATGCTTGACGAAAGTGGCATTTGTTGGCTTAATTGGATTCATTAATATCTTATTTGATTTATAATTGTTATTTTATCAAAACAGATTTGATATTCATTCATGACGAAATGTATTATTCCCCATTTCCATTTTTCCGATGATTTTTAATGCATTGGGTTGTGGCGTGAAAAAAGGCTTTTAATGTCATATGAGGTATATTGCTTGATGCTTGTATAATTCTGCTCATGTCTGTGCAGGATTATGTTTTAACACAATGTCT
>JAXIVH010000005.1:17407924-17537924 GCA_036785325.1 Urophycis tenuis | reverse complement strand
TACCAGTCGACCAGCTGAGGTAGTTGAGTGGAGTGCTCAAGCAGGGGCGTGGGGTTTCACTGATGTTTGGAAGTAGGTAGGGGCAGTTCCATTAACGGCTTTGTAGGCCAGTAGCCTTGTCTTGAATTTGATGCGAGCCACTACAGGGAGCCAGTGGAGGTCTTGGAAGAGGGGAGTCACGTGGGAGAATTTGTCGGTTGAACACGAGGTGTGCTGCAGTGTTCTGCATGATATCTCGAGAGTAAAAAAAAAGATTAACTCATATTTCCTATGTAATTGTCATGCTGTTACAGTCTGTGTTTACGTGCAGTGTGTTTAAGGGAAGTGTATAATGCTTGTGTGCGTGTGCGTGCGTGCGTGCGTGCGTGCGTGTGTGTGCGTGTGTACCTGTGTGTGTGTGTGTCTAAAGGAGAAAGCCTGAATCCTAGTCTACTGTAGTCCTCATTAAGGGTTGAACCAGAGCCGGTGTAGGTGGGTTGGAGACCAAGAGCCAGGCTGTCCTCCATGCTGGGCTGGGCCCCACGACCTCTACCCGACCACTTGGTACATCTGTGTTCAACACCCGGTCCACTATGGAGTCCTTCCTTAGTTGAACTTCCTGGTGTTTTTTGGAGCTGCCGGGGGATACAAACACACTGGAGAATCAGGAGTCACTGTTTCCAGTACTGTTTTAAGATCGGATCGTACTTCCCAGACTAGAAGTTTTGCTGTGACAAACAATGTTTTACCAGTGTGTGTGTGTGTGTGTTTGTGCGCAGAGACACGCATATATAATCAGCCCTAAAATGTGTCCTGTACCTGAAACTTAAACAGGGGTTCTTAATCTGATGATCCCGAACCAAATAATTTTGGGGTTCACTAAATTCAAATCAAATCATAAATAACAAAATCGACTTTTTTTTTGGGGGGGGGGGGGGGGGGATTTACAATATCATTGTTATATTATAAATGACTAAAGGTGTGAAATGAAGAAGGTGAATATATTGGTTTGATAGAGCAAGTTGGTCTCTGCATGGTAGCGAGGTATTTGAGGGGAACGTGTGAGTCCTTGCGGTGAGTCACTTCTGTTGGGGAAAGACCCAGGTCCCCGTATCTTACAGTTGAGTGTTTTCATATCAACATTAACCTTGTGTTCCTTACACAATGTGGGGCACGGTGCCTGCTAACACATAACACATCCAGCACACAGGCAGCTGTTGCCCCCTGGCAGACGGTCTGGTGGTCTTACTGTTGACCCTTGACCTTCAGTGTGTGCGCGTGTCCTGGTTCATTCCAACAGTGAGAGCACCGTTGGTTCAGGTTGATTCCTAAGGCAGCGCTGTGTGGCGTGTAATTACACTAATTAGGCTCATCTTGTGGGGCTGCATGGGGGTCACATGTGGTGTGTCCTGAAGAAGAGGAGGAAGTGAGGAAGGTGTTTGCTCTGTGTCGGAGCAGTTATGAGCAGCATGTCTCCTGCTGACATGCTGCAATTGTCTCTCTTGCGCTCACTCTTGCTAACTTGTTCTGTCTCTCTCTCTTTGTGCATACTTTTTGTCTCTTCTCTTCACTCTCTTTTATTCTCTCTCTCGCTATATGAGGGTAGAGATTGGTGCGTTTCTGCCATTATTATATTTCCTGCCAAATGTTGTCAACAGAAGCCACAAATCCGAGATCAAACTCCACACACACACACACACACACACACACACACACACACACACACACACACACACACACACACACACACACACACACACACACACACACACTTATCTCCCTAAGAAAAGCATTTTGACAATTTTGCTCCTTCATGAATCTGTGATTTGAAATGCATTGAAAAAGATCAACAGTGTTTTCAATTTCTAATATTTCCATCTGTCTGCCGGTTCAGGGGGATGACAGTGAACTTGCATCATCTTGTACACAGGCACACCCACACACATATGCACACACACACACACACACACACACACACACACACACACACACACACACACACACTGTGTCTGTGGGTTTTAATGTAGATTCAGACTGGAGGCGATGGCAGTTTGAAGGGAGCAGTAGAAAGCCATTTATTCCACGGTGGAGCCCTGCTGTGCTCCGTTTGAGGCCCTGACTGGACCGCTGATGGATGGGAAGGTTTTTGATTGGACAGCAGATGGATGTTACTGATTGGATGTCTGATTGATGCTTCCATTGCTGCCACGGATCATATTTATTTAATAATTTTCTTGCTTTTTTCACTTCTTTGTTTGTTTTCTCTTATTCCAACTCCCATTAGCAAGTGGTTGTTGGCGTGGTTATTGGCTTGTTTGATTAGGGGAAACCAGTGGGGAGACTGCTTGGCTCATTTGCTGTTGGGTTGTCGACCCGTGCAAAGCAGTGGAGCGTGACTCAAATGTGTCTGAAACATTGCCGTGCTGCGCCTTCTTTCCTTGCGACTCTTGCATTGGCAGACCACCACGTCTCCGCCCACTCTCAACCAATAAGTAACCTGTGTGTGCATGATCTCTTTTCAATACGCACAAACAGACCGTTGTGAGCCTGTTGTACCTTCCCTTTCAAAATTCATGAGATTTCTCTTATCTATATACAACCAAAATGCAAAAAACGGTTTCAGACTGTAGATATTTCTCTTGTATAAACAATGTGTTATTTTGGAGCTCACTGTGTTTATTAATTCCACTGACTGCTGGAGTTCCAACAGGCTAGTCTAATTTAGTACAATGGTCGGGGTACCCTTCCTGCAGGGTTTCATAAAGCTTCTCTCCCACTGTTCCGTCAATTGTGTTACCTTGGGAAGCATTCAAACAGCAGCAGTCTCATTAAATTAATTTGGCGAGAAAGGAAGTAATCATTGGAAAAAAAAAAAGCCCAACGCCTGAAAATAAACAAGTCAAAATGTGTTGAAAAGTAAACGGTGAACTCTACTTGAAGCTGTTTACTCAGATCTGCCAGTTTTTAGCGCTGCGCCATAATGGAAATTCTGTTTGAGTAATTAAATATTTTTTACTAAATACCAAATATTGGTGTTTACAAAATAGCATGGTTTAGTTTTTCTTGGTGTGCTTTGGTTGCTCTGATAAATGCTTGGGTCCACAAACCAGCCAGCCCACCTGATCCCCCTGCTCAGAACAATGTGAAGGAGCACACCTGGCTAGAACCTGATCCCTCGCGCCTTAAAGCTGTCATGTTGCTCAAAGGATTCTCCATCAATTATCGGCCACCAGGGTATCACTTGAATCATTATGCAAGCAGCATGAGCATACTGATATATTAGTGTTGGATTCTTTCTTATTGTCTTCCATGGTTTTTCCTGAATGGACCTTTGGAGGGGGATACGCACCACAGTCGGGTTTGTCCGTGCACAGTAAAGGGAATGAGTCTGCTTTACTTTATCTGACAAGCTGTGAATGTTCCTGTTAATTATGACCATTTGATAAACAAAAATATATATTATGCCTAAGTATACGGTATGTGAAACCCCATTAACAAAACGGTTTAGAAAAAAAAAGGTTTTACGAGGCAGTGGCAGTGGCAGTTGACTGATTAATTGATTAGTCCCATTTGACTAAACATTAGTATCTACCTGCCCATTTGAACAGTATTTGTTTGTGATAGCTCCTCATGGGCTCGTTGTTTAAAAATCAAAGGTCCTTGAAGCTATTCATAAGACCATCAT
Source organism: Urophycis tenuis (assembly GCA_036785325.1). Classification (NCBI taxonomy): domain Eukaryota; kingdom Metazoa; phylum Chordata; class Actinopteri; order Gadiformes; family Phycidae; genus Urophycis; species Urophycis tenuis. The sequence continues at coordinate 17,534,260 of JAXIVH010000005.1, read as the reverse complement.
TTTAAAAGTGCATAATGAAAAATAACTCGAAACACAAATGAACGCTATCCCAACTCTCCCCCATCTCTCCTCCCACCCTCTCTTCCTCCCGTACTCCACCCTTCACCTCGTGTCTCTCCATCTCATTTAAAAGATGCCTCCTTGCCTTGCTGCCGTGCTTCTCCAGGTGAAAGTAGGCGTGGTCTAGGAACTCACCTGAACCAACACAGGCTTTGAGACTGGGCTGAATCCCAGCTGATTATATTGGCTACTCGCCTATTCTACAAAAAAAGAACTAATCAGATGTTACAGCTTATTAAACGTTTGTCCAATCCAGGGTTTTCCTTCAATAACCTAAAGGGGGTGTTTAGTTGGAACAGATGTAGTTTCACCCCACCAGACACACTGACGTGTTTGCTCTGGCTGTGGTGTTGCTTCAGTATTTCAGAAAATGTAATGTTTTATCAGACAACAGGAATGGAAGCTCCATCATTTCTTTGCTGATTGAAAGTCAAACACATTGATGTCAGAAGACGAGCGTAGTCACATGTATTTAATTCCAGAAGCGTTTTCAAATGAAAATAATCGGTGCTTGGTTCACCACTAGCCTTCTGCTGGCAAAGAAACCACTTTGGACTCAAAATCAATGAAAAGAGACTTTTTTCTCAATTAACTTTACCTTGGCGGTCGGGATTATTGGAAGACTTTTCAAGTAGGAATGATCAAATGTATGTATATGATCAAATGTTCTTTACCTGGGAATGGCTGCCACTAAAGTTCTCCTGGGTTTATCATAATGGGGTATCTTAATAATGTGCAACACCACAGAAGGCTACAGCAAAACAAACAACACTCACTGGAAGAATGTGTTGTTTCAGTTGATTTATTCATTGAAAAAAAAACAAAAGGTTGTTGTTGGGGGGAAAGTCGGCAGCCCGCTGTAAATGTTGAACTGAAATGGAGACGGAGCCACATGTACAGGGTGACATCACCGCGGGGTGCCTAGCTGCAGCCCCGGCTCCTCATTGGGCCATTTCTACATCTCAAACATGGTCATCTCATGCACACAGCGGCACTTCACTTCGGATCGCTTGATCTTTTTTGTTTTTGTATTATTATTGTATGTATTCCTAAAAAGTGTGTGATATTCCGTAATTTTTTATTCCCATTTTTTATCCCATAGTTTTTTTTTTTCATATATGCGCGCGATCGATGGCTGAGCACCTAAGCTCTGCCTTGTGAAAGGCTGCCATTTCATGGGGAAACATTCTATATTGCTCCATGTAGAGTCGGCCTGCAATTGCACTTGTATTAATACCAAATCAATAGTGAGCTATGCTGCTTCATGCGGCAATCACTACCCCCCGACTCTCTCCCTGCGTCCGTGCTTTATGAGAACACTTTGTGTGTGTGTGTGTGTGTGTGTGTGTGTGTACAGTACTTCCTCTGCTCTCCTCATTTTATCTGACATCATACATCATTGGCCCTCTCCTCCTCCTTGGTCCACATCGAGTCATTTCCACTCACTTAAACCTTGCTCTCTCCTTGGGGCCCGGTGTTCCTCTCCTGCTCACTGTTAAAAATCTATCCATACTTTGATCTTTTTCTCCTTCTTGTTCTCACTCTCTTGATTCTCCATCATTCTCATGCTCTTTCTCCATCCCCCTCCATCTCTTCCATTCCATTATAGTTCAACACCACCACTTCACCTACCTTCTCCTCACTCATTCATACCTTGTTGTTTTTCCCTCTCCATCCCTTTCTCCATCGGTTATCGACCCTGCTTTTTGTTTCTCTTTGGCCGGGTGTTTTTTCCCTGTCAGAAGGTGTCGGCAGTGTGGGGCGATGCGGTGGTAAGGTTGGGGTGCACAGCCCATAATTTCCCAGGGGCCCAATAGCAGACCTGTCTTCCACATCACAGGGGAGCGCTTAAGAAGAGGAAAGCGTCTATCGGTGCACATATTTCTGAGGAGAGGGATGGCTGTGGATCTCAGGCCTCACACTGCATATTATTCAATTCACACCCCTGAAGTTTGCGATATTTATTGATTAAAAAAGCAGCCGTATTGGACTGTATGCCTAATGAAGAAATGGATTGCTCTGCTGAAAAACAATCTAACTCACTTGATGTATGCTGTGATTGATGCAGACCCAGACTCTCGGCAAAGTTGCGTTTATGCCACGCCAAGCTTATGGTTGATATTAGTTACGTTTATGTGTTGCTTGCATTAGCAATTCTGTTTATTTCATTTGGAATTAATGAATGAAAGCTGAACATTGTAAAACATGTAAACTAACAAGGGTGTAGTTGATGATTGCTGCATGCAAGCTCTACCCGATGTGGTTGTAGCACAGTATGGTATAAGGATTTCACAGGATAATCTGTTGATTACAACATTTTAATGACTGCTGTCATTTGTTGTATCCTCGACCTGAATCTGCTGTGAGTCTATCTAGATGTAGGGGGTTCGTTGTGAAGTGTAGATAGTTGTTATGTGATTGACAAACAATTGAAACGACAGGAAAAAAAAAGCACCAAATCGACAGTTCGGCAATAGTGTCAATTTGATTCAACAGGGAGATGGAGAGTTTACTACAGAACCCATTCGTAAATGTGGCCCCACCCTCAAACATATTTAACATCAATCACAACCAAACATGTCAGCATCTGAAACTGGATCAATCTGACCTACATTATCCAACTCTGTAGATGGCCCAGGGGCAGTTAGCTCCGTACCGGGGGCAGTATAGTTTAGTGGTTCTACACTTGATGATAGTCTACACACGCTTTCACACCTAATGAATTAGTGATTTTCACGATTCACACATGTAGCTGTGTTTTAAGGAGCTCCCTTAGTTTTGAATCTTTCCAGTTTCCAACCATTCTTGAAAAAATATGCTTAATTGCAAATAGAATAAGCTATATTGATATTGTTTTTTTGAATCTCCCAAAAAGCATTGGTGCATGATTATATAAACCGTTGCTGATCCATCAGAATGGTGATTGGTTTATTTGCTCCTTCTGAAAGCTTATTTTTGTGCCTCTCATGGCATGGTTACTGCTTTCCTTAATAACACAGCTGTACCGGCACTGATCCAGAAATGGTACTAGGTCATGAGCAGGCAAATTGCTGGTGCAGATTTTCACAAAATATTGATCTCTGTTCCCATCCACACCTGACTCAATGCAGGAAATGTTCTGGAAGGGAAAGACATGCATGTGTGAAAGAGGCTTACCTGTAGGTGTCCCTGAGAAACTGACCCTCAGCCCCTACCTGCTCTTTAATGAGATGCATCTAAAAAATGGCACTTTGAATACAAGCTTCTCAAAAAAACGTGGCTAAATAGTATTACCATATTTCACCAAATAGGGTTACAAGACTCTTTACAGCTCATTACCAGATTCTAATAATATGACTACAAAATTATTCTAAATACAAGATTCCACTAAATATTGATACACGATTCTGCAAAATCTTAATACAGGATTGTACTACATACAAAATTCACCTAAACAGTATTACACAATTCTACTAAATAGTAATTCAAGATTGTAATAAACTACAATTCTACTAAATAGCCCATTCCAATTTTATCAAAGATTCTGCAACATATTAATACAACATGCTACTAAATACATGCTTCATCTAAATAGTATTACAAGATTTTGATAGATACAAGATTCTGCAAAATTGTTATGCACAATTCTATTAAATAGTAATATAATATTCTGCTGAATTGTATTTCATGATACTTCTCAATGAAAATTCAAGGTTCTGATAAATTTGATTAGGAAATGTAAATGTAATAATTTAAGTTGATTATGGTCGACTGCTCCAACAATAAATTAAGATGGCAGTTTCTCTCTGTACCTAATAGATTGTGAAGATCTGTGTGTCCCCTAGCATAATCAGATGCACTTTTCTAGATGTGGTTCTGTGAATGTTCGCCTTAGATTTTTTATGCAGCAATGTCCTTGTGCTGGGTCCATCTCGACTCCCTGGCACCCAATAGCAGAGCGTCTGGCCTGTTATGTTGCAACACATCATTCATACGTGCTGTCCTTGTCTGTTACAGGAGCACCTAAGTGGACTTGATCATGAACAATGGAGAAGTGGTATGAATAAGGAGCAGGGGTTCTATTGAATTTGAACATTATCCACGGAGCGCCAATTTGGCAGCATTAGCTATTAATGAAAAGTATGCAGCATTATTCAGCAACCTTGATTGTGACATTCATTAGGATTTCAAGCAGAAGACATTCATTTGAGGCATTAAGAATGAGTCGTATAGGCATTGAGAGTGAAACTAAGGGAGGTCTCATGAATAGGTTGTTATTTTTTAGAAAATGATCTATTAGTATTGTCGCGGTAGGCAGTGCATCCAAGACGCTGAACAAACGCAGGTTCTTTCAGGTGAGGACCTAGGTAGATAAACGTGCAGCTTTGGAAACAGCGAGTGGTCCTCTGTACGTTTAGAAACATCCTCCATGCTCAGAGCGGTAAGGAGGGCGCTCTGCTTCTCTTATGTTTTCTGTCTATACAAAGTTCTGGCTTCCCTGGAGTCAGTGAGACGCCTTCATCCATGTTAATACAACATCTTGTACACTCTGGCCCTCCCCGGTGCCTCTAGCACGCCTGTAATGTATTCTACCCCTATCTCTCTCTCCCTGTCTGGCTCTCTCTCTCCCAGTCTGTCTGTCTGTCTGTCGCTCTCATACTCTCTCGTACTCTCTCTCTCTCCTGTCTTCGTCCTTTTGTATATTTGTATACTGCTATCTCAGTCTTTCTTTGTGTCCGTTTTCACAATGTTTTTTTTTTTGTTGCTTTGTTTATTTAATATTTTCATGCTGATGTCTCTTCTCTGCTGTGTGTGTGTGCACATCTCCCTATCTGCTGTGTGTGCACGTCTCCCTATCTGCTGTGTGTGTGCACGTCTCCCTCTCTGCTGTGTGTGTGTGTGTGCACGTCTCCCTCTCTGCTGTGTGTGTGTGTGCACGTCTCCCTCTCTGCTGTGTGTGTGTGTGTGTGTGTGTATGTGTGCACGTCTCCCTCTCTGCTGTGTGTGTGTGTGTGTGTGTGCACGTCTCCCTCTGCTGTGTGTGTGTGTGTGTGTGCACATCTTCCTCTCTGCTGTGTGTGTGTGTGTGTGTGTGTGTGTGTGTGTGTGTGCACGTCTTCCTCTCTGCTGTGTGTGTGTGCACGTCTCCCTCTCTGCTGTGTGTGTGTTTGTGTGTGTGTGTGTGTGCACGTCTTCCTCACTGCTGTGTGTGTGTGTGTTTGTGTGTGTGTGTGTGTGTATGTGTGTGTGCACGTCTCCCTCTCTGCTTTGTGTGTGTGTGTGTGTGTGTGTGCACGTCTCCCTCTCTGCTGTGTGTGTGTGTGTGTTTGTGTGTGTGTGTGTGTGTATGTGTGTGTGCACGTCTCCCTCTCTGCTGTGTGTGTGTGTGTGTGTGTATGTGTGTGTGCACGTCTCCCTCTCTGCTTTGTGTGTGTGTGTGTATGTGTGTGTGCACGTCTCCCTCTCTGCTGTGTGTGTGTGTGTGTGTGTGTATGTATGTGTGCACGTCTCCCTCTCTGCTGCGTGTGTGTGTGTGTGCACGTCTCCCTCTCTCTCCCAGCCTCTCACTTGTGCTGTCTGTCCGTGTCAGACGGGGCTGTAATGGTGAGTGGTGGAGAGGTGCCTGGAGCTTCCTGCTGCCCTTTACCTCCACCTCCACCCAGGTAGCCTGGACTCCTCTCCTCCTCCCCCCCCCACAGGCCTCCTCTGCACTGGCTTTGTTCTCTCTCCCACCTCGTCGTTCTCTCTCTCTCTCTCATGCTCTCTCTGTCTCCCACACTCCGAGGCCCTCCAGGGTGAAGGCAGCATGGCGTGGGAGGGAAGGAACAAAGCCACCATTATGTTTTTGGAGAGGCTCTCCACGTGCTGCCGTGGAGTCGCTGTGGCCCCGAGACGGGCCAAAGACAATTAGAAGAGGGCACTTGTTCACGCTGAGGGGTTTGTATCGTGTCCGGGGTCCGCCCTCGCCAGCCACTTCTCCTGTTGCTTATTAGGATTGATAACACAATTCACTCAGCGAGAAGCCGCTCGCGAGGGATGAGGCTGGGGAACTTGTACACATGTTTGACAAATGACACACTTCATGATCCATCTTCCTCTCTTTCCTGGATTGTGTGTGTTGTTGAGCAAGTTAGTGTGACGGTTGTTTTTTATTTAGCTTATTTCGGTTGTGGTATCAAATTCTCTAATTAGTTTTCACTACTTCTGATGTAACGTGAATGTCTACTGTACCAATGGTGCTTACCGTGTCCGTCTCAACCTCTGCTGCTGTTTACATATTGCAATGGAAACGTACTGTATAAGTTGACGCCCAACTAGACCTTAGAACAGGCCCAAAAAACAGACGGGCCCCATGCTGTCTGAGCTTGGCCAGGGCCGTCCCATTGGTTTCAACTAGGGATGTCCGATAATTTCGGCCAACCGATAATATCGGCCGATATTAGCCTATTTTTGTAATATCTGTTCATATCGTTATCGGTTTCACCACAGATAATGTGCTTGTGCATAAATATGGCACTTTTCCATAAGTTGAAGTAGTGTCCTTTTTTATAGACAGTGTTAATGTGTGGAATGCATCTAGTGGGGCATCACAATAAGAGTAGGTGATGTGTTAATTCCACAACAGGAGATATGTGACCTAGAATTAGTCTGGGCACAAAAAAAAAAAAAACGCCCGCATATATCGGTATACCATATCGGTTGATATCGGAATCGGAAATTAAGAATTTGGACAATATCGGCTATCGGATATCGGCAAAAAGTCAGTATCGGACATCCCTAGTTTCAACCCAACATTTTCTTAGCAAGCTGGTGGTTTCTAAGTAAACTTATTCTGACTTGTTTGAATTAAATCTGTTCAGTTATGTGCAGGATCTTACTGAATATCCTACCTCCTCACGCTAAGGACTCACAAAGTGATTGCGGTGCCGTAGCCAAAGCCTTACATTATATGACTCATGAGACGACGACTACATTTTAAATTGATACATTTGACTGGAGATAAAACCATAATTGGCACAGTGACTCAACAGGCAGACTTTGAATGGCAGAAGTCTGTTCTGAAATGGGCATGCTGGGAGGGGATGTATGCATTTTAGCATTTTAACTTTGTTTTAACCTTATGTGTCAGTGATTGATCAGTGATTGATACATAAGATTTAAGGTTTCAATGTATTAATACCTGACATTCTGATGATCACACCAAATGGCTTAAGATGTTGTATGTCTGACCACAGCAAAATGTTGATGAATTATTGCTTCTCTTCAGTGTAAAACTCAAGCATTTCACTTTTTCCCGTAAACAAGGTCTTCTTTGTTGTGCCACTGACCCAGCGGTGTACTTTATGTGAATCAACCAGAACAAATCTAGCAGCACAGCAGAACAAAAGCAGCATAACGTTTGTAGTCGTTGCTGCTGTGCTCTTTAATTCACTACACAGACATTATTAATACCAATCACTGTTTGAAATCAACGTAGGTCCAAATTGCATATCAGAGGGGGTCTGAATCTTTCAGAGTCGTTTTAACACTTGGTCCTGAAGAAACAGTTTGCTGTGTTCCGCCCAGGGAAACGTTAATCTATAAAACAAGCGGTTCTTATTTATGTATGAAATATTCTTTGTAGCTGGCTGCTGTGTCACGACTCAAGGCCAGGTTGTGGTGGGAGAGTACCACACGTGATTGTCTACTTATTTCCTGGAGCACAGTCGTCCTCGTTGATTCTCTATGAAAGAGATGTTTCGGTCACCATAGTTTAGGCCCTACGTGGCATTCTGGGTCCAGCCTATCTCGCACCTTTTTTTAATAAAATAGTTTAATACCCCAGATGGTCTATTCTCTGATAGATAGGACTCATAATGTTCTCTGTGTGACATTTTGCTAGGCGTTTACAATTCCATGGTTGGGACTAGACCGACTTAAAGGGCCCCCATTTTACCACCAGGTGCCCTGTAGATTAGCCATTACAGGCCATTTTAAAGTCTGTCACAGTGTGAAATCACCCTGTGATGTCCACAGAATGGAGGCTGTATGTGCAGGTGGAGTGTACCAACTGGTACATTGGAAGTAGGATGTGACTGTAGACTGCATCGGCTGAGTGGACTCTCACACCTGTGATTAGGGCTGGGTATCACATTTCTATTGTCCAATCATGGTTATCATAGAATGCCAATATACAGTACAATCTGTGAAATCGCCAACTATCAACATCTTAGTTCTGACATTACTCTATAAACAGAGGCCACATCCAACATTAAGTAGGAGATATCCCCAAAAACTGGTTTGTTTCTTGCTATATGGTTTGTTTCTTGCTATAATCCAAGGTAGTCCAGGCGGGTAAACCGATGATGTCCTCATCATTTATAACCGTCATCGTCCTGCAGAATGTGCTCAGGCACAGGATTATCAGCTCCTCTGTCTTTTTGCATTCAGGCACATGCTCACAATTGGCAAAGCAGGACATTATACATATCCAGTTTATACAGTCAAATGCATCTTAAAAGTAATAGTTATAAGGAGGCATAGAGTTCGGATGGAGTCTAGTAAATTGGTTAAAATTGCCTTAATATTGGTCTAGGAGTAACAAATTGTCGATCATCCCTTCAATTGTCAATTCGGTTGCATATTGGCACAAGCCTACTTGTGATTTCACAAATTGGTCGATTTTTTTATAGGCTTATGTCAGGCTTATCTGGGGCATAGTCAACGTGATTATTCTCGTTCCATGGCCAGCGTTTTGCATCTGTTGAGCATCTAACTCCAGCAGAGTGTTTCTACAGCTCCCTAGTTTCCTTGGAAACGGCCAACCGACCTTCGAGTCTTCTTGCAAGCACGGCTTGTCTTAACAGTCCCCATAAAGGGACAGAAAAGGCCTGGACATTTGTTTTGCCTCGTCTGATATTTCTCACTTTGCCTTTCACTGAAATTATGTAAGATGCTCACCTGAAAATGAACATGATGTTGTCAACGTCCTGGAGTCTGGTGTTCCAGAGAGTATTGTTTCCCAGTCTTTTTAATCTCATCTTCCCCCACAGCCACATCAGCCTGGCTGAAGTACCCCTCCATCCCACAACATTATACAAATACTGTGGTGGCCCAGAAACTACTGTTCTACTGCGATAATGTTGTCATTATCATATTACTATTGTAGTGGCCTCGGGACATTCTACTTATATCATTTAACATCATTATCATAATATATTTGCCTAGGGACTAATATTATATTATTATCATTTGGCAGCATTATGATAATATTGTATTGGCCCAGGACTAACATTATACTATTATCATTCAGCATCATTGTACTTTTTATATTCTAGTGGCCTAGGGACTAATATTATACTATTATTTAGCATCATTGTACCACTACTATTGTGGTGGCGTAAGGATTAATATATTGCAATTTAGCATCTTTGTTGTATTTATATAGTAGTGCCCAAGGGAGTAACGTTATGCTGTTAACATTTAGCATTATTGTAATATTGTCGGCTTGCCGTGGTCTTTTCAACAGTAGATGCTGAGGGGGACTTCTATATCTGGACTAATCAACTTAACATTTGGCAAATTTAAGTATTCATATTTTACAGTTCTTTTTTACCTTCCACACCAAGTCTGATGCGAGTTATACAGGATATAGATATAGATATATATCTATATACAGGATATATATAAAGATATATATCTATATACAGGATATAGATATAGATATATATCTATGTCCTATTTGTACAGGATGCACGTGTGTGCGTCCTGCGTCAGTGCATTTGGTCAGAAGACCTGCTGAATAGAACTAACTTTAAAATAACTATCATTGCATTCAATATTTGGTAGCCTGCTATATTTTCTGATTGACTACCAAAGTAATTATTTTATGAATGGCCACTCACTCATGAGACGAAAAGCACAGTTTAAAGCATGCTTATCAAAAAGCACAGTTTTAAGCATGCTTATCAAAATGCACTTTGCCGCAGCGGCTTGCATCTTGTAGTATACAATCATATCTGACAGTTGCTCAATCTGCACCTCTCACTCTAAGTTGCTCTATCGTCCTTTATTTTGACTTCTACTTGTGTCTAGTATGAATACATGTTACACCCCTAGTAATAAGCATTGGATATTCAGTCAAAGTATGTCCTCCATGGCGACAACTCGAGAGTCAACTCTGCTGAATTCTGCTGTCCCTCTATTTTTAAATAACTAATTTTTTAAAAAGACAAATTGTATATGTATAGAAAAATAGGCCTTCTATAATGACGTATACCATTATTTTACCATTACTTTAACACCTGAATGTGAATTGTGAATGTGAAAAATTGTGAGGTCACAAGGCAGTAGTCTAGTCTAGTCAAAATGTTGTTAAATTCTATGTTACACACGTATATCTCTATATATATCTATATATCTATATAAATATAGATATATCTATATACGACCTAAGGTCTGGAAATGGTTATTTTATGATATTTGGAAACATTAATGAACATTGCTGGAAATTAGCCCCTGAATGAAAATATCATAAATATTCTATGAAACATATTTCAGAATTACATTTATTGTTTTAAACTACTTAAAATCAGTAATAGTTAGAAGAGGGCACTAGATTTTTTTAATATTTACAAGTGGCTAAAGTGACCCACCCCCCCTCAGAGTGGTTCTAGTGTTGGCGGTTCTAAAGACCAGTACCAGGAGACGCCAGACACACGTGGCGTTTTCCCATTAGCACGTTTGGCCGTGCCGGGCCGTGCCGGGCTGTACCGTGCAGCACTGATTGGCATTTCCACTCCCAGTTTGAACGCTCCAAGATGGACGGTCTCCGAAGTCGAGCCAAAGCGACTCGCCTCCCAGTGGGCTTCGGGGAAGTCAGCCCTGGTTGTTGTTCAGAGGTTGTCTCTCAGGTTGTAGGAATACAGGCCTTTACAAATACAATACACTGTGTCTTCTGGTGTATCACACCCATCGCCATCGCCAGTTTTAGATAGAAGTCCATCATGACGATTTTAGTTTGACGATATTCTCTTGCAAAAACAACGGCTTGATTGAAAAAGGACAGATTTCTTTCTGTGTTGCCATCCATCTGAAAAAACCCTATTATATGTCTCTAAAACAAATCAATCCAATTTTACAATAGATAATACAAGGACGTGGCTAGCCTGGTTGAAATGGAAATAATAATCCCGGCTGCCATGCCGAATCAAAAAGCATCAAGCCAGGCCAGTATAGTGGAAAAACCCCTGTCGGTTCTTTACCAACCTTTTGGTTATTCATGACATAATAATTATTCTAATATATTTTTTGATTTTCTGTTAAATGACTTGATTGGTATTCTGGGATTGGCTTGTCCTCAAAGTATCACAGTTATCCAGCATAAAAGGTATTTTTTGGACATGCTCTTAAATTTCCCTGTGTCCAAAATCCACATGAGCATGATTTTTCTCAAAAATGTATGGCAAGCCCTTCCCATGAAACTAAAGCTTTGGTTTTTGGATTGCACATGATGCACATATTGTCCATATTAACAAATAAGGTTCTTCAAGCCTTGTCTGATCCAGCTGATTAGGAGATAATATAATACAATACAATGAAGTGAACATATAGAGATAGATAACGAGGCATTGTGTTTTTATGCTTTTATAATATCAAGTAGGGATGCCTTGAATTAAAAAACTTCATTAAAATACTCGTACTCGTATTCGTTTTTAATTGCCGATACCACGTACCGAAACCACTATGCCAGTAGCCTACATCAAACCGGCCGTATGCAGAGATGAGTTGTCCTACCTAACTAACTCGGGGGAGATAATGTGTGTGTGAATGGTCGCTGCGAAAAGACGTAACAGTAGGCTAAGTCATGTCGGCGATTTGGGCATATTTTAAGATAAAGCGTCATCCGGCAGACTGTAAGATCTGTAATGCTACGGTGTCGAGAGGCGGAAAGGAAAGTACTTCCATAGGAAAGACGCACCATAGTGCTTAGTACACAGAGTTCACTAATGCTAGCGGTGTAAGACCGAAGCAGCCAATCTTATGACGTCTTGCAAAAGCGAGAGAAAATGTCCAAAGACAACTCACGGGCAATACAAATAACAGAGGCACTTACTCACTTCATAGCGCTCAATGACCAGCCACTTTCAGTTGTTGATAATGTCTGATTTCGCCGTCTTTTAAAAGTGCTAGAGCCCATATGAGATTCCCAGTCGCCTCTACATCACCGATGTGATGTTGCCAAAGGTGTATCATAAAGTGAAAGATCACGTTGAAGTCATTTGACAACATAGTTTGTTGATTTGTTTAGCCTTTCCGAAGAAACATGGGAATAGTGCCACATGGTTTGTGTACTTGAAAGAAGGATACTTTTGATAACTGAAATGTGATAATGTGCTTATTAAGCAATAGTTCTGATCACTTTTTGTGATTTATTTTTGTTGTTATTCGCTTTATCTGGTTATATTTACATTTTGTCTAATGTGATGGCATTTTGTCTTTGAAGGCTTTTTTTGTTATAACCAGAAAGCTCTGTTTAGTTTTGGCTTGGAATAGCCTGTTCAAATGAATTGCACTTCTTTCATAGAGACCAAATCTAGAAAGTATCGGTATCGGTACTCGGTATCGGCAAGTACACAAATAAAAGTATCGGTATCGTATCGGTTTGAAAAAAGTGGTATCGCTGCATCCCTAATATCAAGCATTTGCATCATTATGCAATTTCCCTCAGGGATCATTAAAGTACGTCTGTCTGTCTGTCTGTCTGTCATCAGTTAGCGTCACATTTTGTGGCTGGTTATTGTTTAATCAAATGATTCTACTTTGTCAATTCAACTTTGTCTCTGTTCTTACAATATATAACAAATATTTTTAACATAATATGTAACATAATATATAACAAACCAAATGTGAGTTTAACACTGTCATTCACTGCCAAACTGACACACACAAAGCTTTTCATTTTGTCTGCATTTCCAGGAGAATGGCAATCATTTTCTATAGTGTTTAGCACTGACGATGAGATGCCTGGAATAGTATTTCAGTATATAAAGCATGCCATTTAACCAATGGCAAATACTTTTAAATCTGGAGATTGCTGTTTTTTCCTTATTATTACAATGTTACACATTTATACACAAGGTTCATATATAGCCTCTCCACTACCCTACTGCTCTTTGTGTGTTTCGAACATTACATCTAAAACAAATCAACAATTACATAAAATGCATCACTCACAGATTAGCAAAAACAAGTCTTTATCAGAAAACCCATTAAAGGTGATTGAGTTTTCTCACTTTCTAAACTGAACAAGGGATTTATATCCTTATATTAATGTAAACCTCATCTTATTACCATCACTTTGTTCTAATGTGGAACAGTTCCTTTGGGTTGTCCATTGTTTTTTCAGTTCCATTTAGTAAGTGGGTTAGTTGTTTGTCAGTAGTCAATCAATTAGTTTGTTGATGAACCAGTTATTTCATTAGCCATTTTCTCTTGTTGTCAGCAGGTTAGATAGTCACTCACTTTGAATTGTTTGTTTGTTTTACGGCTGGGCGATTTATTTTTGTATGATTTATTTGCATTTTTACTTTCCTATGGTTTTTTTGAAATGGCTGAACTGTAACATCACAATTTGTTTTCCCCTAAAGAGGGAGGGATCCCACTGCTTCAGCTGGTATTTGATCAATGTCAAAAAAAAAAAGGTTGTGAAAGAGGTGCCGTGTTACGACCGCGGCGACTTTGTGATACTTCTTTTAGTACCATTGTTGTGAATGAGCCTTATAAAGAGCAACGTTGTATCTATCTGCCACACACTGTGCCGTTATACTGAGAAGCTACCTTTACTTGAACAATCAACCGCTGCTCAGACGGAGCTCAACACATCCACACACACACACCATAGCATTGTGGTAAAGGTGTCCAGGAAGCCTATTCCTACACATCCACACACACACACTTACTTCCGGTGTCACTTGGTCATGATGTCAGTGTATCCTAACAGGCACTTCGGCATCACAAAAGGCCATTAGTGTTTTGGGGAGACTGGCAAAAACGTTTGACTTCTGTTTTATCTAAATGACAGTTTTATTTCAGTAGCAGTGATACAATGGCATAACATATTACGTTAACGGTCATCAAGACAGATTTCCATGTTTAAAGATCTTTAAGGGGCTTCATAGTACTCTCACTTTCCAGAACTCACCAAACCCCAGCCACTTCCAATCACATTAACCGTGCCTCCAACAGATGTGTCATGAAGATGTCGACAAACACAAATGAAGAACTCATTTCTAAAAAGGCCGGTTTTACTTCAGCTGTATGGAAGTGGAAGCGATCACAGATGCGGTGAAATATTACATCACAAAATATATATTCCCTTTTTAAAAAGTAGAACAAAACTGGTTAATTGAGATGCTGCAAGCAATGGGCCATGTCTTTTGTTCTTTTTAGTTTTTTTTTAAAAGAAAAACAAAGATTTCAAGGTTTAAATCGAAATGTTGGTTAAAAAAAGATTGCCCAGCCTTAGTTAGCATGTTAGCTAGAGACCCAATCGGGTTGCCAGCTCCCAGCCTCCTGCAGGAAAGGGTGTGTGTTGGTGCAGATGATGTAAGCAGGTTTATTCACCTGTTTCATAAGGTTCCTTGGGAGCAGATGGAGCTAGAGGCAATCTGCTAGCCTGACCTCTGACCCCCAACTGTCCCCCCTCTGGATGCTGCACCCTGATCCTGTGCTCCTCTGCTGGGGTGCAAAAAGTGCTGCTCCCCGCACTGCAACTGTAATTGTATTAAATGGATATGATAAATGGTTGTGACAAACAAGTGGAAATTGGTTTCTGATATTATATTAAAGCTGACCTTCAGGTTTAAAGCTCCAGATTTGTTATTTTGTCAGTAAGGCTATATGTAGGGTTCGAGATGTAGCCAACCTTCTGTATTTAATACAACCCTGTGTTGAGCACACACACACATCAGTGTTTCCCTTGCATCTGGGGTTCTCAACTTTTCTTTCTATCAGCACCCCCTTATGGTTACCTTTGGCAGAATATTACCCCCTTTCCCCACCCATTGTAAATGGAAACGGAAAGTAAGTCAGCACGTAAAGCTATATATATATATATATATATATATATATATATATATATATATATATAGAACAAACTAACAAGTTTCGCTGGGTATTTGTAATTTGTATCCTTCACAAGGTGGCCCGTTTCGTGTACTACTGTACTGGGATGCTTATTCAATGTATTGTTTGATACTGGTCTAGCTGTGGATAGTTTGCTGCAGAGTAATTTTTCAAACGGGAGCTTTCTATTCAACGGGTGATTGAAAGCAACTTACCTGTTTTCACAAAATGTCAATGCTGAAACCAATGCTATGGCCTGGCTGACAAGCTAGAAAACCCAAGGAGAATCTAAAGATATTGGTAACCCTTCCTTTTACAGCCCCTGATTACTAAGTATGTATATGCGGTAAATATATTGTATATTATTATATTATTAAGTAATACACCCTGGTAAATAAGATGCTAATGCAGAGAACCTACAGCTGACTTTCTCAGAAAATCCTCTACTATTACCCATCAACTCAACAAGGTACCATGTAATTCTGAGTGTTGTACGTTGGTAATAACGGATATAATTGCCTACCTAGGAAAGTAGACGACCAATTATTAGAAACACAAGTTACAATTGTAGTTAAGCAAGGTTGATGTGACAGCCAAATTTAATGATGTATTATCTTCTATCGTATTATTCATGGCTTCAGCCATTTATGAAGTGTTCTTTGGATTTACTCCAGAAACTGTCAATACTTACAACTATGACTGCAATACTTACAAGACTAACGACCCCCACAGAAACAGCTTTCCTCTAATATTAGGGTACATCTTCATAAATGCGGGGTACGCTCCTGCAGATGTTTGCACAATTTACTCCATAGAATTGATTTCAACTTGTACCATATAGAATCCCTGCATGTGATGGGTTTGAGCTGCCAGAGTAGTCCAAATACCTTTTGAAGTGCTTGGACAAATTTTTGGGTAACACCAAGCAAGCTCGCGCTTAACCAAGAGTCGTCTCAAGAGCTGATGTCTCAGAACCTGCTTTGGAGAACAATAACGCACAGTGTTACGTCTCAGACAGCTTCCAGTAGTTAAAACAAATTACTATGTGTGCCATGACCATGAATAAAAGCAGGGTCATCAGGCGCAGTGAGCCACTGCCACTGCTTGAAGATTAGCAGCATTAGAGTCTATAGAATAGGAAATATAAATGTTAAAGATGCTGATCAGGAAATGATTACTGTATTGCCTTGCTGTAGCAAGTGTAATGTAGTTATGTTGTGAAATGATAACGGCAATCGTCTAACAAAAAAGTCTAACAAATCAGTGCTGTACCATAGCTCCCATAGCCTAAAGTCTCAAAATGCCTTGCTTCGCTCAGATCACGATCCTACTCTCTATATTCACATCCCGTAGTTAAGAGGACTGTGTGTGATTTACTGTATGTCGAAGTCATCAAAAGTAGTCAAAAACAGGTTTGTGGCTGCAGATATTTGAATGGCTAAAATAAAATGCTTAGAGTACACAACCAATCAGATGTTCAGCTCTTCAAGCCCCACCTCCATACTTCCTGTGCTTTTGGAGAATATGCCCACCTCCCACCGACCAGGGACCTTTTACGGGGTAAAATGATGTCGCGGAAACTTAATTTAGACCCTTGTTCCTGCGATAAATGCAGGAACAAGGGTTCCTCCAAAGGTTCCTAGTTTGTGGTGAAAATTCCTGCAGCTGAAACTACTGTGCCCCGTGCATCAATTGTTGTATTGTTATTATTTGTCATTGGATCAATATTTTGGCAAAATACTGACAGCAAAATAGTATTGTGCTATAAAATAAAGAATGCATGATGGAACTGTGGTGAGCGTTAGCTCCTGAATGGATTTAAGCTAAATGCAGAATGAATAAAGAGAAAATGTAACACAACAACTAGGTGGTACATATTTCACTGGAGTGAAATATGTGGAGAATAGAATAGAAACAATAGTATTATACAACCTCAACGGTAGGATGGCAACAAATTGCAGACTGAAAACTATATTTGCCCTAACACTATTGGCAAAAAAATGGTGCCTCACACACACAAAGTGCACAGGCATGCTATTTGTTATGTGTTATATTGTTATACCATTTAATTTGGAATGAATGCACCAGACCCCTATTGAATCACTGATCACAATTAAACCGCTCCGCAGCAGCACACATTAGCACTGTGCACAAACACATCAGGACTGTGCACACGCACATTCACACACTGTAAAAAAAATACCTGTAGAAAAAATGTAATATTCCCGCAGCTGGGGAGCCGAAAAAATACTGCAAAATAACTGGAAATATCTCTACTCTGAGAAAAACTGTATTTTTCTGTGATTAAAATATGGTTTATAAGTTTCCTTTTACATTGGTAAAAAAAATACCTGTAGAAAAATTGTAATATTCCCGCAGCTGGGGAGCCGAAAAAATACTGCAAAATAACTGGAAATATCTCTACTCTGAGAAAAACTGTGAGTAAAATATGGTTTATAATTTTCCTTTTACATTGGTCGAACATTTTTGGTCGAAAATTTTTGGCGGTACACTGCTATAATGCGAATATACAGGATTAAATTGCAGACAGGCGCTGTTAATAGATGAGTTTTATTATGTAATTTTATGTTGTTTATTTAATCAATATTTAATGTAATAAAATGATAGACCACCCATAAAACATTTGATTTACCTTTAAAAAATCTAAATACTGTTGTAATACAGATAACTGATAACTGAAACAGATAAGAAATCAGGACACACTTAATGTTCTCAACATTTATTTCTGTTGACCAACAGACCAGTACAGAAAACAGTTGCCCCTCTTGCAGCATCAAAAATGAGAAAAAAATACTGTGCATGTGAAAGGAGGGAGACCTTTCATATTTACCTCCATTCATATTCTGCAATTTTTGTAATCAGGGAAACAATCTTTGGGCCAGTTGTTTCCTGGAAGCCTTCTTCTCCACTTTTGATCCCTTGTCTGGGTTGTATACTCTTCATATTGGCAATAAACGTACAAGAAGAGTGGGAATTTGCAGAGAGAATGTTTGTGGTGGAAGTTTGTATGTTCTCCCTGTACCCGATTACTTTTAGGGAACGGAAAGCAACTTGAGAATTGGCTTCTCAAAGGTTTCTTGGGTCATTGAATTTTGTTTGTCATTATTTCATTAAACTTTAGCAAAAGCTGTGAAGTTGATGTTGGGTGTGACATTTTCCTTTGAAGCCTGTTGCTGCATCTTGACATGAGGATGAATCAGGAATAAATCGGAGACATGGCGAAAACATATGCGTGTCAAAATCAACAGTCCAGGGCATTGTTAAGACGCAACAATGCATTAACTGTCCAACAGATCAAGAACCCTCTTCAGGATGTATGTGTGTCAACGACCATCTTCAGGAGCAACTTGGTCATAACAATTTTTATTTGTAGATTGTTTTTTGATTAATTGTTTTGTCTATAAAATGTAATATAGTAGAGAAAAATACCATTCACAATTTACTAGAGACTAAGGTGAAGTCTTGTCTTATCAGTCAGTTTTGTCAGTCAGTCTGAAAGACAAGGTTATTTCACTCATAGTGATATAAAACAAAGACAAGTAGGAAATCCTCACAATTGAAAATCTGTAACCACATCTATTAATCATTTCAGCACTTGAACACTGCTCAATGGGGTGGATACATTATGTGTTTGTTGGAGACCTGGCCAAGTTCATTACACTCATATTTATTTATCTCTTGCTCTTAAATTAAACATGCAAAGTTATTCTTACTACTAAGATTATTCAACTAATAGCCATGAAAATTGTTAGACTACTTGATTATGAATTTATATTAATTAGCTACAACAGATCACAGGCTGGTTTGTTTGAATGGCAAACTCAATGACCAACAGCTAAAAATGAGAAGCCTGGGCACCAGTTAGGTTGGGTTCAGAATTGAATTAAGAGATAACAGGTGTGGTTTTTGCAGGTTTGGAGAACAGGTTTTTTTTAAACTAGAACTGTGTAGGACTCCAACACGATAACCTAGAGGAAGCCTTTGTGAAGCCACAGCCAGAACATGCAACCTCCATGAAAAGCCCCAGTCTTTCAGTCATATGAAAATGTAGGTGGACAACATTAGAAAGTCCTCTGAATATAAAGCAATCCAATTAAACACCAGCATAAAATGCAGCCGTCATATTTGCATATTTAATCAAAATCTCGCTGACAGTATGATACAGATTTCATTACATCTGTTTTGTTTTGTATAAAATTGAGTGTTAGCTTCTTATCTTTGCAAGAACTCCAATGCTGCTCCTTGGGCTGCTGGGTAAGAGATGTTCAGGCAGTAGTAGGAGGAAAACAGCAACATGACAGCATCACTGAAGACATTGATGTGGCTGTTCACAATGGTCTGGTCCACAGATAACATGAAGTACTCTGCTGCCAAAGGAGAACTTCCTGTTGTACAGGGAGAGAGGGGACCAGTAACTTTTAGTGCCCAACTGAGCCTAAGACCATAAAGTCCAGCAACTATTTGATATAACTTTAATTTACAAACTGATTGAATAGATATCAATAGATTGATAGAAAGTCTCACAGTATGACACAGAAGATGATGGCCGATTATAACGGCAAACACTTGACAACATTGTGATTTCTGATGAGAGACTTGCAACCTGCTATACATCCTGCTAACATGCAAACTGGTAATGTGCCTCATTTTCTTCATTTTGTGTAGCCCTTGATGATGTACATAACCTTTTAGGGTTTTCACCGAAACACAACTAAACTACAACTCGCACAATATCTCTGCTGAGCAAAAGGAAAAAAGGTCTGAGTGCATGGGACATCTGAATTAAGAAATCTGCCAAAATCCAAATAAACATGTGTATTGAACAGTAACTATTGTGTGCAGGTACAGTGAAACCTCGCACTCGGATTGAATTTGTTCAAAAGGCTGTTAAATTAGAGTTGAATTGTTTGAAAACTGAAACAATCTTTCCCATAAGAATGAATGTAAAATGGATAAATCTGTTCCAGAGCCCCAGATAATTGCATATTTAGATCTTCACACATAATATTTCATGTATCAGGTCTTAGATTGTACCTGGACAAACAGTCGTAAAATAAACATAACATCTTCATAATTTCTTTATTTTATAAAGCAAAGCAATATCAGAAGACACACCCATCCCGTTGTCATGCTTAGCGATGATTTCCTTCTTCAACTCAATCATTGTCCGCACTATTTTCCACTTTCCCTGAGCACCAGCACTGCTTCTTCACGCCTCCTTCTTCGGAGGCGTGATGGAGGGTTTAGTTATGCAGTACATGTACTGTATGTTCAAATATATGATAGGATATTGCTTCGCTTTATAGAATTAAGACATTCTAAAGCTGTTATTGTTATTTTATGACCATAATTATACAATATATCTGTCAATTAACATAACAAATATATTATATAAATATAACAATATTTAAGTGGAAATTTATTCCATTTAACTAGTAATTATAAACAAATGATCATTAATTTATTCACAGCTAGATGGCTTTCATGTTATTTTACAATAGACATGTACATTCACATTCTATAATTCTATCAGTATTTTCCTGTTTTTTAATATACAGAAAATATAAATTAACACGGAGAATCCTGTAAAATTACCTTCTTTTTTTTAACAGTGTAGCGTACATGTGCACATACACACACAGTGCACCTCCGCACCGTTGCTGTATAAATCTTTGGGGAAACACTGTACACACACAAACAACACAGACAAGAACCCTTTCAACCTTTTATGATGTTGGCCCACTAACCTAAACCCTCAATACATAGGTGATCCTTTGATTTACACCGCAAAGATGAGAACTATAGCCTAATATACATGTTAAGCAAGCAAACATAAGTAACTCTGTGTATATGATCTGTGTGATTGTTGTCATTATGATTATTTGGGTTGGGATTATTTTTGCTTGGTTTCATACACTG
This sequence comes from Urophycis tenuis, assembly GCA_036785325.1. Classification (NCBI taxonomy): domain Eukaryota; kingdom Metazoa; phylum Chordata; class Actinopteri; order Gadiformes; family Phycidae; genus Urophycis; species Urophycis tenuis. Next base: position 17,513,176 of record JAXIVH010000005.1, on the reverse strand, counting down.
TTTATTATATTGCCATATCATTTGATAAAATGTGTTGCTTCATGACATCGTAGGTGTTGTTTAGTTAACCGTGGTTGACATGTACATGTAGTCATTTAGCAGGTGCTTTTATCCAAAGCCACTTAGAAGAGAGACTCTGAACACAAAGCACACAAACAAAAGTGGAGTACCTACAAAAGAGGTTCTAGTGCTGCGTGACCTAGTTTAAAAGTTTTAAAGTGCTTTCTAAATTCCAAAACAATTTCTTGTTACTTTTATTTAACCATGGTGATGAAGCCTAGACACCTCTGATCAAACACAGGGCTGTCTCACCTGTCACCCATTTCCAGGTGGTCCACTATTATTGATTTATTATTTATTAATTATTTCCTACTGTGTCACGTAACTGACAGAACAAGAGCCACAAGTCACACTGAGACATTAACCGTTTACCTCAGCTGTAAAAACACATAGAAACAAAGTAACCTGGTAAAAGTTTTATTTCCAGTTGTTTTTTGTTGCCTTGTCACTTTGTCATCAATTATTACCAAGCTTTTGTAGCAGATTAGCCATTGAAAACTAGTAATTTTAACGCATTTTGAATATTATCTGTCTGTTTATCACTGTCTTTCTCTCTGTCTCTGTATCTCTCTGTCTCCTTCTCATGTATCGACACAGAAAGGGTGACCATTTGAAATCCACTCTCTTCCTCCTTTGTGTGTGTGTGTGTGATGTATAGATTAGATTGTGGTAATGATGCAGCCCATTATTTAAATTCTTTATAACTTATGTCATATTATGTAATCAATAGTATAATTATTATTGCTACTTAATACAGGTATAGTAAACAAAAAGGAACCGCCTTCCGCTTCCACAACAATATACAATATTTGGTTTAGCCCTCTTTGTTTACAACAATCTAACTGATTAACAGTGAAAACCCCTCACACTAGCAGCCCCCAGCCAGCCGCGTGACATTAGCTTGCGTCACACAGTTGCACAGCCAGTTAAGGGTGGAAAGACAATTAGAAAGAGTTTTTTGAGTTCTGAAAGTCTCCTGCTTACTAACCGTAGGGGCAACATCTTTCACATTACGACTGCCTGGACCGCCTCGGCCATTTTGACTGTTTGCCAATATAAAAGATTCTAGTAAATCTCGACAAAGTTTCATCATTGTCCTTCCCTGGTATTCCCTAAATAGTTTTGTTTGTGTGAGTGTGTTCTTAAAAGTGATAAATGATATTGGACAACAAGGTTCCAATCAATTTTAAGTTTCAAGTTTATACACTGTAAACATGGTCCGAGCTGTAGTTGCCACAGTTTGCCTTTTCTCCAGCAAGAGCTGCTAAGGTGCAGGTTTACTGTAAGACTACCAATGTAACCTGAAACCCCACGCCCCTTTCTCGAGCACTCCGCTCAACTACCTCAGCTGCTCGACTGGTACCTCCATCACTAAAAGGAGGAAAAGGTTGGACGGTGAAATCACAACTCTTCTCCGTTTGGGCAATTGGAATGCTTGAAACTTCTTCTGGTGCCTTGAAATGTTTCACCTTCTTCTGAAAAATGTACTTATTGTAAATCACTTTGGATAAAAGCATTTGCTAAAAGCCCTAAATGTAATCGGAAATGTAATTATAGATTGCATTGACCCCTGCAGCAGGGCAGTACAATGTACCATCTAGTGGCATCTGGCGGTCACTACATCAAAAAACTGTAAAAATGGTCAGAAAGACCTGGTGGTCAAAAGTAGTTCAGTGATGCTGGCGTTTCACGTGGTGAATATGAAAACAACTTACATTATACAACTGCAGGTATCTTAATAATCTTATTCGTTGTCTTGTCCATCTGTCTCTCTGCCCTGCAGTAGCTTCCAGACTGACTCCTTTTGAATCAGGGGACAAAAACTGGTTGGTGTGTCACTCATCTTGACATTTTTTTACAACCTTCCATCACCGTCTAATATTCCTTGTCAGAGGAAGAAGATACCCTTGACTCCTTTTCTGTTCATGCGATGGCCTTTCTCCTTCGTGGAGGAGGAATAAACACAAAGGTGAATGTTTTTTGTTGAGAAGCTTGAGTGCTGGTTCTTGCTGTGTGTTTGTGAACACAGTGTCTGTGTGGACGGTAGTGCCGGGCAGTCTCTCCCAGGGGTGAGTCCTCACCGTGTGGTCTGCACTCCGAGGTCTGGACCCTCACAGGTCCCGCGGAGGGCCAAGACACAGATTAAAAATGACCTGTGTGCATGTAGGTTGGGGGCCAGTGCGTGCATTGGGGCTGTTAATCTCATAAATTTCCCTTCCTTAACCTACCCTGTGACTTAGCTTCCTATTTATTGGCTAGTTAAAATGTCAGTGCCAGATATAGAGGTTTTTATAAGTTCTGTTTTCTATTGTGCTCTCTCACGCTCTTCCCCTACTCTTTTCCCCGCTCTCTCCTGCTCTTGTACTCTTGTACTCCTCTCTCTCTCTCTCTCTCTCTCTCTCTCTCTCTTCTCTCTCTCTCTCTCTCTCTCTCTCTCTCTCTCTCTCTCTCTCTCTCTCTCTCTCTCTCTCTCTCTCTCTCTCTCTCTCTCTCTCTCTCTCTCTCTCTCTCTCTCTCTCTCTCTCTCTCTCGGTGTTATGCTATGCTATGGCAGACCTGCCATCATGATGCATCCAATTAACACATTTATTTATTTCATCTCACTTTCTCTTCTCACTTCTCTCACAATTTCTCATTTTCTTTGCCATTTTTTTCTCTCTCCAATGTACATAATGAATGTGCTCTCACTTATTCAGCCAGTATGCAGGTAACACATGTCATTTATTGGTCTGGTGTTATTTGTTCCCATGGCCAACGACAAACAGAACGTTGTATAGCTTTCCCTCAAAGAACAGGTTCAATAATAAAGTCCATTCAGCTCTAAGAATAAACCCTGAACGCTGACCCTTGGACTTGTGTGCCCAGGTAGCGATGTGGTCTGGGCCGTGCTTGAGACTCACTGCACATTTCAGTGGAGGCTAGTGAACTGGAAAACGGCTGGCTTCAAAGTGAAACCTATATGGGCCATTTAGATTAATGTTGGCATTTACAGCCAACCAAGGACGAAGGGGGAGGAGGAGGGACAGAGAAAAGGAACGTGGCTGAGAGGAAACAAAACAAATCTTGTACAAGCGACATCCTTCTGTTATTGAATGATTACTGATCAATTCCTTGCATTTAATAGAAATGCTGCACGTATTCACAATTCTACATAATTGTAATTGTACAATTGCAGGCAACACAATGCAACATAACGGCTTTGCTTGTGTGTTGACTGCACGCCTGAATGCAGTCAAAGAGCGAGAGGGAGCGAGCAGAAAGAGGGAGAGGAATCCCAATGACGCTCAAAGTGTTTCTTTTCTCTATCCCTAAGCAAACGGTCATGTATGCTGTTACTTATACAGCAGTCGCCATTATTCATCCACAGCCTCACGTGTGTACCAAACCATGTGCAAACATGAGCCCATCATGACAGACGAGACCGCTGTCCTTGGTAGCATAGCAAACATGCGTAGCAGCAGCATAGGTCACATTGTAAAATTAGAACCCAAATTGGAGCAGTGGCGTAAGACTGGTGGAGCTGAGAAAAGGGCTTGTTCAACCCTCACAGCCTGGACAGGGGGTAACTGTGGATGCATTATATAATATGGAACCCTCTCTGGAAATGTATTGAAAACCCAGGGCTACTACTACACGTTCTGCAGGACAGGTCAGGCCAGTGGGAATGCTTAACAGTAAGGAGTGATATTTACTATGAACCTCTGTAGTAGACCCTGCAGTGAAGCGGTACTGTGAACTAGATGGTACTATGTAGTACTTCATGACAGTGTAATACTAGAGGTACACAGTACTAGATTATAATGTGTAGTAAACAATACTGTGTATTACATGATTATTTACGAGTACAAGTTGCACAGTGTACTTGCTGATACTACCCAGTACTGCAGTATCAAGTTGCACAGTGTACTTGCTGATACTACCCAGTACTGCAGTACTCTGTGGTACTGTGTAGTGAGTGTATATGGGTCGGCTGTCCCCCGGGCCTCTGGAGGGGGTCCCTGGAGGGGGTGTGGCTATCCCGCCACGCTGCGCCTCACGGCTAACGTAGCGCTCTCCCCTCTGTAACCACGGCAGGCACACTCTCCTGAGATACAGCTAATAGTCAGGCTACCTTAGCCGTGAAGTTAGCCAGATAAGGTGCCCTCATTTTTCTCTTTGATTTATGACTGTTTTTGTTTCCCTGGGAATCGGATGATGAATTTGTTTTCATCTTTTTCAATGCGTTCTCTCTCTCTCGCTCTCTCTCTCTCTCTCTCTCTCTCTCTCTCTCTCTCTCTCTCTCTCTCTCTCTCTCTCTCTCTCTCTCTCTCTCTCTCTCTCTCTCTCTCTCTCTCTCTCTTGCTCCCATCTCTCTCTCTCTCTCTCTCTCTCTCTCTCTTCCTCGTTCTCCCGCTCTCTGTGTGAGGTGTCGTCTATCGCCCTATCGTCTATTGCCTTTGAGTGGTTTCAGATGATTGTTGAGTCCGACCGTTCTCCTCTATCCCAGAATAAACATTATTTACCCTAATCATTGTGACACTTGCTACAAATACAATATGGCTGACACCTCCCGGATCTCCCCAAGTACTGTGATTATGGTGCTGCTCCACCAGGCTCCTTCCTTTCCAGGGCCACCACCATACATTCAACATAGTGCTGCCACAATGCTAACATTTAGTTGAAGTCAATATTTTGACTGGACTAATCCTTCTTCCCTTGGACGAGCAGCATGTATGGTGCATGTGTGCACCCTACAGAGTTTACGTCACAGGCCATTTTGAGCATCACACTGAGATTTCTTCTTGTAATGGATGATGTGCAGTGAAAATAAATAAACAGCTCATGTAATGTTTGCTCTCGTTTTTCTATCCAGGCACAAACAAACGGTTTTTCCTCTCTATCTGGTTACATTAAAGCCTATATCTCTGCTTTGGTAACACCATCTGAAGCAATTAAAGCCGCCCTAAATATCCATCATTTAACTTCTCAAACACTTTCTTAATATAATTAAGCCTAAATATCTATTATTTTACTTCTCAAAGACTATCTGATGCAATTATATCTATTATTTTACTTCTCAAGTACTAATTGGTTGTGTTGAATTTGTTATCATTTTATTGATCAGCCACTTTTTACTTCTTTCTGATATTGGTGTTTTCATTTGCAACTACAAGCGACTACTTAACAGAAAGCCACTGGATGTAAACGTATGGTGCAGCTTTCTACATAGAGCATGCATTATTGAGATTATATCAGGGATATAACCAAAGTGATGCCCCTGAAGTTGTGTTTAATGTGTCTTGTTTTCGGGAGATAGTTTATCCAGAGTTGTATCTGCTGATTCTGTCAATCACCTGGGTGTCTGTTAACATATTGATTACTGCTCATCAAGGATTCTTTGATTAGTATTCTTTGCTGCAGCCTTCACTATCTGCCATCTCATCTCTTGTCTACACTCACTTCTCTTTCTCCATCCAATTTTCTTTCTTTATTTCTTTGTGTCTTTCTCACCTCTCTCTCTCTCTCTCTCTCTCTCTCTCTCTCTCTCTCTCTCTCTCTCTCTCTCTCTCTCTCTCTCTCTCTCTCTCTCTCTCTCTCTCTCTCTCTCTCTCTCTCTCTCTCTCTCTCTCTCTCTCTCTCTCTCTCTCTCTCTCTGGCCTGCAACAAGGGAAGAGAGTGCCGCACGCCCTGCCCTCTCTCGCCATTCAAAGTGATTGAGTTTGCTCTCATCTCCTCACCTCTGTGTGCCATACAAAGAAACAGTGGATGGATTACAGCCTCCACCTAATTCCTCCCCCTCTTCTAGATTACATTTCTACCACGCTGCAGCATCGCGGCCTGCCCATCACATCTTTTATTCCTCTCTTTTTCTTCATCCTTTTGCATCAACAGCAGATTGATTTGTGGGGGGAGGGCACGTCTCGTCATCATGCTTCAGAGAAGCTTTGAGCTGTGGAACAATTATCCACTTGCTGTCCTGCCTCGCACGCCCCTCTCTCCCGCCAGGCCCAGAACCAGCAAGGGGGATGGGTGGGTGCCAGTTGCTCTGTTGCCCCCCCCCCCCCTTCCTTCCATCCTTCCCTCCTCTGCTGTGAATCAGCTGCGTATTATTCCCCCCTTTGCCCCTCCTCCCCCCTCTCACCCCACCTCAGCCAATGATGGAGAAGGAGTCGGCTGCTCTGCTCCGCTGTGCATTCCAATGAAGTGCTTGTCGGGACCTCCTGCCCCGACTACTCAATATCCACACCGGCCCGGGCCGTGGCCCCGTGCAAAGCAGGGAGCTACATTTAATTTCCTCCCTGACACTGTCACCCCGGTCCTCTGCCTCCCTGCCAGCAGTCGGCCCCGTCTCCGTCAGCCCGGGCCCTGTCAATCTCAGCCTGGTCCCCCGTTTCCCTAACCCTGTCGAACTGACATGCACACACATGCTCGCGCACGCGCACACACAAACACACACACACACATGCACGCACGCACGCACGCACGCACGCACACACACAGGTAGTCCCCCTTTTACCCTGGAGATTGCCATGGTCTGGACAGTAAAGCATTAATAGAACTGGCTGTAATTATCATCGCAGTCCTGTGGTGTCGTTTTTTAAACGGAGGACCACTCAATCATGCACATGGCTTCTGTTCATTAACTACTCACTTCTAGTTAATGGCTCTCGTCAGCTTACATAATTGAGCATCATGACATCGTACTAACTAAGCATTACTACAACTAGGTTGTGCAGCACTCTTTTTTTATAAAAACTTTTTGTAGCTACTCCGATTTTGCTTGTATACTTTGATTGTTCTCATCCTCACTCTGCTTGTTGCTTTATAGGTAAAGTAAGTAGAGCTAGGAGTTCAGGTAGAATGAGTATGGGTTCTTATAGTGGTAGCATCTTCAGAAGTACACACGTAAGGATTACAAGTATTACATACGTGAACATGAGAAGAAGACATACGATGTGAATATGATATGAATTTGATTAAATCTATAGTATGGCAAAGACCGTACAGAGTTTGAAAAGCAGTGATACAGGTGGTATTGGAGGTAGGAGGATCATAGTGCAGAGGCAAAGCAAATAGGGTAGTCTGGATAGTCCCTCTTTATTTTTTGTAATTACCATTTTTAGAAGCAGTTTGAAAAATTAATTCTGTGCAAACACTATGCATACCAACGACTACTAAATCAATTTAAAGCAGCAGGGGTTGGCATAGCAACACATACAATAAAAAAAAACCTTACCGGCAGGCTTCAATGTCGGTACTCCATGACGGCAGATTACTGAAGCGACAAAGCCCTCCGCACTTTCTACCACGTCTAATCATCTAACAACTTTCCATCCCCACCCTCACCTTGAGACTTCCTGCTGATTTGATTGTGTGATGCCAGCAGGTGCACAGCTTGGAGAGTTAACCGTACAAACAAGAAATGCAAATGATGACGTTTGTCATTCACCGCTCAGACATGAAATTGCTTCCAGTCATCTCTACGTTTTCACTTTTTTTTTTCTTTTTCTTGTTCCTCCCATTGTGTTCTCTGGTGTTTGTGTGTGGTTTGCCCCTGACATGTGATGGAGACGCTGAAGGAACAGTACTCTAGACATTTGGCATCCCCATGAGAATGAAATGTTCCCGAGCTATTCCCTCAGAATCAATAGCTCTTAGAATTGAAGAAAAGAAGACGAGAGGACCGCTCAGTCTTTATTGGTTATTCTCAGTATTTTTTAGATATTGGAATGAAATTTGTTCTCTCCATTTGACCCATCCTATGGTACTGTACATTGGAGCAGTAGGCTGCTATGTTCAGCGCTCAGGGGGCAAGTTGGGGTTCAGTGTCTTGCTCAAGGACACTTTGACATGCAGACAGTTTGGAGGTGGGGATCAACAGGATCAAACCGCCGACCCTACGGTTAGTGGACGACCCGCTCTGTCCACCCACTCTGCTCCACTGAGCTACTGCCGCCCCATATTATGTTATTGTCCAGACTGGGCCAGGAATTTGCTTATCTTCTCCCTTGAGGGTAATCTATTGGTGTACAGTTTTCCTCATTATTGATTTAGGCTCATGAGCTCATGTTTACTTCTACTCGGAGCATACTTAGCCTTACACTCTCAAACTCTCGTAAAGCCCAATTCGCCAAGAAGCTTTGCCTTTGTCACCGGTTTTAAGAAGCTTTCTTCTCCATGTTTGAGCTGAACATTAAAGGACATTAACACAGTGTCAGTTAATTTCTTCTCAAACTTTCCGTTTTTGTGATGGTCTTCAAGTGTTTGGGCCTGAATATTCTCTTCCTCACGTTACAGTGAATACCATTTGGATGGTGTTTGTTAGAGTGCCCCTGATGGAACAATACACATAGCCTCGCCGATGTCCCTGCTACATTATGTCCTGCAGTCATACTTGTCCATGTGAGAGTTGTCCTTCACACAGTCTTTCAGGAGTTGGAGAAACTTTTTCAGGTGTTTTCCAGTTGAGAGGATGTTTTATGTTTGATATATCTAGAAGTGCTGGATAGCATGTATCCAACCTGACAGCTGCAATCGATGGGCTATGAGTTGCTGAATAGGTGCGCTGTTGCCATGCACTGTTTCACAATGAAGTTTAGCAACACGATAGCAGCAATTGGTGAGAATCCTGGTGAGAAAATGTCTGTTTGTAATGGTGCTGGTAACCAGTTGAAATAAACTTTTAGTGTGAGGTAAGGATAGCTCCAAAGTTGGGCAAGTGTGAAAATGCTTACTCTTGTGCCATAAATAGTTGGCTGCTGACTTGTTTAGAAACTTTGTCACAATAAAAATTTATTCAACAGTTGGAACATTATTTTCTGTAAAATATATAACCAGATTTTCAGTGCATCATGTTCACGTATTTCAAACGGTTACCAAATATACACACTATTAAAAGTTTTTTCCTCCCAACCTCGTCTGGGAATAGTCAGGACTACTGTTAGGACGAGGCTGATTTCCTTGACACCGTTTGCATGAAAGCCAATTCATTCCACACATAACACGTGAAAAGCTGGCTCTCCACCCCACTGTGTGGTGCCTTGGGTTTAATGCCTGGCTCCCTCCCTAGGCCATCGTACAGGTCATGTATCCTGCAGCTGGATTCTGAACTTAAAAAAAAAAAAAAAATCACACACACAAAATGAAAGCCTTTACAGGAAAATAAATCTGTGCAATATAGCCACCGATCTTTTAATCAAGGGCTCCGTGGAGCTCCCTGGGTCCCAACCAAAGCCATCTCTACATGAGAGCTCTGCAGGGAGAACCTTGACTTAAAGAGAGACCGGACAAAGGTTAGCGCTCCATGGATCGTATGTGGCCAACAGTAAACCTGCCTTATTCCTCCTGGGAGCCGCAGTTGTCTGAAATGTCACCGGCTCTGTTCAAATATTAGTTCTATAGCAATCAAATGCTCCTTTGACACGGTCTCCCAGCCATACCTTTAGCATTAGGTTACCCTCACACACTCTCCTTCTCTCTCTTGCTTGCTCTCTCTCTCTCTCTCTCTCTCTCTCTCTCTCTCTCTCTCTCTCTCTCCCTCTTGCTCTTTGTTGTTGAAGTTTGCTTGAATATTTATTTAAATACCATCAGGATGATGTATTACTTTTTTTGTACAAACTCCTGTAACCTCTACTTGACGTACGACAGTAATTCCTGTAGCCATTAAAACCAACCGTGCATGTTTGCTCCTGTTTTTAATACAATAACCTCCCATGAATATCTTCTTGTGATGTGGTGTCCACTTCAAGCGCCATGATTCTGCTACCTGTGGCATCATCGGTTTGTCGTTGTAGGAGCAGTTAATTAAAGATTAGAGGGTTTATAGGCTTCTTTCTGAGACATGAGCATGTGTGTGAAGAACTCTATCACACACGCACGCTGTTTAGCAATAGCATTGAATGACATTCTGAGACTTTTCTAGTATTTATCCTGTCATCCTGTCTTTTTCCGCAAACTATATCTTGAACAATTTTCTGAACTTATTGCAGTAGTCATTGAAGACTTCCTTCCAGTACAAAATCTGGCTCTTTTTTACTTGTGAAATGACTTCTTTGGTAGCCCCTATGTGTAAACATGTTGTTTAGATAAAGTGACACTTGGACGTTTATATTCATGTATGTATGTAAAGGGTTCTAACATTGTGCTGTATTTCATATGGGACAGAACATCAGACCGTCTGCGCTCCCATCAGAACCTTAGCGCTGTAGCTTCAGTGTTGCCGGCTATCAAAATGCTGTTCACTGCTCATCTCTCTCTATGCGTACCGCATTACAGTCCTGTGTTTGTGTTGTGATCCCCACAGCTGGGTGCAGGGCTTTGGCCACGAGGGTCTGGGCCTGCTGCTGGACGTGCTGGAGAGACTGCTGTCCAGAAAACAGTAGGTCTACCCCACGTGCAACCAGCAGAACCAGCAGAACCCCACCATCACACACACAGCAGAGCTCCACCGTCATACACACACAGCAGAGAGCTCCACCATCATACACACACAGCAGAGAGCTCCACCATCATACACACACAGCCACATAGTTGAACACGGCAAATGCATATGTACGCACACGGATACACATACTCATAGACACATGCACACACAAATACAGACACACACACGGACATACGCACATGCATATGTACGTACACGTACACAGGCACGCACATATGCACACACACACACACACACACACACACACACAAGGACACACAAACACACAGAAGGGCACAGACAGACGTGCACATGAATATGTACACACAAATTTATTTTACTCTCACATACGTGTATGCACGTGCACACACACACACAGACAGACAGACAGACAGACAGACAGACAGACAGACAGACAGACAGACAGACAGACAGACAGACAGACAGACAGACAGACAGACAGACACACACACACACACAGCCTTCAGCCTTCAGCATCACACTTCTATTTACAATGTGTTGTATGCTGAATAATGTTTGTTGACCCACTGTGTTCCCAGGCAGGAGAAGATGGACAGGAGGAACCAACACAAAGTGGTGCAGTGTCTCAAAGCCTTCATGAACAACAAGGTAATCCTCTCTCCTCACTCATACATAATAGTACTCTTTGATAATCCTCACCTCACGCTCATCTATAATATACACAATAGTACTCAATTTGATCCTCTCCTCATGGTCATAAGTAATAATATCATTTCCACTTTGTTTTTTCTCTCCTCACTGATACATAATATACATAATAATCATGCTCACTTGAAACCTAATATACATAATAATAATGTATAATGTACTCACTTATTTATACAATAATCAGTTTGGTTGTTGTCTCCTGAGTTTGACACTTAAATATCACTCAAATGATGTTCTGAATTTAATTTAATACACACAATAAGTTAAATTATCCTCCTCTGAGTTGTATGCATAATTTTTCCTGGCTGGGAATGGGCCTTAGGGGGGAGACTACACACTACAGTAAAGGCAATGAGTCTGTCTTACCTTAATTGACAGAAATCAATGCATTTTTTTTGTTATTAATGAGTATTTGATGAACAAACATATTTGTTTTGTTTGAGAAAAGTTAACCCTGTCAACAAAAGGGGTTAAAAATGTTATTACAACATTGAGAGGACCAGGGTGATTCTGGTCCCCAACTTAGTAAACATTTGTCTAGCTATTTATTAAAGCCACTATTCAGTTGTGATACCTCCTCTTGGAGTTGTTGGAGTTGTTCGTGTTTAAAAATCGAAGGTCCTTGAAGCGTTTCATAAAACCGTCATTTGAAATGGAAAAAAAGATCTCACGATCCCTCCCCCCACCCTCTTTTTCCTTTATATTTTGTCTCTCTATCTCATTTATGCATTTAAAAAACACGTCCTGCCATGACACAAATGTTCTACAGCCCTGTGACAGTAGGAGTGGTCGGCTCATTTAGTGATTTCATTTTAACTTGCCAGCCAGAGATTGTTTAATTGAGTTTCACCATATCTGACATTATGTATTTTACCTATTGTTGCCTGCTCTCTGAATAGGCTACTTTGGCTATACTGTGTACCTTGAGCATTGCAACTTGTTGGTAATATTTCATTTGACAATAGGAATGTAAGCATGAGCATTTATTTGCCAATTGCCAGACAAACACATTGAAGGCAGGAGACGAGCATAGCTGCACTTAAAGGTTTCATTGCTGGAGCAGTTTCAAAAGTATTTTTGAGTTTTTGTTCTTTTGAGCTTTTCTTTTCATTTTGTAATCAAACTATTATGTTCTCCACATCCAGTCTACATTATTCTGTCCTTTTTTTAATCAATATAACCAAACCAATAGCCTGATCAATACACGAATGACTGACAGTAAATGGGCTTTGTTTGTCAGCATCGTAAAAGAATAGAGGTACATTACTGAGAATCATATTATGTTTTGTTTGCATTTACTGCAATGGTTTCTGCATTTGCTCAGTTTGTTGGTAGGTTTTTTGTTTTGTGAGTCAATGTTGTTTGCCTGTTGCAAATTTTAGTAGACACCTTTAAAAAAAAAAGAAGTAAATACTGGGCTTGGATGTATTGTAGGCTTTGACATAATTGCGTTGCAAAAGAAAACAAGGTCTGCTTATTTTCTCCCCGCCACATGCGCGGTATGGGACAGCCTAGTCCACTGAATGTAGGATAAGAACGGTCTGATTGTGGAAATGACATTCGTCGACAGTCAGTACGTTTTTCGCAGCTAGCTAGCCAGAGACGTTCTTATCCGTTGGACTGACAATAATCTGCGCTCAGTTGGCTACTAGTAGGTCTACAACGTACCGCCATCCGCTGGCCAAAAGACCACATTGCAACAGAAATCGATTTATTCCGAGATTTGTATCGGAAAAAAATGCTTTCTTGATTCACTGTCTCTTTGGCAGTCAGAATTTTGCTTTGGCGGACTGTGAAATCCTTTTAGCGGCTGCCAAAGAACGTAGGAGAAACCCCTGTTAGGGGTGACCTCTAATCTTCAACGATTTGAATCTTCCATAGAAAGACATTTAGTCCACTTTGTCTTTAATGGTCAATTCGTCATGTCTGGAAAAACAGCGGGTGTGGGAGGCTCAATGAGTGATACCACAACATTGGCTTCTACAGGGAAAAGCCTCGGAGTTATGCTGTTCATTGCTGGGGTGGGGGGTTGACTCAGTCTTCTGTGTGCAATTTGCCGTGTTATGTTTTGCTTTTAGTAAATGTCTGTATTGTTTATTTGATATGGCCGTTGTGTAATGGCAGAGGCACTATCGATTTAGTGGTCTAGAAGGTTACACAACGTCAGGAAAAAAACTACTTTGGCAACATTTCGAAACCATTAAATGATGCTTGAAAAAGTGCAATGTGCACTGTGTCAATGGCCACGTTCATATCACGGCACTTGGCTGGTGAAGATGACTCTCTCCGTCTGTACTGTGGTGTATTTTCACTGCTCTGCTAAATTGAATGGTGCTGCATTTGTTCTCTCCCCCTAAATGCATCTTTCACATGCTTCTACATTAACTTTATCGGCGGTCAGAGACAGAACACAACTGGCCACTGTTTGATTTTATAGATTTGTTATATATGAATTACTGTGCATTATATAAGTATATTAAAGTATATAACGCTAATAGTAGCCTTTATCTTCTGACAATTTGAATGAAGATGCTTATGTCGACAAATTGTTGTCCTGTTGTTAAAGTTATTCTGTTTATAGATTAGACGATTAGACCATGATTGAGCCACAAAAAAATCAAGAACAAATTATTCGATGATCAGTCGACGATAGGTCTGGCCTGACGAATCAAATTTAACCATGCAAAATCTTAGTCAAGGACAGCCCTACATAATATTAATCACTTAAAATATTCTCCCCTGACTATGATGAATAATTACATATCTCTAAATCATCATGAATAAAGAGATGTATGCCTTTTTCCTCATCATATAGCTTTTAGAATAAATATATTTAAATATAATACTATATGATACCAGGGGTGATACAAGTGGAGGGGGTGAGTTGCTAGGACTGAGATACCAGCGGTGTGTTTGCCCTTGGTTTAGTGTACTCTTTGCACCAGTAGCAGCATGGGATTGGAGCCAGCAACCATCAGATTACCTGTAAGGAGCTGGTGTGTAGCTCTGCAGGCCCTGCCAGCCCAACTCCTTGGCCCTGGTGTTCCCTGAGTCTCCCTTAGTCTGTGTTCCTCCATTGCTCTCTGTCTCCGTACACGCAGCACTCTCATGTAATCCTGCGTCTCTACAGGCACCAGCCCCTCTTCCTGCCAAGACCTTTCACTGGCTCCTCGGGCATTATGGGATAGCTTTTACCCACAATACTGGAGAGGGCAGGTGTTGTCTGCCAGCTGTCTGAGCAGCTTAGAAAAAGGAGAAGGAAACAGGACAAAACAGGAAAACAAAACCCTGCTATACATCGCTGTTGTCATGGCGGTGTCACTACAGCCGTGATGCTTAAAGAGGAAAATCAAACAAGCATCACTAACCCACAGCAAGAAGATACATTACAACCAACGTTTTACAGTTCATCATAATGAAAGATTGTTATTTGGAATTGCTTAAACAATTAAACAGGGTTGTTTAAGAAACTAAACAAATTTTGTGAATCTAAATAAAGCTATGGGTGTGTCTAGTGCCCTACACCAGATCTACATTACTTGTATTACTTGTATTTGCTTCTTATCAGTTGAGGTTCACGTCTCATATCAAGAGGAGTTCCTGGTGAACGACCACTCTCACCACATCATAGTCCAAGCCTGTCCTTATTACAGTGGAAAGAAATGTCTTTCATAACTGCTGACTGGCCAAGGAGGTTTGGAGGAAGCAGACTGTCGTGGCTACTGTCCCTCTGTCCTACAACTGCACCGTCTGCTCTCTTTCACTCTTGTCCTTGCTCTCACTCGCGTCCTATCTTGCTGGTGATGTCCATATAGATAGCAGGTAGACGATGTGAGACTAGCCCTTGTTAGAACCGGGGTCTAGCACACTGGTGGGTTCTTCAGTCCTCCCCCAAATGTCACACTTAACTGGGACCTTAGGGTCAGGGAACAGGGTATTTTTACCAGAGCATCCAGCAGATTTGTATTGCGCTGACCTTTTTGTTGAATATCACACGTGGACAGCTGTACATTTGCATGTCTTTTTGTCCTATCCCGTGCTGGTTCTTTTGTACCACTACACTCATTGCCTGGCTGTTGCCTCATCTTCTTCCGAGCATTTCTATGCCTTTTGTGTGAGTTTTTATTTTCACCCATAAATATATTAAAAAAACACATTGTTTCGGTTCAGAAATGAAAAATAGAATCACCTTTAAATTATTCAGAAAAGGAATAATTGAATAAGAAAAAAAAACTTGTTTACTTTTCACTGTTTACCTGCAGTTCAATGCGTTCGGTTTGGTAATTGAACTGTCGCAACACAGCCATCGAACCGTTGGCCTTTGTCACGACCAAACACCGATTACTGCTAATTATTCAGGGATCTCTCGTGTCCTGCTTGACCACACTGTTTCCAGGTTTAAAAAACACAGACACTCACTTGCTTCTCTGGCATGTTATTGTGGAATACATTGAAGTTCACCACACCATTAGTTTGATGTGTTTGTCTTGAGTATTGACAGGGTTTTGCACCCATTTGGGGATATCTTGGTGTTTTGGGATCTGGGGTCTTGTCTTGGCTTTGCTATTGTTTGATTAAGGATTAATTAAGATTCTGTAATCACGTCTATACTAATTTAGTCTGGGGAATTTATACAGTGATGTGAGCTCCAAAATTAATCACACTAGCCAATTGCAGATAGATTTGGTTAATTCAGACAAGGTTAATTAATGCCATTGCTTACGATAGCAGGAATAAAAACACATGCAAATACAACTACTGTACACAAAATATACAGATCATATGTCTGTACTGTATGCACAATAAGAGTAGCATTAATGTAGGTGCAAACATAAATGTAACATTATGGACAGTTGTGGTAGACCACTGGTTGTTGAAGCGATACATGAAGTGTGACTTTGCTCTGTGTGTTTGTCTCCAGTATGGCTTGGAGCGTATCCTGGGCGAGGACAAGTCTCTGGCTCTGTTGGCCCTGGCCATTGAACCCAGCCAGTCAGCCATGATGACGGACGCCGTCAAGCTACTGTCCGCCATCTGCATCGTAGGCGAAGAGAACACGTAGGTCCTTTCTGCTACTCTCTTCATCAGCGTTCCATCAGATTTTTCTGTTCAGACGGGAAAATATGCTCCCACAGCGAAGCTGCCCCATCAGCAGTGTTGTGTCTGATGACTTTGTCCAAACAAGAAAGAAGGCAGAGCTTCCACTTGCCACTTTCACTCATAACTGATGACATGCACTGTACATTCATTGATTTCTGACGTTGTAAAATCAAATTTGAATGGCCACTGTAAGAGATTTTTATTGGTTAAAATAAATGCTAGATAAAATAAATGCTAGACATTGTGTCAGCCATCACTAATATAGGGTGTTTGGTCAGTAACATGGGTCTCACAGTCCCTGTGTTCTGCAAACAATCAAACAAAAAAGATTCTGGTATCCCCACCTTATTCAGTCAGTCAACTCCACAAAGCGGCATTCTTCTCTGTGCATTCATGGGCAGGCAGTAGGACTTCTGTGTTGACTGAAAACAGCAGAACTGAAGCTTGCTCCCCAGAATAGCTACATGACCCTGGAAAAAGTAGTCATGACATAGGATTGAGGGAGGGGAATACTAACTGCAAACATTAATAGGAAGTTAGTCAAAGCACCCAAAGTGTGGCGAATGTGCCCTGTGGACTGAGCACATATAAGTTCATGCAACACTGTAGCCTTACAGCACTTCCCTGGTGTGCTGTAAGGCTATTCATTTGTATATTGACACCATTAAAACAGACATATTGGCAAATGTATATGCCGATACCAATATATCGGTGATCGGCCAATATCTGGCGAAAACATTGGCAAAATTATATTTTGGGCGGGCTCTAGTAAATATAAATCACCAAATGCAATAGCAGCATCTACAAAAAATGTTTCTCAAAATGAAGGAAAGAGCCTTATTCATTTGTGATATTTTGAAAAACTGGAAAATGTCAGTAGAAAGTGAGCACTCCATCTGTGCAATTTCAACGGAAAACATTTTGTCATTCTCCCATTTAACATTCTGATCTCTCTCCGTGCTCAGAGAAGCCCACAGAAACAGAGTGAGTGAAAATTCACAGAATGTATATCTATTTGACCTAGAAAATGTATGTTCTTGTTAGTGTTTGACCTGCTCTTATGTCTGGTGCTCCCCTGCAGCTTGGAGAAGGTGCTTGAAGCCATCACCACTGCTGGGGAGAAGAGAGCCGTGGAGCGATTCGCTCCCATCGTGCAGGGACTCCGAGACCGCTCTGTACAGCTACAGGTGAGAGGGTCTGTTTTGTATGGTGTGTGTGCTGGACCAGGTATGTGTGTTGGACCAGGTGTGAGGGCTGTTGGACCAGGTGTGTGTGTGTGCTGTTGGACCAGGTGTGAGTGCTGGACCAGGTGTGAGGGCTGTTGGACCAGGTGTGTGTGCTGTTGGACCAGGTGTGAGTGCTGTTGGACCAGGTGTGAGGGCTGTTGGACCAGGTGTGTGTGCTGTTGGACCAGGCGTGAGTGCTGTTGGACCAGGTGTGAGTGCTGTTGGACCAGGTGTGAGTGCTGTTGGACCAGGTGTGAGTGCTGTTGGACCAGGTGTGTGTGCTGGACCAGGTGTGAGTGCTGTTGGACCAGGTGTGTGCTGTTGGACCAGGTGTGTGCTGTTGGACCAGGTGTGAGTGCTGGACCAGGTGTGAGTGCTGTTGGACCAGGTGTGAGTGCTGTTGGACCAGGTGTGTGTGCTGGACCAGGTGTGAGTGCTGTTGGACCAGGTGTGTGCTGTTGGACCAGGTGTGACTGCTATTCTACAAAGTGAGTGCTTTTATAACATGTGAGTGTTGAACCAGGTATGTGTTGCACCAGGTCAGTGCTGTACCAGATCAGTGTGGGTGGGTGTGGGTGTGGGTGGGTGTGTGGTGTACCAGGTGAGAGTGTTGTACCAGGTGAATGTATGGTACCCTACCAGAAGAACCTTTCACCAACGTCTCCATCGGAATTCCATGTACACTGTGATCTTCTGCCTCATTCTCTGTTCTGTGGGAGTTTAAAATGTCTCTGGCTACCAGCCTCATGGTAATAGCTATAAACCCCATTTTAAACACTGGTGTAAATCTTCCAACTGCATCTTGTATCTTACAGTAGTTCTATTGAATAAAACATGACAATTATAAGTTTTTTATTGGTGCAGTTTTGGCTGTATGGGAGGCCTGAAATGCACATAACTGAAATGCAGTGGTGTGTTCTCGACAGTAAGCAAATGTGAGTTGTGTGCTTTTCAGCAGTACTGCTGGTGGTGTAGCAGAGCCAGTTTCTACTTAGACTGGCTTTCTAAGTGGGTGACAGCAGCACAATTAAAAGCCAGGAGACCTGAGCTGGCACTGCCATGTAATGGCCTGAGTCACTTGTGGTCCAATTAGCATTTTAGCCACGTCTCCGTCTCGGCTATTAGCAAGCTACACCGCCATCTATAATGCAGCAGGAACCTTGCATAACCTAGCTGCTGCTAATTTAAACAGAGGTTGTTTCATTACATGTGTTGCATTAAAAATGACTGGAGCCCTGGAGCCCTTCTATTTGTATTGTACACTTTTTCCCAGTTTGATGTCTGATAAACTGAGGGATCCATGACGTGTGATATTTGTGCTGTTAATTCAGTTGGAGGTATACACATCAGACCTGAATGGGAGTCATGGTGTTGTGTAGTGGTTGTAGAGAGGTGAAGGGCCTGTGTGCTCCTGGTGCAGTTGGTTCTGTAGACCTCCCACTGCTGCTGTGACTGTCCACATTATTTCCATTCCTGCCACAGAGAGTTGAACCTAGTTATGTTCAATTGGGTTTAAGAAATGCATCCCATCCCTCATTGCTCCCTGCTAATATGTAGGGGATAATATCCTGTGGGATGATGGAGGTTTGAGTCAGCTGTACCTGTGTGCTGACACTCAGCCACCTGCTGCCTGCTGGGCTCCATTTAAAAAGATGACCCACAGCAATCTACACATTTACAACTACCACATATTATACAACTGTTATCATTTCCCTTTATGCATTCCTCATTTCCTTTCACACGTTCTTCTTATTTGTCTTTTCTCATTTCTATTCATGTTGTGATTATATCACAGCCTTAACTTGTAAGTTGCTTTGGATGAAAGTGTCAGCTAAATTACTAAATGTAAATGTATTCCTCTTCCTTCGCCCTTCATCTTTCTCTTCATGTATTCCTCCTATTCTCTGTATTCTCCTTATTGGCATTCTGCTGCAGTTATTTAGCCGCTATGTGTGTTGATGCCTTTTCTGTGCCTCCTCCTCTGGCTCACTCTCTGTCTCTTTCTCCCGCTTCTTCTTCGTTGGTGTGTATTCATCTGGTTGTTTGTAGTTTTCTACCGCCTGTAGGGTTAAGAGTGTTATTTGAAGGCATCCTGCTGTAGCTCGTGCCAGGGCAGGGGAGAGGGGGGAGGTTGGGGGGGGGGGAGGTTGGTGCGGGGGGGAGTGGGGGGGGGGGGGGGGGGGGGGGGGAGCAGGGAGTCTCCTGAGATGTAGACGAAGGGTATCGAAGGGTGGATGGAGGGAGGCCAGGTAGCAGTTGTGTTTACAGGAGACTGAAAAAACTAAAGTGGAAAATAAAAAGGAGGGAGGATGTTTTTAAAAGCACATCGCTCCTCACATATGAATGCCTTGATTAGGGACAAGCAGAGCGTCTGTAAGCAGACAGATGTTTAGTCATTAAACCATGACCTTCCTTATTAACCGCTGGACGGTAATTCATTATTATAAGTATAGACAGATGGCAGTGGTCGCTTTAACCCCATCCATTATTAACCCCATCCATTATTAACCACATCCATTATTAAGCCTCCGCTGAACGCTAGCAGTCTGCTGAGACCTATACTGGACATTTCATACCTTGGGATCTGGACCTCTCTCTTACAGCAAGCCTCTCTTTCACTCTCTCTCCCACAACCACCCTAGCTCCCTCCACCTCTCGTTCTCTCTCCCCCTCGCTCACATACTCAATATCTCCTTCCCAAATCTTTTCCAGTCCCTTGTTCCCAGCTCTCAGGCTGGTGTGAGGAGCTCAGGAGAATCTCATTGGTTAAGAACGTGTTACAGTGCAGAGTGAACCTGTATTATTCCTGAAAGGGACAGCGATGTGGATGTGTACCTTTTCGAGACACAGAGGCAGGAGTCACACTGTTTGGTGTGGTGGTTCAGGAGAGTGAAGTCCCAAGGGTTCTAGGTTAGATCCCCAAGACCACAGCCTATCCTGCTCATGAGCAAGATGCACCCTAGCCCCTACAGTCCTTTAATGACATGGGTCTGAATTCAGCCTCAGACACTCTGGATAAAAGCGCTTGATAAATGACTAAATACATTTAGGGCGTTCAGCAGACGCTTTTATCCAAGCGACTAAATAGTAATAGAGTAGTTAACACAGACCAGTATATGTCCTCTTGATGTGAAGGCCTCTCTTCAACACTCATCATTTTTGAGTGTCGCGGCACAAGAAGATAAAAAAAAAACAACAACAACTTTGGCAAACATCTCGTCCTTCCTCTACTGAGTGTATCCGTCTCTTAATTCCACACGAGTGGATCATTTTACCGGTCAATAATTGATCAGGAAAAGAATTCAGCGGTGAGTTTGCCGGGCTCCGGTCTGTATTGCTGGAGGTCAGAGCGGTCCTCGCGTAGGAAAC
The DNA here is from genome assembly GCA_036785325.1 of Urophycis tenuis. Classification (NCBI taxonomy): domain Eukaryota; kingdom Metazoa; phylum Chordata; class Actinopteri; order Gadiformes; family Phycidae; genus Urophycis; species Urophycis tenuis. The sequence goes on along the minus strand of JAXIVH010000005.1, from coordinate 17,492,329 downwards.
ACAAACTCATCAGGGAGTAGCGGAGAAAAAGCGCTTCCATGAGACCCCGCCTGGCCTTAAACGGACTGCTTGGTCGGGCTTGTCTGCGCGTGCAGTTGTTGCATTAATATTAAAATCATCATCTTTAGTTGACTGAAGAGAAATGGATGTGCATTAGTTATGGTTGTGTGCTCTGGCTCCATGCTCATTAAGAATGCATGCGTCGTGCAACTCATCTCCCCCCTAGATGGATTCAGCTTTCTTCTCTGCCTCCTTTGTCTCCTCTCTTTAAATATCTTGTATTTTTCCGGGCTCTGGCCACCCTTGCTTCTATGTTTGTTGTGTTTGGTGTGGTCTGTATTTGGACGAAACCCTGGGGTTCTTTGTTCTCTCCCCTCCATTTATGGTTAGCTTTTGTGTTCATGAGGCAATTTGATTCCGCTGTCTCTCCCTCCATCTGAATGCAGTGTGTTTCTCCACCTCCATCTGAATGCAGTGTGTTTCTCCACCTCCATGTGAATGCAGTGTGTTTCTCCACCTCCATGTGAATGCAGTGTGTTTCTCCACCTCCATGTGAATGCAGTGTGTTTCTCCACCTCCATGTGAATGCAGTGTGTTTCTCGAACCTCCATGTGAATGCAGTGTGTTTCTCCACCTCCATCTGAATGCAGTGTGTTTCTCCACCTCCATGTGAATGCAGTGTGTTTCTCCACCTCCATGTGAATGCAGTGTGGTTCTCCACCTCCATGTGAATGCAGTGTGTTTCTCCACCTCCATCTGAATGCAGTGTGTTTCTCCACCTCCATCTGAATGCAGTGTGTTTCTCCACCTCCATGTGAATGCAGTGTGTTTCTCCACCTACATCTGAATGCAGTGTGTTTCTCCACCTCCATCTGAATGCAGTGTGGTTCTCCACCTCCATGTGAATGCAGTGTGGTTCTCCACCTCCATGTTAATGCAGTGTGTTTCTCCACCAAATAAGTAAATGAGTAATTCTTCTTCTTCACCTCCATGTTAATGCAGTGTAGTTCTCCATCTCCATGTGAATGCAGTGTGGTTCTCCACCTCCATGTTAATGCAGTGTGTTTCTCCACCTCCATGTGAAATGTGTGGTTATCCCCCTCCATGTGAATGCAGTGTGGTTCTCTCCCTCCATGTGAATGCAGTGTGGTTCTCTCCCTCCATGTGAATGCAGTGTGGTTCTCCACGTCCATGTGAATGCAGTGTGGTTCTCCACGTCCATGTGAAATGTGTGGTTATCTCCCTCCATGTGAAAGTCATGCGGTGTGGTGTTCTCTGCCTCAATGTCTGGTTTTAGTCCTGTGTGTTTGTACAGAGCTTTTCTTAGTGGTTCTTTCCATGTATAACTTTTGATCTTTATACAGTAGATACTTTCTATATTTCTATTATGTTTTATACTTTATGTTTGTATTTGGATACGTAGCCGACCCTTGCCTTGAGACCCTGCTGGAGGCTCTCATTGTCCAGAAGGTCTGACTATGCACATTTGTCTTTGCTTGTAACCTGTGCTTGTTGGTCCTTGTCCTCTCTGTGTGTGCAGGTGGCCTGCATGCAACTCATCAACGCCCTGGTGACGTCTCCGGACGAGCTGGACTTCAGACTGCACCTCAGGAATGAATTTATGCGCTGTGGCCTCAAAGAGATATTACCGGTGAGGCCCACTCCACCGAGGCTGGCCTGCCCTCTCCGTTAACACACCTTGTAGTAATATTCAAATCAGATGTCCCCTTGAGTGAAATATTGTGGATTTGCTCTGGTAAATAATGAATGAATCCCGGAGGAGCCGGCGCACCTCCCCAGGCCTGCAGCCGCCCTCCAGGAGCCAGGCACCAATGGGATGCCTGGCTCCTGGTCCCCCCAGCCCACACACTCCCCCGCTGTAAACAATGCCACCGGCCAGCCACTAAACAAATACATGAAGGAGAGAAGCCGAGCTGTGGCGGTATATCATGGGGGGCCGTGTGAGATGAACAGAGCCCTGATGGAGGTCTGCTCGCTGCTCACGCGTTACATTTCACTGTTGACCAGTCTCCAGGTGTAATGGCAGACACCCCGTCTCTTCAGCTCATGTCTCTGCCTTCGATGTCTTCTCTCCAACTCTGACGTTGTTTTACTTTTTTCCTTTTCCCTCGCCCTACCCTTCTCATCCTTCTTCCCCTCTCTGCCCTTTCTCCTCTCCTTCTCTCTTCCCCTCTCTCCCTTTTCTCCTCTTCCCCTCTCTCCCTTTTCTCCTCTCCTTCTCTCTTCCCCTCTCTCCCCTTTCTCCTCTCCTTCTCTCTTCCCCTCTCCCGCCCACTTTCTTTTCATGTCCCTCTCTCTTCGCCCCTCCGTCATTGTCTCCCTTCTTTTCCTCCTCATGTCCTTCATTCTCTCCTTTGCTCTCCTTTTTCATCCCTCCCTTCTCTCTCTTCTGCTCTACCTTCTCCTCTCCCTCCCCATCTCGCTCGCTCTTCCCCTCTCCCTTCTCCACTTTCTTCTGCTCTCCCTCTCCTCTCCTCGGGTCATCCTGAAGCACCTGTCAGCCACCAGGAACGAGGCGCTGGAGATCCAGCTGAAGGTTTTTGAGGAGAACAAGGATGAAGACATGATGGAGTTCTCCCACCGACTAGAAGACATCCGCAGCGAGCTCACATATCCTTTCCCCCACGCCACGCCGAGGTGTGCAGTCTGAAGTGTCTTCTCACTTTGGAGTCCATTAAAAATGGTATTTGTTGGTGTTTTATGAGAAGAAGAAAACAATAATAAGAAGAAACACAACAGCCTTGTTACCACTATGTAGATTTTAGTCCCTTCATGCTTTGTTCCAAGGCTAGTGAGTAAAAATAAAAGCAGAGGAGACGCTGCTCATAAAACATGAATATCCAAATAACACAACACACACACCCCATCTCGCCGTGTTTAATTTATTATGACCTTTAAAGCATTGTGTGTTGTCCACTCTGGTGTGTTTTCATGGAGTATCCATGTGTTTACCCTTTATTCAACCAGGACTGTCTCACTGACATTCTTAATTTTTAGGCCTGGCAAAGAACACAGCAGTAAACCAAACAAACATCAACGTTTCAAACAAAGCCAGCAGACTTACATTTCAATGATACACAATAATAACATGTGCAGGATACTGATCCTCAACATCCTCTTGGGTGACAAATCAAATAATAATACATTATTTATTTATTTACTTTCAGGAAACTCTAAAAAACAACACACAAATCTATTTTTGAATAGTTCATAGATAAATAAGAACTAGACTGGACATGGAGACGCAGTGTAGAACAGAACAGTAACGAACAGGAGAGGGGGACAGACAAGATGGGTTCAAACTGAGTCAACTCATTTAATTACAGGTAATTGATAGTTGATAACAGATTATTGACGGTGTCGGTCCACTGTGGTCTGTTGAATGTACACTTGTTGAAGTGTGTGTCCTTGACTGGCCCACTGATGTGGGGGACGTGTTCAGCGTGGTCCAGAGCACCGTGAAGGACTCCAGCGCTGAGAACTACTTCCTGTCCATCCTCCAACACCTGATGCTCATCCGCAATGACTACCTGGCCAGGTAACCACAGTGTGTGTGTGTGTGTGTGTGTGTGTGTGTGTGTGTGTGTGTGTGTGTGTGTGTGTGTGTGTGTGTGCGTGTGCGTGCGTGCGTGCGTGCGTGCGTGCGTGCGTGCGTGCGTGCGTGCGTGCGTGCGTGCGTGCGTGCGTGCGTGCGTGCGTGCGTGCGTGCGTGCGTGCGTGCGTGCGTGCGCGCGCGCGCGCTCATGGTGAAAGCATCTTTAAATACCTAATTGAGAAGGGCCACTGCTTTCAACCGAAACACATACATCTTTAAAATAGATTATGCTGTGTGAAGTGCTTGTGCTCTGACCTCCTCCATGACCTTGACTGACAAAGAGAATGGCCGCTGTTTCATCTGCGGGTCATCCTTGGCTGAGAAGCCAAGCTCGCTCTCTCTCTCTCTCTCTCTCTCTCTCTCTCTCTCCTCCTTTTCAAGCAGCTCTCTTCAAAGCCTCCTGTGTGTGTGGAGCCCAGCGTGCTGCCGTTAAACCTCAGCTTAATCAAAAGATGAGCGTGTGATTTGGGGAATATGAAATGTAACACCCGCCGACACTCCCACGGCGGGGGGAAACAACACGCGTGTTCCCTGTTCATTAGTCCCCCAAACGGCTGATTAATATCCCCGCGTCTGAAGCCATTAGGGAGCTGAGAATGGAGACGACATTCTCCTCACACACACACACACACACACACACACACACATAGATCTCTCATTATTTTTAGTATTATTATTAAAGGTGTGTTCACTTGATGATTATCTGCTCTTGTAGTGCTTTGGGACTACCGCTGTTTCCTTATGCGCAATCACACACACACACACACACACACACACACACACACACACACACACACACACACACGTTCATGAACACACTCGCATGGACACACAATAGCATACTCACTCACATACACACTTACACACACACATCAACTTAAACTTAAACTTGGTTGTAGACTAGTCGTTAAGTTAAACTAGTCCCAATGTAAAGGTGCCAATAAACTTGCATGCAATATTGTCCCAGTGACCTGTGGACTGTTGAATGCTGCCGTTGACGTGTGCTCCTGCATACCTGAGGCTGACCTGAGGGAACGTCCCCCCCTGTGGTAGCTTCACCTGTGGGTATCAGCGCCACACTGTGGACATGAGAGCTGAACACATTCAACCTGGCTAGGTTTTATTCTTCCTTAACGGCTGCGGTTAAAGAGCCGTTACCTCCTCAGGACTCCTTCCTAGTATTGCTATTTTGTTCACAATCCAGTATTAGGTGTGATCCCTATGGGAGGGATGAGCTCTATTTGTGCTTTATTTTCATAGTTTGTTTGTTGGGTCTACTTAAGCAAGGCCGCTTAAGCACAGGGGAAATCCTTTTGAGACTGGATATGTTTACTTCAGCCACAGCGAAAAATCAAAACGGGATTACCTCACAGAGGTGTTTCAGAGTCTTACATGAAGACGAAACAATGACACAATGGTCATCTTCTGCTGGAGAGAGCTGGCAGCTGGGGTTCTTTGTCCTCTCCTCTCTCTTGGTCGTCGGAGGACGTCCTCCAACATCTCAGTCAGCTCTAACACCCACAGCTGGAGCTTCCACAGGGTGGGGACTCTGATCAGCTGCAGGTGACAACACTGACGAGCTGCGGCCGTACACCTGGTATTGTTGACCGGCTGCAGGCAACGGGGTTGACACCACGGAGAAGTTGGGCCCAGCGCCCTTCCCGGCCTGCAGGGCTGGAAGGCCAACTGTGGGCTGTGTTCTGTTGCCAGGCGCTCATTTTGTCCGTGCAAATGCAGCAATTTTGCTTGGAAGTATACCGCGACCTTTAAACCAGTGCAGCAGGTTCCAAGTATTCAGCAGGCTAACGTAGCGTAGCATAGCATGTGATCCCTGTTGCTACCGCTGTGGTACAGAGCTTGGAGCGCGCCGCTGCTCAGCAGACCTCATCCTCTCCGCTGTCTCCTCATTGTAGTCCAGGCTCCAGGTCACTGCCTCACATGCTCCCACACCTGCAGCGTGTGCGGCGCTGTAATCCTCTCAGGGAAGTCTTGTTATCCTCTAGTCCACTTCCTCCTTAAATTAAGTCTGCGGAGCGCAGCGGCTTCCCATTAATCTGAGCGCAGCGGCTTCCCATTAATCTAAGACACAAGTTCTAACAGGTATTATTATCACCAGGTGCTTTACACATGGGATGAAAACCTTTTAAAATGTTGAATGGAACTATGAAATATCTAGCTCAGAACATGATTAATTCATTGATATATATATATATATATATATATATATATACAGTATGTATTTTCACATCCCACTGGTCATGTCTGGAGGCCATAGGCATGGAACCAGAGTGTAATTTAGATCCCTCTCAAGCGTGGTCTAGTGCGTCAGTCAGAGCTCCCTTCAACAGATCAGAGAACCAGCACCAAATGCAGTCTTTTAACATATTCACCCGCTTCTTGTGAGGATCTTTCACTGCCTATTTGCTAGTTTCACTGAATCAATGCTCTTGATCTTCCTCACCTCCAGAACATGACCGCAAGCAGCCGTGTGTGTGTGTGATTCTGATCCCATTAACATGTCTATCTGGACCGCCTGCTGCGTCTCCAATCCCAGAACTTGATTCCAGCTATCTTTTAAGTAAACCCAGCCTTACCCCAGCCCCCCCCCCCCCCCCCCCCCTGCAGCTCACTGTCAGGCAGGCCTCCCTACCAGTGCCTCAACGAGACACAGGGAGAGACGGTAACTTCGGCAGCCACCTCCACTGCATCTCCAATACCGCACGCTCATTCTTTAAATCTTTAATTAGTTGTGGACCGACCACTGTGCGGGACGCGTTGTAAGGAAAACCCAACACCAATTTGAATATAAACTGCACCACTGGAGATAAAGGCTGCTTCATGCTTTACGGTCCAGATACCACACGACAGAGTGAGTGATTGACACGGGGGGGCGGGGAGGAGAAGGGGGGATGCAGGGCTGGAAGTCCTGCGGAGCACACTGCCACTTACTATGCATGTAGCCACAGGCCACGGGTTTCTGTCAGATAATGAGGAAATCAAACAGGCTCACCTGGAGTCTCTCACCTCTCACATCATCCCCCCCCCCCCCCGTCACACAGGGCCAAACACACATACACACACACATACTCACTCACACACACTCACACACACTCACACACACACACACACACACACACACACACACACTCTCTCTCTCTCTCTCTCTCTCTCTCTCTCTCTCTCTCTCTCTCTCTCTCTCTCTCTCTCTCTCTCTCTCTCTCTCTCTCTCTCTCTCTCTCTCTCTCTCTCTCTCTCTCTCTCTCTCTCTCTCTCACTCTCACTCACTCACTCACTCACTCACTCACTCACTCACTCACTCACTCACTCACTCACTCACTCACTCACACACACACAGAGATACACAGGCATATGTGTACATTTTGATTTGATTTATTTGTCCCCGTGGGGAAAATTGTCCATTTTGGTTTTATTCTATACTTTCACTTGCTGTAGAAGGTGATATGTCATATCAGATTATAGTGTTATCCTATATAGCATTTACACTCTTTGTGTTTCCACCATCTTTGTACACCTGCTTTCACCAAGACATGCATGGCCCTCTTCATGTGTTTGTTGTACAAAGTATATCACGTTGTAATAAAACCACACACAGACTTAGTTGCTGAAGCTTCAAAGCATCTCCCCTTTTCACCTCGCCACGATCACATTTCTTGGAAAGCTTTTATTTTTATACTGTAGTGCGTTTATTGTGCAGCCTGTCAGGTGGTACAGTGTGTTAAACATCCTCTTTATAGCAGAGCACAGTAGTGATGCTTTGTGATACCCCAGCTCCTTCTGTAGCTCCACTACCTGCTGTGACAATGTTGTCACAGGAAATGTGCTTCCTCTCTACCACTGTCAGACACATCAGACTAGGTGAGATGTTAACATGAAGGCTCTTCCACAACACAACACCTCCTGTCTGCTCTTTGTTCCTCCAACCAGGCCAGGTGAACTCAGAATGGATAATACTGCCGGACCAGATTCTTTTTTCTTTCTTTTCTTTTTTTTTCTTTTCTTTCTTTCTTTCTTTTTTACACACACACACACACACACACACACACACACACACACACACACACACACACACACACACACACACACACACACACACACACACACACACACACACACAGCAAATGGAAAATTGACTTTTTTTGCCATGCTGAATTCTTGATTTCTATTGCTTTCTGTTTACTTCTTTATCTCTTTCTTTCCTACCTTTCTGTCTTTCTGTCTGTCCCTCCCCTCTCCCTCTATTTACCTCCCCTCTCTCATGGTGTTGTATTGCTGATGTTCTCTGTGCTATGTTCCTGTCTCCCTCTCTCTCCCCCTCCCCTCCCTCTATCCCCCAGGCCTCAGTACTTTAAGATCATAGATGAGTGTGTCTCTCAGATCGTTCTCCACCGCAGCGGAACCGACCCCGACTTCTCCTACCGCAAGCGCCTTGATGTGGACTTCAGCCACCTACTAGGTGACGTTAAACACCTCAATGAGCCACCTCCGAGCTACCTTACACACCTCAATAAGCCACATCTGAGCTACCTTACACACCTCAATAAGCCTCCTCCGAGCTACCTTACACACCTCAATAAGCCTTCTCCGAGCTACCTTAAGGCTGGTTTATGCTTCTGCGTAGGGATTGCGTCGTGATCACGCAATGGCCACGCCGTTGCTCGGACGCAGTCATGAGCCTGTGATACTTCTGCGGAGGGATTGCGTGGGGTTTACGTCTCGAAATGCAATTAATTGCCACACCGGTAGAGGGACCAGAATGACCATTCTGGTCATTACATACGGATTACTAGCGAGTTAAAAAAGTTAACAGAAATGAACGCAAAAGTTTTTTATATATATGTGTTGTCGCCAATCAGTCAAAGCATTTATCAAGGCTGTGTTTACACCGTGGCGGTGTTTACGAGTGGAAACCGGAAAAGCGATCTCCAGCCAATGTAGTTCGCGGACCAATCACAGCCAAAGCCAACGTCTAGGATTTGGGGAGGGGCACGTCGAGGACGTAAAGGGTCTGTAAAAGGTCCGCAAAGGGTCCGCCGTGGGTCCGCCGTCCCCCAGCGTCGCGTCGACGCGGAAGTATAAACGAAGCATTACACACCTCAATAAGCCACCTCCCAGCTTCTGTACACACCCCAATAAGCCACCTCCTAGCTACCTTACCTACTTCAATAAGCCACCTCTTAGCTACCTTAAACACGCCCATAAGCCACCTCCTTGGTCCTTTACTGACACTTTAACATGAATATACTGTATGTGACATTTCTCCTTTGATGTGTTCTAGATGTGTGTGTGGATCAAGCTCGGATTGATGAGTATGAACAGCGAGCTTCGGAACTGGCCCAGAAAGCAAGTATCTCCAAACATCCTCTTTCTGATGCCGATGCTCATTCCATTTGGCTTCCGAATGGGGTTTAAATACACGTTGGGTGGTTCCTCACATCTGAAGTTATTAAAGACTTAATAATGCCTGATGTGAATTGATAAAGGCAGTGTCATTGCTAAACATTTTTTTTTCTGTATTCTGTAGTCCAGGTAATGTGTAGATACATGTAGAGCAAAAAAAAAAGGGGGAGCATTTAGCAGACGCATTAGTCCAAAGCGACTTACAATCAGTACATTTGTGAGGGTTCGACATGTGGACAGTTGTAGGAGGGGGATCAAGGGGATCGAACCGCCGACCCTACAGTGAGTGGACGACCTGCTCTGTCCACCCGCTCTACCTGCTGAGCTACTGCCGCCCCGGGGGCAGCCACGGGACGGCAGAGGGCAATTAGATGTTTCAGTATCCATCATTTATTGAAACTCCTGTAATGTTATACTCCTAGCGTCCATAATACATACAGTAAATCATTTATACATTTATTACATACATACATACATACATACACACATACATACATGTATATGTAGAGAACATACTTTTGTGAACGCCATTCTGACCTGTGTGTGTGTGTGTGTGTGTGTGTGTGTGTGTGTGTGTGTGTGTGTGTGTGTGTGTGTGTGTGTGTGTGTGTGTGTGTGTGTGTGTGTGTGTGTGTGTGTGTGTAGTCTGAGGAGGACTTCCTCAGCAGACAAGAGACAGAGGCAGAGCTTCTGACATGTAAGGAGAAAATATCAGAGCTCACCACCGAGCTGCAGGCCTTCAGGACTCAGGTACAACCAGCTCTCTGGTCATCTCTCTCTATCTCTGATTCTATTGGTGACCGTCTCTCACCGAGGCTGTTCAAATATTAGTTAATCCAATGCTGCTTTGACACGGTCTCCCAGCCTTACCTTTAGCATTAGGCTTCTCTCCCTCTCTCTCTCTCTCTCTCTCTCATCCATCGCTTTCTCCATGTCTATTAAATTTAAAACACTTCACTGTCATGAACGTACTTACAATTTTGCCAAAGCCAAACAAATAGTTGGAAGCAATAAATAACAGAAGCAAAAAGCAAAGCAAAATAACAACAAAACTATATATATATATGTGTGTGTGTGTGTGTATATATATATATATATATATATATATGTATTCTCTCACTCTGTCTCCCTCTCTCTGACCATTTATCTCAGTCTTCCTCACACCCCCCCACCCCTTCTCTTACATTATTCCTCTCCCTCCATTCTGTTTATCTCTTTACTCTCAGTACACTTTATATTGGTTATCTTCCTCACACTCTTCCTCTCTCTCTCTCTCTCCCTCTCAATCTCCTCTCTCTCTCCTCCTCTCTTCTCTCGTGTTCTTAAAGAGCAAGCCTCCGTTTCAGCTGCAATGCTGAGATGAAAGCGTTCTGGTGTTGGGACGTACAGCAGCTCTGTGGTTCTCCTGTGTTTGAGCACTATAATGAGCGCTGTATGAGATGGAACACACGCCACGGTGTTGTAATTCATTTGGACTTTGGCACGTTTGACTCAGGAGTACAAACCCGGGAGGATCGTCATTCTGCAAAAATATTTGGAGGCGGGGAACATTCTGGGTAAACATGGTTGTGGACCCCAAGTCCACACCTCCCAGGTCACCTCCCGATGTAGCCCTGATAAAACAGTGGGAAGCAAGAACACATCTGAAGGGTACTCTGCTAGATGCAGACTTTTTAATGATGCAGACTTTAATGGAACAGTTTGTGAGAACACAAGTACAGACAAGAGCGCTGATTGAGAAAAAGGGCCTAAGTGTCCGAGAAGCCTAACCCACGCTCAGACACCGTCATCCAAATCAACGGCTCCGGATCGAGCCCCACGCGGCCTCACACACCGTGGTGTGTGGGAAAGAGTGGGACGCTCACGTTGTGTTTTGAAGAGACCGGCAAAAACATAGGATTTTACTCTTGACGAAAATGGCATGGATTACTACATTCACAATCAGACGAGACATATTACAATGTTTAAAACAAAGAACAGTCTTCGGTTCAATTGCTCTTGAAGTCCTTAACCTCAGAGTTACCAAAGCTATATATATATATATATATATATATATATATATATATATATATATATATATATATATATAAAGATCCATGTATGTCTTTCTATTCTTTCTATTCTTCTGTCTGGGCTATGGTGGGCCGCTGACGCGTGTTCCCTACTGTTCTCCTGACACTGAGTCTAATGACATCCACCGACGCTTCTGTCCGTGCTCTGTTCCTAATTTTCTCATTTCTCTCCCATGAGGGGGAATTGTTCTAAAAAGCAATTTATTCTGACACCCTTCTCTGCTCGCCTCAGCAACAGGGGCCCTCGCCTCTATGCAGTCTCCTCCCCCGCTGTCTCCACACATCCTCCCCGTCTCCCCCGTCCCCCTTACACCCTGTCCCTGGCTGCGTCCGTGTGGCGAGATAACTACTCTCTCTCTCCGAGACGACCAGGGAACTTCGCTTTTATTTTCCAGATAAGTTTTCAATTTGGGAAAGTAAACGGTGAGAGAATACTCAAATAGTGGAGACTCAGATGGTTGGCGATACATTAAGCTCTAGTGGCTACACCAGCCCACAAGGCTCTCTCTCTCTCTCTCTCTCTCTCTCTCTCTCGTTCGGTTGTGTTCCTTCTTTCTCTTGTTTGCTCTTCCCCTCCTGCACACATTCTCTGCTTCTTCGTCTTGCCTTCCCTCCATGGCTTCTGCTTGTTCTTTCTCCCATGCTCCCTCTTGGTCTTTGTCTTGTTGTCTCTGTGTGTCCCTCTCTCTCTCTCTTGGCCCCAGAGAACGCTCGTTCTCTCGCTCTCCTAATCCCTCTTTCTGTGTCTTTCTATCTATCTTCTTCTATGTCTATCTCACACGCACGCACACACGCATTGACACACTCCTAGACACACACACTCACGCACATGCACAAGCACACACCCAGCCACCCACCAGTGTGTATAGTGAGGCATCCCCCTGTGGGGAAGGTACAGAGCCCTAGGCCTGACCTTTTGCGTTCGTCTTTAATCTAAAACTGTTGTTTGGATCAATAAGCCATTTACTCTACCATACCATTTACCCAGCTTCCCCGCTTACTACACAACACCCTTTGCTTTTTACTGAACAAAGCCTGGCCCGTGACACGCACACACACTGCAAACTCACATGGGCACTAACTGCACATGCAAATACACACACACACTCACACACACACACACACACACACACACACACACACACACACACACACACACACAAATAAAATCTGTTATTACAACACTTTATTTCAGATAACATCTTCTGCTATCATAATTAACATCTTCTGCTATCATAATTAACATTATATCTCTTATTTTAATCACATTCATGTCTGTTTATTATCATTATCACATTATACCATCTCATTATAATCACATTGTAATATTTCTAGTAATCATCACCAGTTTGATCATAATCGCATGACATTCCTCATCATAATCACATTTTGTACTAACACTAATGCAAACTCTGTCATCAAATGATGATCAAGCTCATAATAATCACATTATAACGTATTGTAATTATATAAAATATAATCATACATGATCATATCACTAGTACTATTTCTTTCTTTTTTCATAATCACTTTTCATTTATCTCTCATCATAATCACATGATAACATCTGTTATCGTCAACATTATGATCAACTCCTTATAATCATAATTCTAACATCTCTTATAATCCTATTTGACCTTATCTTATCACATTACAACATCCCTTGTATAAATAGATCGTTCTCACACTGTTACCGTCTCCTTCTGGCTCAGTGTGGAGCTGCACCATTGGGCTTGACCTCGGCTGCTGCTCCGGGCCTCCATGGATCTTCTGCTCCTGCTGCTCCCAACTGTCCTCCTCCTCCACCGCCCCCTCCTCCACCTCCTCCCCTGCCTGGATGTGGTGTCCCACCACCACCGCCTCCTCCTCCGTTCGGTGCTCCTCCTCCACCACCTCCTCCCCCGGGGCTGGGGGGTATCCCGGGCTCCCCCGCTCCCCTGGTTCTCCCCTACGGCCTGAGACCCAAGAAGGAGTTCAAACTAGAGACCGCCATGAGACGCCTTAACTGGTCCAAGGTAAGAGCACATTTAAATCCACATTTCAATGGCTGTGTTCACACAGGCTGTGTTGCATGTGCTATTGAGCACAGGGATTGGGACAGGGTACAATAGTCACTGCAATTTGTGAGCAGTTCATTCAATGGAGACCAGACGCAATCATTACATGGTATTGTGGACCAATTGTAATGAGTGCACTGCACACACTGCCACAATCTAAGCCCAATATGGTGCTTCGATTCAGTTAGAAACCTGCCATTTTTTCTGTGCAAACATGACAATTCAGTGTTGTTTATAGTATATTGGGTTCTTTAGGGTGGCAGTGGAGGGCAGGTCCTTTAGCAACTAGACAGTTTTTGGCTCAATTCCCTGGTGGCTCCTTTGACCTGAGACATGACATAATGTAACGTTTCCAGCCGCCCTTACTGTAAATAAATGATTTATTATTCTAAGAGTAAGAGGCCCAATGCCTCATTATAATTATTATATTTTCAAGTAAGCGGAAAAAAAAAGAAGAAAAAAAGGTGTCAAGTTTCCTTCGTGAAAGAAAGTCTCTGTGAGGATCTGGAGCTTGTCTGGCCGCGGTTAATGTTGCTGTCCTCTAACTTCTGTTGTGAATTGGCAACGCAAACCTTACAGCTGTTCCTGGTATGTGCTCGGAAAACTTCTTTCCCTGTGTCCTCTGCCAGCAGTCATTAAGAACATTCTGGCAGGTTCCTCCGTGCTAAGGTCCTGTTGTTGGGGCGGCTGGATGGTTCCTACCCAGATGTTGCTCTTTCTCTGTACAGTGACGGCCACAAGTGGCATTAGCATGTTGGGTGATTAATAATTGAACGTAATCTGTATGATGCTACAGATGTTTGGCAGAGGGCACCATATGCTTGTTGTTGGGATGGAGTGGAGAAGAAGATATTTAGTCCATTAACACTTTATCTCCTGGCAGGGCAGGAGATAAGATCTTAAGATGCACAGCTGCATGGCACCACGTCTTTCTGCACTACACAATGGAAGTTGTTCAGAAACTGGTGCAATTAGAAGTACCAAAGTTTGCTGTTTACCTTTGTGAACCTTTCGGTTGCCTTGCTGTGTTCTCAGCCTTTCTCAGAACCTAATTAAGACACACATAATGCAGGCTCCTAGCCTTTCATGTGTACACAGCAACAGATCAAACAACATCGCACACACTGCCATCCAAACATGCATTTAACACTCTCTGGACATTCACACCTGTATGCTTGGCCACATCACATGTCTGCGGATACTTTGCCTTCGGTGTTTTTCAAGCTGTGGTAGCACTGTGAAATGAGGCTTTAGATATACCATACGACCTAGCTGTAAGATTCTGTCCTCTCCGCAAACATAAGATGACTAATGGCGGTGACCAAGTTACTTCTCTGTATGTTGCGGTCTATTTAGTTTTTACCATTATTTGTTAAAGTTGGCCCTTCATTATTGGATGAATTCAATGTCTTTCTTCCATTGCATGAAAATAGTGTGCCAATAACGTAGAATTAGTTGTGAATGAGTCATAGTGATTGGACTTACGGGCTGAGGGTTAAGGTTAAGCGAAGCTAAAGTTAAGGGTTAAGGTTAGGTTATGTTCTGAAACCCCTTCTCGTTTCCCCCAGCGTGTCACATAGTGTGAAACACATGGGAGAACCAGAGGAGCGTGAATAAAAAGTTAAAGTGATGACATTTCTCTCCCTCTGCGTGTCATTGGTTGGGTGTGTTCTCCCCCTGTCCTCTGAGTGGTGACAGTGATCACTTGCTTCCACATGTCAGCATCACTTTCTGGGTTCTTTCCTCACATATCGTTCAGTTTGTGGAGCAGCAAACGTGAAGTGTGCTTAATAGGACAGTAAAACATACACACCACTTGTCACACGAGGTGTCCGTGTCGGATAAATGTAGCACATGTAGCTTTAACAAAATCAATAAATCAACCTTGTAGGACATGAAAGTCTAGTTGTTGGCTCTGGGTGTACCTGTCGACATCCTAGAGCAATATACCCCATTACTCCTATCTGCTGCTTATCGACATGTATCTGTAAATTGCTATTTAAAAAGCATCTTCTTAAAAAAAATGTTAAAATAGTGCTAACATTGACAGCCAAATACATGCTTATATTTCGGAACAAATGCTCTCCATAATATAATATACATTATACATTGTATGTCAACTTGTGTGATTATGATCTCAATAGTTTCACTCAAAACTTTTGAGATATTCAATTACATTATCAAATATGTGTAGCCTTATAGCACAGTGATATTCGGGACATATCTGTTTGGCAATACTTTCCACATTGACATTTAGATGACAATCGTACATCACGATGTCTTGATTTAATACAGCCCACCCTAGAGGCACAACAGGAACAAAGTATACCATTGTTGCAATGCCATGCCTACAACCACCGTGTGACTGTCAGTATACAAACACGCACTCACACACACACACACACACAAACACACACACACACACACACACACACACACACACAAACACACACACACAAGCATGCATTCATGCATGTAATATGCAAGTTATGCCTACAAATTAATTTAATCCACACTCTTGTCATATGATTCACCCTCTCACCGTGGATTCATACTTAAAACTTAATGATGTGTTTGAGTAGCTCAGGAAGTACAGCAGGCCCAGCCTGTTGATAGGGCGCAGGGTGTATGAATGGCTGTGATTGGCCGAATAGGAGCCGTTGATTGTGAAGTGGTCTGAGTGGCCACAGCGGTTTGACGACCACAGTCCGTTGTAGTTATGATCTGCTGTGCTTTGTATAGGACTGGTGTAATCAGTGTTAATTAAACATGTTGGAGTGGGGCTTAATTGTGTGTGTGTGTGTGTGTGTGTGTGTGTGTGTGTGTGTGTGTGTGTGTGTGTGTGTGTGTGTGTGTGTGTGTGTGTGTGTGTGTGTGTGTGTGTGTGTGTGTGTCTCTCTCTCTCTTCAGATCCGACCACAGGAGATGTCTGAGGGCTGTTTCTGGGTGCTGGCGGATGAGGATCGCTACGCCAAGCCAGACCTCCTCAGCAGACTGGCCTGTGCCTTCGGATCCCAGAGACCTGGTCAGTCCAGACCCTGGTGGTCACAGCTCACATCAACAATCCCTTGTATTCATAACATGCTTTTCATGACACCCAAAGTGCTTTACGTGATGAGTGTGTAAGAGGTGTCACGCCTCGTCCCAGCTCACCTCACAGGGCTGTCACAGTGACAGGTGAGGAGTGAAACTGTAATGAGAGACCAGGGACTATGAGGCAGAACCTCGGCTTGCTGGTGCTATAGTTCAGCATCGTCCACAACCTTCCTCTCCATGATAGCCCATTTCTATCAAATTTGTTCTGGTTCTTGAAACGGTTCAGTTCAGGATTCTTGGAATCATGGTGCTATCAAGCGAACCAGCCCGCATTTCTACCAATTTTGAGTGGAACCATTGTAATCAAGGATGTGTCCACAATGGCGGCCATTGCTATATGCATCCTGGAAGTAAACAGTAGCAGTGCACTCTTTCTTTCCATCCTCTCTTTCCAACCTGTACAATATGATGACAACTCATGTCATCATGGTTCGCACTTCAGGTCAAGGAAAACCTGCTGTTTTTTTGCTTTCAGCTGGGAACCACTTTTTTAGGTTCTGAATCAATATATTCAAAATGCTCAGTTCCAGGTGTGCATACTAGAACTGCACCCGTTCCATGATGATGAAAAAGGGCTATGAGTGGATGGCCCTGGTCCAAAAGCACTTGGGACACCAGGTTACGTAACCCGGCTTGGGTGTTTACATGGCTTAAGTGAGGAACCCGGGTTACAGCCTTCAGTATCAGTGTGCTTTACCAAATCATTTAACAAGTGACTCTAGTATTGCTGCATATATCTTTCCATATGGCCGCTGCTAGTACCACAGATCATATCAATCGTAATTCTGCCATGTTGATATTTAGACTGGTTTGATTTGTGTGTTTGTGCATTTCAATGTTTGTGGTCAAAGTGCATGTACCTTTATGATGAGCCTGCTTGTAATCAGAGCACACATGCTTATATGCGTTTGCTTGAGTCAAATGATGTGCTATGCTTGTTTTTTTCATATAACCTTTTTTGTGTCTGTCTGTATGTTGGTGTGTGTGTCACACATGCGGTGGTCTAGGCCAAGACAGGAATAAGTGCAGGCATACTTGTTTCAACACTGCTGGCTTCTATTAGCAGTCAAATTGCTTTTCATCACTTCCATGGGTGCTACGCCCATAAGGGTAGCAAACACTCATTTGTTAGGCTTCAATTCAGTCTAATTTCCAATGCGGTTTCCTATGCAGGGGGATGAGATTTTCTTAACACCAAATGAAGTAGATGACTTATTCCTCCTCCACGGCCTATCTGCTGGATTTAATCAGTGTCGTATGTGGACGCCATGTTTCTGATTATGTGGTGGAGCGCTCTCGATGACAAACTGAGCGTCACGCCACTGCCGTTGTCTCGCTGGTGTTATCAAGTTAAATGTGCTAAGCTAATTTAGCTGATGTTATCAATCTGGCCTCTGTAAGCTAACCTCACTGGTATTCCTCTGCTAACCCGGGTGTCATCACCAAACTAACGTCACTCAGCTAAAGGTGCTGGTGTTGTAAATCTGTCCCTGCTGGCGTTATCAAGATAACCCTGCTAAGCTATCCTCTCTGGTATTACCGAGCTAACTTGAGGTCGGCTTGGTAATACCAACCAAGCTGGTATTACCAAGCCGACCTCACTAAGTTAAGCTAGCTGGTATTACCAAGCTCAACTAAGACAGTAAGGCACATTCAGGGGTTTAATTATTATTTGATAACCAATGCTATCCTCAGTTAACCAGCCTGGGAAGACACCATTACCCTTCTGCCACAGGTGTCAGTTGTGGCTGGTGCTGGTGCTTAGGAGCTGTTCCAGAATGTTCTCTCTCAGGTCCTCTGTTGTTTGTAATGTATATGTATGCAGTGATTATTTATTCACACGCCTCTCAACTTAGGCTAGGTTGCACCATCTTGTATAATTCATCTAGGTGTTGCCTCTACCTGTCACAGCTCTGAGAGACTACAGGTGTGCACGCATACACAATCACACTCACACACTCTCACACACACACACACACACACACACACACACACACACACACACAGACCAGTCACCTTGTTGATTAATATAGACGTTGTTAAATAGCAGACAACAGCCAGGTGTGGAGGGAACAGCCAACAGCCCAGTGGTACACACACACACACACATACACACACAAACACACACACACACACATACACACACACACACACACACACACACACACACACACAAACACACACACACACACACACATACACACACATACACATACACACACACACATGCATCATGGCACATACTAACATTGTGACACGTATACCCAATGCCTGCTTCCATGCATGTCCCTGTTCATGGATAAATCATCTCACATGTTGGATGCTGAAATTATTCTGGATCAACGCTGGTGTATGGGTGTGTTTTCTCCTTCCTCCTCTTCTCTCTGGGGAATCAGAGCCTACATCCCCACCTGACCTACGGGATCCTACACAATCATTCTCCTGGGAATGGTTTGACTTCATTCAAACGTGCTTGTTTTCATGTGAATGTGTGGTTGTTTGGTTGTGTGTGTGTGTGTGTGTGCATGTGCGTGTGTGTGCCTGCGAGCGAGTGCCTGTGTGTGTGTGTGTGTGTGTGTGTGTGTGTGTGTGTGTGTGTGTGTGTGTGTGTGTACGGGTGCGTCTGTGTGTGTGTGTGCACGCGTGCGTGTGTGTGTGTGTGTATGTGTGTTGTAGATGCGTTTTGGGGTATGTGCTCATTAACAGAGCCATGTATTTGCATGTTTCATCTCACTTAAAAGCAGCAGCATCTGGATCAACATTAAAGATTAAAAATCGACAGTGTTCTTTCAGCTATGCCCTTTAAATATTAATCCAGTCCCTTGGCAGCCAGTCATAGGATGACTGCACTGCTCTCTGTCCTGACGTTGGGGAAACACTAGTACACAACACACTAGCTGTGGATACGACACACAATCTGACATGGATGAAATGTTGTACTTTTAGCGTAGGAAACCCCCAGTCATGGCTTACTTCATCAACATGAAAACCCCTAGTTTGGACCAAACCAACACACATCCAGGCTGGTTTATATGCCCACCATCTCCATGTCCTGCTTGGCTCTGTGTCATCGGCCTGTTTGATCATCCCGTCTCAACGCAAAGTGGGCTGGAGAGGGTTATTGTTTTTTACACCTCACAATGGATCTCTTGAGTCAACACATTAAAATCAATTGGTGGTTTGCTTTTGGGAGAAGCGCCGACAGCAGGAACTCTTAATAGGACGAGGTATCTGGGCTGTCCCGTCCATCCTGGTTATTAGCTGTAAAACCACATCGACTCTCCCCTGTAACTCTTACCCCGCCGCTCACATCTCCTATCACAAACACTTTTCGAAGCAGAGGCACAAGGTGCAGTCTTGCTACTGCATTTAAGAGCTTGTTTACACTTGTGGGAAGTGAAGCAAACCGCAGTGCATTGTGGGTCAAAGGTGGTGTAGCGCGTGACCATCTACAAAGTCTTCTGGAATGTCAACCTTACCAGGCTTCTACTAAGTAGGTGAACAAATGGTTTGCGGCATTTTAGGGCAGTTAACCCACAATTGTTGAAAGGTTATGTGTTCTCTGATCTTCAAAATAGTAATCTATGGCATTTTATCACTGGTACTGAAATGATGTAATTAAATAACCGTCATTTCGAGAGAACAGAAGTAAAGTTTGCTCTGCCAACCAGTTTGTGAAAGCTCAATTTTGCTCTGAATGTCGGTTGCTCTTTTCCTGATGTCAAAGTACCTTTGAGTAGACTGGATGTCACAACCAAGGGACACAGGTGGCGAGGTGTGGATGTGAGGAGGTGGTTGATGGGGTGTCTGAGTGAGGGTGTTCGAGTCGTGTTTACCAGACTACACTATAAAACCATGTGTGAACGACATGTCATTCACCACTATCATCCGTACAACATCTTGATTTTGACCAGTTGTTGTTATCTGATGAATTCAACAACTGAATCACACTATTTCACTGGAGTCACACACAGTCCAGTGAAATATATACAATCACCACATCGCCCACCAGGACTTGATTTTCATCCAGGTCTTTGTTGGCCCTTGTAGTACAATGGGTTCAGCAGCACTCAATCCAATCAATGCGTTCACCTTAAGAGTAATGCTGCCCCCATGCATGGCTTGCAGCTCTCCCTCCCAAGGCCCCGGGAGGTCAGCAGAGTAATGTGTTGGTCAACAGCCATGCGTCATTTCCCGGCGTGTCCCATTGATGATAACAGATGGACGGCTGTGGGGGAGACCAGACTCCATTGATCCACCAGACTCACACTTAATTACGGCGCTCTGAAAAGCAGCGTCCATCGATCCATTTTACTGGTAAACCACCTCCAAGTCGATCACAAACAATCAGGAATGAATAATACAAAAAATACATTTTTGGGAAGGTGTGTGTGTGTGTGTGTGTGTGTGGTGTATGTGGCATACGTGACATGTGTGTATTTGCATGTTAGTCTAGTGTGTGTGTTTTTTATTTGAATGATTCTATATTTAATGTGCTGGATTTTTCATGCATTGCTGATTCTGGCCAGCAGCAAAATTTTAATCATCTAAAAGTGGAGTTCAGAAACTGCGTGACAAGAGGTAGAGGCAACGATTTAACAATTTGATTTGGCATGTGTCTCCTGGAAGGCTACTGCCACGAGGTCAGACAGACAAGGAATTGGAACTGAAGAAATAGTTTATTTTCTTAATTGGTTTCGCTCCCTGCTCTCTGCTCCCTCGCCTGCGTTTGGTGACACATTATGAAGATGAAGGAGTTTGGCGGTTGTGGGACTCTGTGTTTTGCTCTGCTGCTCATGGCGCAGCCCTTTAGAAGTCAGCCCTGCTCCTCCTCCTCCTCCTCCTCCTAATTGCGCCTCAGGCGGATGTTGTCTGTGCTGACATCTTGTCACCACGGCAACTCTTGGAGCACCCAGGCCGTCGGCCCCTGGATTGCCACGGCGTCCGCGTGTTGCGTGCGGGTGGGTGTGATGTCCCCCCCCCCCCTGGGCTCCGGTGCCAGGCGGCTGTGTGCAGGGTGAGGGTGACGGATGGCGGAGGTGGCGGAGGTGTAACAGGGCTCACAGGAAGAGGACGTGTTGCGGTGGATCACGCACCCCACCATACGACCGCGGAGGAGGTGAGAGGAAGGGAGATAAGCATCCGCTAAAGAGGTCTGCTGTTCTGTCAGCAGCCTCTCTTCCTCAAGGGCTTGAAACATATCAGCCTATTACACAAGTTTTGGATTAAAATAATGAACACACAGCTAATGCTGGTAAAATGTTAGTGTCAAAACAAGACAACAGAGCCAGACAACACAACATATAGTGCAGTACAAGTACTCTGAAAGGACTTGTACTCCCTCATAACTCTCCTTCTCAAGACTTTTCTGTTCAGAATCCCACTGGGTTACACCTAGGGTTTCTTTTCCTTCACCTCCTCTCACACAGTTTGTTTTTCCTGCTCCCTACTCCCCCCCCCACCCCTCCTGCTCCCTACTCCCCCCCCACCCCTCCTGCTCCATACACAACAGTTTTGAATTCGGCCAACTCAAGGTTAATGTGACAGCTGTAATTACCACTGCTGTATAAATGGCCGCTGTAGGCCGGAGATTGGACGTGTCAGACTAATTGCGGTGTGCGGCACACACACCTGCACCACTGGTTACAAACACATTAGCCTGGCTAATATCACATCACCGTCTCTGAAGCCACTTCTAAAGTGCTCCCGTTTCTTTGTGCCGCAAATTAATCAGAACATTCAGGAGCAAGGGATCAGTGTGTTTTATTCTGAATTAATAACAACACTCCTTGTTGACTCAAAATAGAATCTGGCTGGAGACACGGTAAATGTTTCAAAAAGGCAGCAACTAAACCAAACACATTTAGTTTATTTGTGTTTGGACGTGGAGTTGAGACAGAGAGTTGGCGTAATTGGATGAGACAGCCGACATGTTAACAAGCAGAGACAGCTTTTTGTATTGCGGCAGAAGATGCTTATTTATTTATGTGACCGTTTGGCTGGCCAGACAGTTGTTTGTTAATCAATCAAGTCTTTAATTCAATCAAATTTATGTTTCGTTTTTTTTTTTCCCCCACACCCCTGACATTTTACTACAATTATACAAAATAAAACACAACTAGTCACGTGCAGTAGCAACATCCTTTATGGTGCGCCGGAGAACAAAATCCTGGTGTCGCCTTTGGCTGTCAATATAGGCTACACTTAATTTGCTGGAGCCCTGATCTGCACAGATCTGCTGATGACATTTGCATCCACATCCCAGTGTGTGCACACGCACACTCCACAGCGCTCCCCCGCACTGCACTGCTGTCGGGTACAGCCGGAGACGGGGAGCATGAATCAGCTCTAATTGTGGCCAGCTATTGTAAATCACTAGTGGCCTTCATTGTGAGATCGTACCTCGCCCCAGGAAAGGCTGTTTTGATTTCCTATTTCCTCTCTCATTAGAGAGCTGTGATAGCTGTGGTACTGTGCTTGTGTTCTTAATTATGAGTCCCATCCGCTGCCCAGATAAACGCCCTCCCTGGGCATGCCCCGTGATGCTGTGTTCCACCAGGCGTGTGCTTTGCCTGGAGTTAACGACACACCTTTTAACTATGCAAGTTCATCTTAAAACTCAAATTCAGCAGTGTACAAAGAAATGAAAAGGATGTTTAGACTCTCCGTTGAGACGTTAGAAACCTAACTGAACCACAAGCCTGTGTGTCGTGTGGCTTGTGTTATTCTCATTTTCCCTGAACTTTTTGAGATCCGCATACAAACTCAATCATCACCCAGATATGGATTGTCCTCAGCAGGGAAGCTTAATAACCACATTGCAGCGCTGTGCGATTGAAAAATGTTGTTGGACTAGAGAGGCTGTCGAGGCACTTTAACATCTTACAAGAAGTTGAAAGGAGCAAAGCGGGCTCCTGCCACCTCAGACACTGCCTGTTGAAGAGGTGCTTTCTCTGAGCACTCGAGGGGCCGTCAGAAGCCAGCCGGCAGGCCGGCCGGCCGCCTCCTTCATGCTGTACAGCATCAAGGAGGCTAATGGCACCGCAGACATACCCACATCTTTACCTCCACCTCGGCCTCACGCTTTAACCTTTACATAGCCCAACCCCTTTCCTCATACATCATACATCATGCAGAATTGCATACTTGCATACTAAATTGAATGGCAAGATGTAAAATTAAGTAGATTGTAGGTGAGAATAGCAGGTGAGAATGTGTGTAATCGTGTTTACACATTGCATGCACACATTAGGACACTGAAAGTGCACAGATGGTGTAACATTTCTGGTGAAATTCATAAGCAGTTGCTTGAATAGCCCAGTATACAACATTATGATATGATATTATAACAATATATCTGTCATCAATTAGGTCGATCAGCTTGCTAATATGCAAAGCCAGCCACTTTATAAATGTGTCATACAGCAAATGTTATGACGTTTGAAAAGTTAAAGGTTTATTTGACATCTTTTCGGTGTCTATAAGGCAATTTTCCAATAGAACATTGAAGGATAAACCTTTACAATAGCATAGAAGTAACTCTCATATTAATGAATTAATATGGCATCTTCAAATGTCTTAATAGCTTAGTGAACTAACACGACAGAGTTAACCTCCACGCCAGGAAACTTGAACATACGTTCCTCCATTTAACATCAATCTGAGATGACTTCAGCTCCACACGACGCCTTGAGCTTTCCCATACTAATTGGCACACTAAGTACCGCCCTCACAGTCATTTCTCTGTCTGCCAACGTCGTTTCAGGTACAGAAAAAGTCATGTTTGTATTTTTGGTCCGCTTGCCTTTTACACCTTTAACACACTTTAACACACTTTAAACACAGGCACATTCACACAGACACAAACCCTCCTACTTCTTAGAAGGTATTTAAAGATGCAAATGTTCTCCTTGAACAGGTGGAGGGATTGTAGCAGTTTGTGCGATCAATAGCTCGTTCTAGGTTTGGAGCATCACATTTTCGCCCGGTGGTTGTGGAGGAGGTGAGGGTGAAGGTGTTGGAGGTGTAGGGTGTTGGGAGGAGGCAAGGGTAAAGGAGGAGGAGGAGGGAGAGGAGTAGGGAAAGAAAGGGGAAGGGAGGTGGAGGACAGGGTGGAGGTGGAGCGGGAGGTTGGTGGAGAGCAGGAGTAGGCGGTGATGCCGCAGCAGTCATTATTCCCCGAGCTTTCAGGTGCTGTCTGAATGGCGGTGGGTTAACTGGAGTTAATCATCAGATCTGTGTGTGATATTATCTCATTGTGATTGTAAATTAAGCGCGGCTAATGATGCCATGCCGTCAGCTCCTGAACTCTGCTGCCTGCGCTCACGCCGCCCCACATCTCCGACCCACGGCCTTAATTACCGCTCCCTGCCGCCGCGCCGTGCGGCTGCAGGTGTGCCAGTGATGGGTCTCTCCCGCCGGCTGCGGCTGGGCTAACCTGGCTCCCAGGCTAACCTGGCTCCCAGGCTAACCTGGCTCCCAGGCGCTCCCTCACAGGGAGACAGAGGCTTCAGATGGCCAGCGCTACGAGACAGGCAGGCTCTTCTGAGGGACAGCCACTGCCACTACATGATGCAGGCTGTAGATCTTTGTTCTCATAACGTCCTTCTTCCCCATGTTTTAATTGTCATTGTTGTTGTTGTTCTTCTTGCTGCTGTTTTAAGTACACAGCCCACAGGAAGTCAGAGATGGGGAACATTGTTTTGTTCATAGAAGCGTGGATGTATTGGCATTGGCGCGACCGGAGCTGGCCGGAAGCTCATTGATAAACGGGCATCAGCAGAGGAAGCCCTCGTCCCCTTCCCTGCTTCTCACCTCAGGGAGTTTGTATGCACTGTGGCCCATAGTTTCTCTGATATGGCCCACAGCCTGGCCTTGTGTTCCACCTGCTCAATCTCCCTTCTGTCTGTGTGTCTGTCTGTAATGGATTTGACATAAATGCATCAAACAGGACACGTCTGAGTTGACAATAACTTGGATGGGTATGCATAGTATTTATTATATGTGTGAAACATTTAGTTGAGAGCAGTATGACAATGTTATTATGGTGCTCACCACTTTTGGACTTATTGGTTCATACTTTTTGGCTTATTAAGTCATGTTTTCATCTACTCCAATATGTGTGGATTATGACAGCTGGGTCTTAATGCTATATGATTAAAGATACGGTCCTTCTGCTTGTTGGGCTACACTGTGATCGCTGAGGCTATTGATTCTAATAATATGTGAAATAATGCTACTGTTATTATAAGTCAGCAATGTGCATGCTTTGTGTCTTCTTTCTGCTGTTGAAGTCATGGCAACACCTGATGCTTGAAGCATGCTAATCCATGTCTCTCCATGCTCTTTCTATTCTGTTTGTGTTGTGCTTGCTCTGCGCCACTCCATCTGCATGGCATCTGTCCTCCTATGTTACACGGATCAGAAATCAGAGGTGAGTAATTCCTTGATGACTTACATTTAATGTTAGCAGTGGTCCTTGCTGCATTCTGGAGCTGGACAAACGACTGTGCTGCTGATGTACTGTATATGTCACTTATTACACATACTTGTGTTGCACAAAACAAATACCTCTTTGGGACAAAAGGTTACAGAAGGAATTTCCATTTTGATGAAAGCAAACAGAGCTCTTTCGACAGACCCGCTAGGGGCATCAACACATTTATAAAAGCAAAGAAACATCAATTACACAAACGCTTGCAATTTACTGCCCGCTGCACTTTTTCTAAAGAGAGAAACGCCAATAATAACATATAGGTGGAAACCCTCAAACACTGGGCCTGTACCTTTCTAAATACTCTAAATACAAAAAAGAAATCCCACACCTGTTATTGCAGTTTACATATACACACGACAACACTTGGCAAACATTGGGCCAGAGTTTTTTCCCCATACAAAACAAAAACAAAAACATTTTACTTTTTTTTTAATTTTTTTTTATTCAGCAACAGGAAAAGTCACAATTGCAATTACACAAAGATTAAGCTGTTAACCCAACCAACCAACAACTACACAAACAAAACAGTAAATACTATCTGAAACGCTTAACCAAAGATTTGAATTGAAGCAAAATTCAAGGTGAGAATTTTTTTTCAACCTTTTATAACAGAATGTCTGAATCAATTTAGGTTGGTGTTGTTTTAGTCTGATTCTGTCTGTTCTATGTTTGTCTTACTCAAGCCAATAATCCATTGATTATTAGCTGCATCAAATATGTCAGGTCATGAAATCCAAGGACACAAGTCACCAACACAACATTTGTGCAAATTAACAAAAAAGTGATTTTTTTCAAAATGAGTGATTTTCTTTTTTTTTTTTGCAGAATCTGTTAGTTAAGATCACAGAGAAGCCTCTCCATGTTTCAGATAACAGCATTGAATTATTTAAAAGTATACATTTTGTGTTTGAAATCGGGTGTGCCAATTGAGAGAGGTGACAACTGCAAATCTTTAGGAGGCTTTTTCTCAGTTTTAGCTTTCAAATGGCCACAACTTCTCCAAATATTATCACGATGTGTTACACATCATTGGAAAACATGCCCCAGGGACGACTTGTGTCCCGAGTTTCCATTACACAATTGATATATCATGTATTAATGAACGGGTTAATATACAATATACATATATATATATAAAATCTTTTGTATGTTCACAGTTTTTGATTCTCAACAGCGTCGCCAGTAATTATTCACGCTAAATTGTGTGATAGACACTAACTCATTTGAATCTGCTAACTGTTATTACTAAAAGACCATTAAAGTCAAATTGTGTAAGATAGAGCCCTCCCAGTAAGTGGGCAGGAGACATTCAGAATCCATCAAACTTAATAAAGGGGTTCTGTCTCTCGAGCTGGCTGTGTGGCCTGATAAGCAGAGCTCGGCTGGCTGGCTGGCTTGAGAGAAGAGGTTTTGCACAGAAAAAAGTATGGGCTTGCCAGCAATATGTATTTGTCAAATATATCAGTTATAGGATGTGATTTTATTGATAAGTCATTAAGTCATTTTGAGCTACAAGCTATTTGGAGTGTTACACATTGGGACTTTAAAACAGGAGATTGTTGTAGATTAATTGACACAAGAAGCTATGAGGGAGCCATCCGCTTTGTGTCAATAAGGCTTCTAACCACTGAGAATGACGCCTTGCAAAGGAATTTGAAGTGAACTTAAATTATTAGTTACGTAGAAAAATAGATGAAGCCTGTTAACAAGAACAACTTTGTTGTGTTGTTGACGTGACCTAATGCAGTGATGAGCCTTCATTAAGTATTTTCTGTCCCTACCTCTTCTAATTAGTTGCATTTTGTTTATTATTTATTTGCCTTTTTCTTTGTGTTTTTATTTGTGTCATTTATTGAGTCGCTTGTCTTCTGTGAGCCTTGCTCCTCTTGGCAGAAAAATAGTGCACAAGGCTGGTGGTGTGTGTGTGTGTGCGTGTGCGTGCCTGCGTGCGTGCGAGCGAGGGGCTGGTCATGTGTATGTGCACGCGGCCGGGTGTGTGTGTGTGCGCTAGAGGCTGGCATTGTGTGCGCTAGAGGCTGGTGCTGAACATTGCGTCTTGGCTCGATGGTTTATTTGGGACAAAGGATTTGGAAACTGCATCTTGGTTTAATTGATCGTCTTCATTTGGCAAGCCAGTCAGGAGTCAACAAAAGGGCTAAATCAGGAGTCTTCATGTGTGTGCGTGAGGCTGGTGACGTGTGTGTGTGTGCGTGAGGCTGGTGACGTGTGTGTGTGCGTGAGGCTGGTGACGTGTGTGTGTGCGTGAGGCTGGTGACGTGTGTGTGTGCGTGAGGCTGGTGACGTGTGTGTGTGTGCGTGAGGCTGGTGACGTGTGTGTGTGTGCGTGAGGCTGGTGATGTGTGTGTGTGCGTGAGGCTCGTGATGTGTGTGTGTGTGCGTGAAGCTGTTGACGTGTGTGTGTGCGTGAGGCTGGTGATGTGTGTGTGTGCGTGAGGCTGGTGATGTGTGTGTGTGCGTGAGGCTGGTGATGTGTGTGTGTGTGCGTGAAGCTGTTGACGTGTGTGTGTGCGTGAGGCTGCTGATGTGTGTGTGTGCATGAGGCTGGTGACGTGTGTGCGTGAGGCTGGTAGCATGTGTGCGTTCGCTTGAGGCTGGTGACGTGTGTGCGTGAGGCTGGTAGCGTGTGTGTGCGTGAGGCTGGTGACGTGTGTGTGTGTGCGTGAGGCAGGTGACGTGTGCGTGAGGCTGGTGACGTGTGTGCGTGAGGCCGGTAGCGTGTGTGTGCGTGAGGCTGGTAGCGTGTGTGTGCGTGAGGCTGGTGACGTGTGTCTGTGCGTGAGGCAGGTGACGTGTGCGTGAGGCTGGTGATGTGTGTGCGTGAGGCTGGTAGCGTGTGTGTGCGTGAGGCTGGTGACGTGTGTGCGTGCGTGCATGTGTGTGAGGCTGGTGACGTGTGTGCGTGCGTGCATGTGTGTGAGGCTGGTGACGTGTGTGCGTGCGTGCATGTGTGTGAGGCTGGTGGCGTGTGTGTGTGTGTGTGTGTGCGTGTGTGTGTGCGTGCGTGTGCGAGGCTGGTGGCGTGTGTGTGTGTGTGTGTGTGTGTGCGTGTGCGCGTGTGTGAGGCTGGTGGCGTGCGCGCTGGAGACTTGCAGTCAGCATAGTGCGGGTCCTGCTGTTTCATTGAACCAACCTGGCATATTCCAATAGCTGGAAGCAGGTGAGATAGATAGACACCAGAGCCTCCGACTGGTTTCCCGGGAAAGACGGGACTAACGGCGAGATAAACAAACCTGGCACGCAGAGGCCCAACAAGAGGCTGACAGCGTTCGCTAGTTTCAGCAGTTGCTGTGTTTCCTAAAGGAGCCTCTGAAGAGCTCCTAGAATAATCAGTGTCAACACACAGGAACTAAACAAGCGTATACTTCAGGGGTCCAGGGAGGCAGACTAGACGATGGTAAACAGCGGAAAACTACCGCAGAAGAGTTCACAAAGGAAGGAAAACAGTCAAGCAGCACCGCGCACCACTCAGCGTTTGACTTTGTCTTTTGGCGGTCAGGAGTGTCTCTTGACTGTCACGATGACCCCGGGTTGACATATTTCGACATGATTAGCATTTATTTTTCAATCGTGCTCATGGTGATTTCGGAACAACGGATTCAAGGTCAAGGTGCCGTGTAACAACGCAGCTGAACAGATTGGATACATAATATACTAATGATATATTCATGTTACATTGTAGTTTCATCAATATTTAACTGTCCCTTGGCATGACATCATAGCTTGTGTTTGTTCCGTGGAACAGAGACACTCCAGCTGTTTCAGTTGTTTGCTTGACTGGCCAATCATTTTGATAGACCTATTTAACCACACAAGCGGTATTTCTCCTGATGCATTTGATGTCATCATTTTTTTATTTGTTTGTTTCTCTTCACGTTGTGCATGACACCATTGTGTACAGAAAGGAGTCACAATATTTCAGAATCACTGTCTCACATTTTTTGTATTATATATAATTTCAGATTGTACGCCAAAATAGAATGCAAAGCCGCTAAAAACTGCATTGTGACAGCATAGTTGACGTAGATTTATCTCAATGCACGTCTAAGATGAGGCATAGTTTTGACCCTGGTGGCCTGCCGTAGCGCCTGGGCTACATCTCTGCAGTGGGTTGGTACGGTGGGTCGTGAAGGTGATGGTCGTACCGTGCTGTTCTCTGTCCTAGTTCATGTTGCTGGTCCCCAGGGACAGCAGCAGATGTGTGAGGGCTGATGGCGGAGTGATAGGGGACGAGATTTGCAGGTTAGATTTCTCAGGTGAATACAATAAAGACTACTATTAAATCTTTACCCAACCTGTCAAACATTGAGTTTATATGCAAGATGTTTAGTAATCACAATTTACAGGCGGAACTCTTTATCCTTAAATGCCTGTGGTAGGCGTGAAACTCGCATAACTTGGTGATTTAAGCCAAGGTGAGACAGTCCTTGATGCTTCTCTCATATCTTTTATTGGATGTTATTTCAACGCTGTCCTACTTATCTGCATGATTTAGGGATATTGACTCTTAAAAGGTAAGACATTGCCACACACACACACACACACACACACACACAAACATAAACATCTTGTTTTAGCGTACTTCTTCTTGGCTTACATCCTCTGCCGATGGACCTAGGAGTAGTAGTATTGTTTTATTATTATTAGTGGTAGTAGTAGTTTTATTCGTATTATTATTATTATGATTATGATTACTCTTCTTATTATTAATACAGTATATGTTTTTTTTTAAATTCTAAGTGTGACCATGGATAAAAATATGCCTATCTCTATCTCTAAATTAATACATTAATAAGACACAAGGCCTCTATAAGGCCTCTATATTAACTAAGTAATTAATTTTCTACAGTGTATGCAATATGGGGTGATTGAGATATCTCTGTATTGGTAACTAAGGCTTATTATATTATTATATGGAAAGATTGCTATCACTGTGGTAATCACTTAGGCTGTATTGTAATATCTCTGTTTTAGTTAGTAATTCTATATTGTTTATTGAGTGATTGTTTTCTCTATCCGTTTGTCTTTGCTAATTAATAACTATGTTGTGATATGGAGTGATGCTATCTCTGTAAGTTACTACTTATTTTACTTTATGGATCCATAGTTTTTTATGTGTTAGTAACTAATGCTGCGTTATGTATTATGACATGGAGTGATTGTTTTCCGCATGTGTTGGTAACAAACTCTACATGGTATATTATGGATTGATTTGCCTTCTCTATGTGTTTGTGACTAACTCTATTGCAATACGGAGTGATTGTTTTCTCAGTGTTAGTAACTAACTCTTTATTGTAAAATGGAGTGATTGTTTTCTCTATGTGTTGAGCAGCAGAGGGGTGGTGCTAGGGTCTCTGTTTGAGGAATGTGTAAACAAGCATGAGCTGCCCTTTCCCAGCGTCCTCTCTGGCAATAAACAAGCTCCAATTAGAAGAGGCTTCCAAAGATCACAGCATCACCACACCATCTCTCTACAGGACACACACACACAAACACAAACACAGACACACACACACACACACACACACACACACACACACACATGGGGACATACTACCATACCTCAACACATAACCCACAGAAGGGTTCTGAACATGAGCTTCCCCTGGTTGGAAACATGTGTTATTCATTCCTTCTTACTTATTTTGGTCATCGTTTTATGTAACACGATGAGGCAATGCATTGGCAACCCGGTCATGTATCATCATCATCATCATCATCATCCATACATCACTCTATAATAATATATTTTATCTTGAAAGTTTTAAAGCATGCAATGATCATCATCATTCAACATACAGTATCTCGATGTGATTGGTTGTCTCTCTCTCTCTCTCTCTCTCTCTCTCTCTCTCTCTCTCTCTCTCTCTCTCTCTCTCTCTCTCTCTCTCTCTCTCTCTCTCTCTCTCTGATATCCTCCACATCAAAGTGTAATGTCCCAGATCAAAGGGTAGATAACAGCAGTCCTTTTATCTTTTTTTTTTCTTTTTAGTGTAGTGTGGAAATCAAATGAGTGGGGAACTCAAAGCTCAACTGAATTAATTTGTAACCTAGATGTTTTATTTTGGATTCTGCACATTATGTCCGGTGTGATTCAATATTGTCATGGAATGCGTTTGCCTTGTGTTGTATCGTCACGGACAACTCATCGTGATGGCCAGTTTTATATTCTAATGAGAACACGATGAGAAGATGTGCCCTTAAAATGATGAAAATATGAGCTTTGAAACCATGGCATTGCTCGGCACCTTTTCTCGCTGCTGCTTGTGGGAGTTTACAACATTGTCCATGGAAGTGCAAGTGCAGGACATTTAGTTCTACCCCATGGACACCCCTGAATGTTCATTGTCCAATTCTATGGCTGAACATGTGCTTAAGTTAAACTTTTGTCCCAACCCTTTTGTCCCAACGTATAAGGCCCGCGCGGGAGCCTTCCCACAGCCCTTGCCCAGCGCGATATTGCATCCACTACAATGTGAATGAGGGGCTTTGTCAGTCACAAGACATGGCGTCTGGTAGGTTATTGTATATCTTTTCAACACTACGTCGATATGGTAAAGGACCAATGGACTTCCACAGGCAGCCTGAGCTCAAATGCTGACGGGAGGAGAGCGCTGTGGAGGTACATGGAATGGCCATTTATAATAACTATAACTAATAACTATAACTTATAACTATATAATAACTAAGCATGGCCCTCGCTATCTTATTACATAGAACTAATAATATTCAGAGATTAAGCCTTTTTATCAATATTCTCTTACTTCAGTGATCCTCGTTCAATTTGTCTTTTCTCTTCCTCTCGTTTTCTGTCTCTGTCTGTCCGTCTGTCTTTTTGTTTGTCTCTTTGTCTGTCTCTTTCTATCTCACGCTGAAAAGGAGAGAATCCAAGCCAGAGAGAGATTGAAGTTGAAATGAAAGTCATAGAAAAGTAAAATTTTAAAAACCTAACATGATTTCCTCCCTTCTGAACTTCTACTCATACTCAGTCCAGATGTTTTTTTTTTAGAAGCTTGTTCGCTCTCTCTCTCTCTCTCTCTCTCTCTCTCTCTCTCTCTCTCTCTCTCTCTCTCTCTCTCTCTCTCTCTCTCTCTCTCTCTCTCTCTCTCTCTCTCTCTCTCTCTCTCTCTCTCTCCAGTCTTTCCTATTGCTGTGTGTGGGCTGTGACATTTAAAGACCATTAGATCTTTTCTTTTTTGTAAATCTGGGGTGACAGAAATGTTAGTTCCATTATGAAAGATCAGACAGCATTATGAAAGAGTGTTTTCAGCTCCTTTCATTACTGTTGAAAAGCAGGATTCACTCAAGAGAGGTATGTCTTGTGTGTGTGTGTGTGTGTGTGTGTGTGTTGTGTGTGTATTATTAATTTAATGGCTGCAGCGAGTGTTAAGTCATTTGTTAACTCCTTGTATCTACACAATGTTGGTCTTGGGCCTGCAGCCATTGGTCGGCTCCATCCACCAATCAGGATCAACCTTCATCAGCCCTGCTGTACATTTACTGAAATGGATTCTGCTTCTCAGACTTCTCCTCACGTTGATCTCATTCCTCGTCTTCCTGCTCCTTTTCTCCTCATATTTATGTAATGTGTGTCAGTCTCTCAGCCATCAGTGGTGTGATTATGTACAGTTTGTGTTCGCCAGCGATGGTATTGACACGGTAATGGCCTAGCTCGTTCCAAACACATTTGGTTTGCCGTCTTTATTTCACAAAGGTAATTTTTCATCCACACTTGGTCCTTTGTGAAGGTTGGTTGGGGGGGGGGGGGGGCGGTTCTAAGCGTGTTTTCTACGCGTGTTGTGGAGTGTGTGTGGGATAATGGCAGGAAGAGTGGAAGACAGAAAATGAGAGAAGATGGAAGATTTAGAATCTGTATCATCAAGGATAAGGAGCCATTTGAAGATATGAGGGTGGTGGTGGGGAACGAGGGGAGTGTACCATAGACATTCCAAACACGCACTCACTAACAAACACAGACACACCCTATGCCTCTATACCTTGGCAACCCATAGAAGGTGCAAAAAAAACCCATATTCAAGGCACCAGTAAGCACTCACACGGTCTCTCTCTCCTCCTCTCCCTCTCCCTCTCTCTCTCTCGCCCTCACGTGGCTCCTCTCTGGTCCTCTCCCAGAGGCCTTTAGAGGGCACTCCTCCCACAGAGAATCGCGCTCCCTGTGCTCCTCCTCTAAGCAGCGTGGCTGATTTCACGCCACATTAGGGCCTTCAGTAATTGATTTCTCTCCAGCGATGTCATCTTCCTCTTCCTCTGTCACGTTGCCGCGCCGACCATCTGATCTGCTCCCTGAACACGGGTACACGGTGCCACTTTGTATTCAGGGTGCAGCGTGTTATTGTGTGTGTGCTTTAGTAAAGCATAGTGTTGTGCTTTTACCACGCATGGAGCAGGAGACAAGAGATATGGGTGAGGACATGGGAATGGCATGGGGACGGGGTGGGGGGAGGGGGAGAGTAACAGGGCGAGGAGGGAGGGGTGGCGTGATGGCATCGAGAAGAAAAGGAAGAGATGACAGGAGTGTAGTGGAACAGGGGGAGACGAGAGGGGGGACATAGATGGGAAGAGATGGAGTGATGGGTAGGAGAGAGGGGTGTAGAGGAGAGGGAGAAAGGGATTAGAGGGCGGGTGAGGGAGAGAGAGATTGGGATGATGGGGGAGGGGCGAGAGAAGACCTGTGTTAATGTACTAACAGAGAGCAGTGTCAGACTAATTCTATGTGTGGGTCATCTGGTCTGATTCACAGAGCAGATGAGGCCCCCTATCGCTCATTGTTATTAACTTGGTTCATTACTCTCAGTCTCACTCTACCTCAAATCACCTCTCTCTTTAACTTGCTCTAACTCCGCTAAATGCTCTTTCTGACCTCTCCCCCACCACTTGAACTCACCCATCTCTCTACTTTTGTTTTCTCTGTTTCTCACCTCCTGTGTCTCTTCCTCCTCGCCCAACCTTGCTCTCAATTGCTTACATCTCCCTCGCTTCCTTTTTAGTCTTTCTGTACTTAGAGGGACCTCATGATAGACAGACAGACAGAGAGAGAGAGAGAGAGAGAGAGAGAGAGAGAGGAGAGAGAGAGAGAGAGAGAGAGAGAGAGAGAGAGAGAGAGAGAGAGAGAGAGAGAGAGAGAGAGAGAGAGAGAGAGGAGAGAGAGAGAGAGAGAGAGAGAGAGAGAGAGAGAGAGAGAGAGACTGCTCATCCGTCAGCTGTGACCGTGGTAGGATCAGTACTATGTCTGCACACCACATCTGTTCACACACAGCAGACTGTGACCACACACACACACACACCACCACCAGTTGTCTCATAGACAGGTTTTTGCTGCAGGCATCGATGCGTGTGAGTGCGCACTTGCATGTTTTTCTGTGTATGTATAAGATTATGTCTACATGTATTCTTGCATCACTCTTTGTATGTGTTGGTTTGTGTCTGTGTGTGTATATATACACACACACACACACACACACACTCAAACACACACACACATATCTGCTGTTCAGCGTGTAAACGTGTGTGTCCACATCATAATGTCAGTGTAGGTCACTTTCCTCCTGGAGAACCTGCTCGTTTAACAGCAGCCATTTCAGGTTTAGCTGCATGGTCACCCACGGGCGCCAACACAAGCCAGTGTGGACCCTCAGGGACTGCTAGTTGTCTGTGTGTGTTCGTTTACAAGAAGGTAGGATTATTGTAAGTCGATATACAGATCATATATTAGCGTTTCTAGAATTGTTGGAATGTTCTTTGTGGCCTTTTGTTGTTCCGGAGGTTTTTCCTCA
The DNA here is from genome assembly GCA_036785325.1 of Urophycis tenuis. NCBI lineage: Eukaryota > Metazoa > Chordata > Actinopteri > Gadiformes > Phycidae > Urophycis > Urophycis tenuis. The sequence goes on along the minus strand of JAXIVH010000005.1, from coordinate 17,456,762 downwards.
GTGAAGTTACCAGTGTATGAGACGTCCTGATGTCTCTGAGGACTAAAGGAGAGAGCACAGCTCAGCCTTCATCTTGTCTTCTCTTTCCAGCGTCCTGCCCTTTTCCTCTCACCTGCGCTCACTCTCATCACTCTCACCATAGATAGCATGAGTCGGTACATCCTTCTCCTGCTCTCTTTCTCTCTTTTTTCTCTGTCTGTCTGAGGGTTTTACCTGAAGACCCTCACTGGACATTGAACTCTTTTCCTTTCATGTGAGACTGTTGGCTTAGCATTAGCACTTGTTAGCCTCATGTTAGCACTGATTTTGCCCTCGCTGTAGCTAACTTACATTTCGCCGCAGTCTCAGATCCAACCTGATTCCTTTGAAACACTGTCTCACACCAAGATTCAATGGGCTTTATTGGCATTGGAAATGTACATTTACCTTGCCAAAGCGCACAAAAAAGTCAAATATGACACACTATCAGGTAGTAGAATAGGGGCGGACCACCTTACCATCTGGTTCTGTGGGCCTGTGTGGCTGGCATTTCTCGCAAGGCTGTGCTCACTAAGTCTGTACCTTGTCATGGACGCTCTCAGCTTTTGGTCGGTCACGGTGGTCAAGCAGTCAGCCACCGTGTACTCTCTTGTCAGGGCCAAAGAGCACTCCAGTGATCCTTTCAATGATGGTCCTGCACTTGTTTTTGTTTCTTCATAATTCGGTTTGGTGTTGTGAGGCAGCCTTTGGCCTCTGTGCTGTGTGTCGTGTTGGTGTTTGTTCCAGAACCAGCTGGCGCGCTCTCTCATGGTACCAGATGTGATGAGGAAGGGGGGGGGTTGTCTGAGAGGAACTCTGTGTTCAGGGTCCAAAGTGAACACCTGTCACCTGCCAATGGCGGATGGATTTAGAAAAAAAATCAGTGTTACATACTTAAACAATTGCTTGGCCGGTAGACTTTCCACCTTGGCAGGAAAACAGAAAACAGAAAACAAAAAGAGTTAATATTAGACCCTGTGTGTGGTACTGAGGCAGACTGAGGCCGTGGTACAAGGAGTGGGAGTCTTCTCTCTGTTATCTCCCTCACTAGCTGGGTGATGAGGCAGGAGATAAGGACCACCAGGCCCTCTCTCTGATTGATTAACCAGGGACCTCTGACCTCGTGCTGGGCGTTCTAATTGGCTGATGTATAATGAGCAGACAGGAGATGTTTTGGGGCACAGAGAGGGTATGTGTGTGTGTGTGTGTGTGTGTGTGTGTGTGTGTGGATGTTTTAATAAGATGCAGGGGGTTGTAGCAATGAACTTGCTACAGGCCATCTAGGTGTCTTTTACTGGGCTCCTCCAGAACCAGGACACAGGATGGCGATGTTGTAAACCGATATATTGTAGAGTTTGATTGACATTGATACATGAGCTGGTGCACCATATTGCCATGCAGGAGATCCCTCTTCCCTCTGTGTGTGTGTGTGTGTGGTGATGGCTGGTTTAACCTGTGCACATTGATTGCTCAGCCCCAGAGTCCAATCAGTCTGACTCAGGCCAGGTGAGGCTGCTTAAACCAGCCATCATCCACACACTCCACCGGGCTATCTAATTAGCTGATTTAGCCTGCTGATATAACCTAAAGTGTGAGTGTGTGTGTAATCTTCATGTGTTGGCTGAGAGTTATTCATGAAGGTTGTGTCCTGGGCCAAGATTATGTTTCCACACTGGCGTGTGTTATACTGTGTGTGTAATTAAGGGGTTTGTGTGTGTAATAGTGTTTTTAATGAGACTCCACGTAACCGTGGATACAACATCTGAAAGCAGAGATTCACATGCACTGTTATGGTTGAATGCGGTACAGCCATCCACATGCTACTGTCTGGTCTCTTTTTCCTTTTCTGTGTTATTCACCCTCATGTTGTTTGTATTTCATTCTTTCTGCATTCGCTGTCATGTTCGGCTCATGTCCTTCTTCTTGCTTCATCTCAAGACTCTGAGGAGGCTGTACCGGCCCTGCCGCTCAGTAAGTCTGGAGTGTGTGTCCGTGTCTGTGTGTTAATCTGTGTTAAAAAATCCCTTTGTGCACACGTGTGTAAGAGAGGGAGAGCAACAGTGTGTGTGTGTGTGATGTTAGTGTCTTTTAGCCTTTGTGTGTGTGTGTGTGTGTGCGTTTGTGTGCGTGTGTGCGTGCGTGCGTGCGTGCGCGCGCAGTCCTCGATGCTAGCGTCCTAGAAAAACACCTTTTCTTTTTAATTAGAGTGTGGATGTTTGGAGTTGGACCAAGTCCACCCCACATCAACCCTCTCCCTCCTTTGCTCCTTTTCCCTCTCCTCCATTTCCTCTCATCTATCTTCTCTTGGTGTTTTCCTCTCATATCCTCCCCTCTTCCGTCAGCCCCCTCTCCCAGCCCTCCTGCACTCATTTTCCCCGCATCTCATTCTCTTTCCTCTCTTCTGCCGTTCTCCCTGCACTCCTTCGCTCCTCTTCCCTCCTCTTTCATCCTCTGCTCTTCCCTGCTCGTCTCCTTTTCTCTCAACTCCTCTCTCCTCCCCTCCTCTCATCTTCTCTCCTCTCATCTCCCATTCCTCTCGCTTCTCTCATCCCCTCCCCTCTCCCACTCTTCATCGCCTCTATCCTCTCATCTCACCTCTCCCCTTTCCTCTCTCCCCTCTTCCTCCTCTGTCCTCTCTCCTCTGCGTTCTCTCCTTTCATCTCCTCTCACCCTTTCCTTCCTCTCCAGCTCCTTCTCTCTCCTCCTCCCCCGCCCCTTGCCTCACCACACAACATAATTAGAGCACCAGACGATTACCCCGGGAGCTCCTGGGAACCACATTTTGTTCTCTTAATCTGCTGTTTTAAATATTTAAACCAGCCGTGAACCGGCTCTCTGACCAGGCTCTGGAGGATCCTGCACACACCACAGACTGTGTGTGTGTGGCTTTGTTTCACTTCTGGATCTCCTGCTCTTTACACTCGCCCTCTCTTTCTCCTGCTGTCATTGGCACCTCGCCCACCGACCTTTTAGGGAATCCTTGCCATTGTACCTGCTGCGTAATTCCTCTAATACCCTGTCTCCACCAGCAGCCTGTGGTATACATTAATATCTGTTTCAGCCAATCCAGAGTCGCTCTGTATATGACCATTTGTTTCATCCAAACCTTCATGGTGTCCGTTTCAGCCTATCCTGTGCATCCGTTATAGATTTCTTTCCCTTTCAGCCAATCCTGTGTTATATATTGCTGTCTGTTTCAGTGATGTGATCACCCAACATCACATCTCCCACAATCCTTTTCTCCATGCTCATCTTATAGTTATTGCAGTAACACAGGTGCGCGCCGCACACAAACACACACACACACACTCGCACACACACACACACACACACACACACTCGCACACACTCGCACACACACACACACACACACACACACACACACACACACACACAAACACTTGGACAAACACACACACACGCACACACTCGCACACACACACACACACACACACACACACACACACACACACACACACACACACACACACACACACACTGAAAACACTTACACACACACTGAAAACACTTGCACACACACACACAAACGCACACAGATACACACATTTCTGTATAAAGGCACACATACACTGGCAAACATACACACTCACACGCATGTTCAGCAAACGTCAACCAATGTAACACATACACTTTCACACATGTTCATAGTGGCTCAGATATCAGATAGTGTTTATAAGCCAAAGGAAGAGACGCTGATTGTGTGATAATGATGAATCATGTGTTAATGATGTCTAAATGACTTGTCTGTGTTCACATTCACACATCTAGTCCTGCTGGGGTCTCCCTAATTACTTTGCTATAATAATATCAATAACCAACCATAAACAATACCTTTCATCAGTCTTTTTTATAATAGCCATTGTTATAATAATAATAATAATAATAATAATAATCATAATAATAATAATAATAGTAATAATAATAATAGCAATTATTCTCACTCACACACACACATACATTGTTCAAATAATAATATAATTACAATAATATTAAATGTATTCTAACAATGGTTAACCTAGAAATTGAAATGCTCGAAACCTGTTCTGGTGACTTTCTTACTGTATTAACAGCAATAAAATGTTTCACCTTCTTCTGACAAATCTACTCTTTGTAAGTCGCTGTGGATAAAAGCGTCTGCTAAATGCCCTAAATGTAAATAGAATAATAATAAAATAAATACGTCATCATGAAGTATAATGGTAGGATGGTCTAGACATGATGGTGTTTGACTCCCAGGCGAAAGGTTCTGGGTTTGAAGCCCAAATGTACACAGTCCAGCTGTAGGTGTCCCTGAGTGGGACGCCCTGAGCCCCACCAGCTCACACATGGCCTTCAGAAATCAGGGGAGATGCAAAACATCTCTCTGACTGACATCCCCGTGTTCAGCCTGTGAATGTTGTTGAGCTGGGTGTGAAGGCAAACGTGGCTGTGTGAGCACAACCTTGTTCCTCTGCCGTCCCACAGCCCGCAGAGAAGAGCAGGACCTGGAGGAGCGCAAACCGCTGAAGAAGAGAATCAAGGAGCTCAAAGTTCTTGAGCCCAAGATCGCACAAAATCTCTGTAAGTGTTTGCTGGTCTCTGCTCACTCCCCGTTCCCTTTAGACGAGGGATGTTCCTGTCTGTTTACTGCCCGCCGTCTCCTCTGTCCTCCATGGAGTCCTCCTTTATTCTTTCCTCCGTTTATACCATCCTTCCTTGCATCTCTCCTCTCCTCTGTCCTCACCTTCTGTCCACCTTACCTCTTTCCACCATGATGGCCCGTGTTTACATATTTCATATATATACGCCCATATGACATCATCAGAACACACACCTCTCTACTTCATAGTGTCTGTCTCTCCTTACTCTGACTCTCTCTCTCTCTCTCTCTCTCTCTCTCTCTCTCTCTCTCTCTCTCACTCATACAGCATGAAAGACTGAGCAGAGTGTCTATGTGCCTGTGTGATATCATTGTTCCAGGCAGCCTGATGTCCTGACTTTAGAGATACAGTAACTACCATGTAATGATTGGAAGCGTCTCCAACAAGTAAATGGATTATTGCTGATGGCTCTAAAGCTGCCACAGCTCCCATACCCCATGGCTCTCTCACCCTGCCAGCTAACAGCCACCCAGTCACCCTGCTATCTCGGGCCAATCCATGGGCTGCAGCTCTCAGGCCAACTGCTGTTAAAGTCCAATAACATTCCTTTGACACATAGTTCTGCCCACAGAATTAGCATTTATATTTGACTTTGTTCAGCCTATTAAAACACACCGATATGTGAGCTTTATTCCCAAGGGATGTGTACGTGGAAAACATTTCAGAACATATTTTCTGTGAAAATGAAGGAAATTGTGATTATTGTATGTAAAACATATAACCCGATATTAATGTATTTAGCCAGAAAATATTCTAATGGTGCCCTCTTGCTTGCTCTTTATCGCTCTCTCTTCCTCTCTCTGTGCATCACGGCCTCTCTGTGGTCTCTCTCGCCCTCTTTGACTGGCTTTGTCTCTTTTTCTTGTACGTTTGTGTATGTGGATTATCTTTTCTAATTTCTCTGTATGTATAACTCATCTTATTATAGCTGCAAATAGAGGTGATCTTTGAATTGAAAGTGGTCTCTCCCTGGGCAGCCATCTTTCTGGGCTCGTTCCGTATGCCTTACGAGGAGATCCGCAGGATGATTGTGGAAGTGGATGAAGAACAGCTGACGGAGTCCATGATCCAGGTACAACAGTCCCCCACCTGGTTCCTGATATCGAGTCTACCTGCAGGCATCCTAGAGCTACAAGCCCCCTACCCCCTGCCTGCTTACAGGGATACGCTGAGATATCTATTCATTGCCGTTACCAAGTCTTACCCAGATGAGTTGTTTCATTCCAAATTCATCTTTATATTGCTTTCCTTCCACTGGCTGCTTCCATTGACCTGCAGAGTTTCTGCAGCCTCACGTTAACTCCCCTCACATTAACTCCTGTTCATGTGAGGGGAATACACTTTGAATTCCTTCCAACCCAACAAGATTGTAGTTTGTCTCCAAGCACACAGATAATTTGGCGCTGTGATTATGAGCTACCTGTGATGCGGCGTTGACAGGTGCCCCTCCGTGTAGACCACCCAGCCGGAAGCAGCCCATCCTTTAACAGTGTCAGCGGCGGTTATCACCGAAAATCAATGACCACCGATAAACAATAAGCACTGATGATCACAGCCCCGAAAATAGTGTAGAATTATGTGTGTGTTTAGACAGACAAAAGGATGATTGTATTAATTCAACGTGTCCTCACATGGACAGGTGCTAGACTGCTGTAACCCTTACGTCAATTGAAGCGGCTCGCGGGAAGCCTGCAAACCCCCCTTCTGGACGAACAATTTGGAATTTAACATTTTGTCTGAGTCTGGGTGAGATGGGCAAACGGCAACTTACTGATATCTTGGCGTATCCCTTTAATGATGGATCTGGATTCACTTTGGATTGAAGTGTTTGCTAAGAATAAATATCAGACAGTGATACTGGTGGTGGAAGGAGTAGAAGTAGTCACAGCATTTTCCCTAGTGGGGTGTATCAGCCATCAATCAGTGAAGGCATATAATAATAATAATAATAATGATACATATTTATGTATGTTATACCAATATTGCTATTCATTATCTATATTTTTCTCTATATTAAAACTACTACTGGTGATGGTCTTATTCTTTGTATTTCTAATATAGTATACTATAAATATGATTGAACAATAACAATATAAATATACTCAATCTAAACTATTGTATGTCTCTGTATGACTACTAGAATTTCATGTTATTATACTTAATTATACTCTAATATGTGGAATGATATTCCTGTTTGTCTTTATTAATACTTATTATAACTAATGTCTGCCTGTATACTATTATCATAAATATATACTCTACTTATGTATGTCCTATATAACCTGGTGAAGCAGTCCTAATATGCTAACATTGATATTATTAACCATAATATATTAATATTCCTATAGAACCTGGTGAAGCACCTTCCAGAACAGGAGCAGCTGGCAGTGCTGGCTAAGTACCAGCAGGAGTATAGCAGCCTATCAGAGCCTGAGCAGTTTGGAGTGGTGGTGAGCACACGCACACACACACACACACTCCTTCAGGCACTCACGCATGCACACCCATACATCCACACACACACACACACATATGCATGCAAACCACAGGCACATACAGAGGCACACAATCACACAAACAGTGACACATTCACAGAAAAACACCCATGCAAAAAATACTTTTATTACAGAGAATGTTAAGCTAAATGCTTTGTCATGTTCATTACATCAACCCTGTTAGTTTCGCACACACACCTACAATTGCACAGTTGTATCCCGTTGCGTTTCTGTTTAACAAACAATGTAAATTAGTTTAACTTGTATTGGAATCTCATGTGTTGAATCAAATCAACAGAGAGTTGGCAAAGTGGATGTTTCTGTAGCTCTCCCTATCCCGTCATTCCCCTCTCTCTGTCTAACTTTATCTCCTTCCTTCCCTCCCAATCCATTCATCTTTCTCTCTTGCTTTCTCTCCATCTCTCTTTCCCTCCCTCCATCTTTTTCCCTATCTCTCTCCAGCTTACCCTATGTCTATCTCTATGTCTGGCTCTCTTTTTCCCTTCCCTCTCTCGCTCACCCTCTCTCATTCTCTATCTTTATCATGCTCTCCCTCTCTCCCCTCCATGTATATTGATCTGTTTCCATCTTTTCTTCTTCTCTCTCCATCCCTCTTTTCCTCACTGTACCTCTGATTCTCACCTGCTTTCCCTCCCTGACCATCCCTCTGGTGCTAGTCCCTGGGGGATCAAACCTGGTACTATTTGCCAGGGAGTACACCTTAACCACTGCAACCACAGGAAACTCAGAAACTGGTACCCAGTTATCCTTGGACAGTGAGATCTGGGCCAAATTGTTGGCAACTTTTAAAACAACCATTTATACTTCTATTATGAAGTTGTGGGCCAGTCTGAACGGTTGGAGGTTTGATCCCTGCTTTTCCAGGCAGATGGACCCGTGCTGTCAGAGCAGAAAGCAGGGATGGCCAGACACACGAACAAGAGCTCTCATCAAAGAAAAACAAACACTAAGCCAGAGCCCCCCGGCCCAGCGTCTTGGTTCTGCTCGGATGTATCCCAGCTCCTGTTCCATACCCTGAACACCTCTCCTCTCCCTCAAAGGGAATTTCAGATTCTGTTGCTGTGAAACCACCAACCTTTCTTCTTCTCTGCTCTCTAAGCTGCCTTGTTCAGACTGGTCTGGCCCTTATCACCCTGCCTGGGGTGGGCAGTGGGCCGACTGTGATCGCAATACGGCCATCACCTCCACACTCACCACCACCAGCATCTCGACCAGCACCACCACTACCATCTCCACATTCCCTTCCATGTCTACCACCTCGACCATCATGACCACCACACCGCAGGGTAGCAGAATTCTGGGAGTGACAGCTGAACAAAAGTCTTTGTGCAAAAGACCAAGAAAAGAAAAGGCTACATGTCCACAGATCCAAAAGGGAATAGGTGCATAAAAACATCTCATCCAAAGGCTCTGTCATGAATTTGTCAGTGTTCTTCAGTGCTAGAGCTGGTCCTACTCCACACACAGGAGAATAACCCTCAACATATGTTCTTCATGGTGATGAATGGCATATACACATAACGTCTGCTGTAATAGCCAATCTAGAAGTGTAGTTAACAGGACTATTGGGTCCAGCGCAGGATGATAGCAGATGAGGTGATGGTGGACGAGGTGGTGGTAACATTCAAAGCACCACACCTACAGACCCAATTAGTTCCCCTGCCCCAGCTGTCCTCTTGATCCCAGACACATCCTGCTGAGTGACAGGCAGGGGGATGGGGGAGAGGGCTGATGAATTCAAACTTTGCTGCCATGCTAAAGAGCAGCGGGCGGATGAATAATTCTGTCTGCGGCGGCCGGCCTGTGGTAGCAGTACATGTCAACAACACAGGCCTGGCCGCCGGGCCGTTTGATGGCTGCTCTTTCAAGTCGGATGCTAATGGAGCCTGACAAGTCAGCGAGACTCGGGCTACTGCGTTTCCTAAATATTTACTCACACCAGTTTGCCTTTTTGTGCTCCGTCTTCAAAGTCTCCTTTTCTCTGGCTCCGTTCTGTTCCTTTGTCTCTCTTTTTTTCCCTTGCTTTCGTCCGTCCAGCTCTCTCTGCCTCTCCTCTCTCATTTTCTCTCTCTCTGTCTCTTGTCAGTCATTCTCTCGCCGACGGGGCAAATACAGGAACACTATCCCGGTGTTAATATCTCTCACACACACACCCACCCACACACACACCCACCCACACACACACACATCCACACCCACACCCACCCACACACACACACATCCACACACACACACACACACACATCCACACACGCACACACGCACACACGCACACACACACACACACACACACACACACACACACACACACACACATTCACTCGTTCGCACATACTCACACCAATCCACCCACTCCCTCACTCACTCACTGTCTCACTCACACAGAAACATAGCACACAAACATTAACACATGCACACACACACACACACACACACACACACGGATTGAAAATACCTTCATCTCTTTTTGCTCTATTAGTGGCTCTGGCTATAATGAAGACAGGGATGATTTGAAATTCCCTGAGGTTTCTCTGTCTCTCCTCTCGCCACACACTCATTATTGCACCCTTTCTTACGTCCTTCTATCCCACACTACTTTACCTGCCATTGGCCCATATTTACTTTGTGGTAGAACACACTCTTAGTGACTCTCTGACTAGGTGCTTGATGACATTACAGTATCCAGGATTAAACTTTTGATCCAGGCCAATGCTCTGCCACACAGCCAGCTGTTGTCCACACACACACACACACGCACAGACACACGCACATGCACACACGCCCGCGCACGTGTGCACAGGCACACGTACACACAGTTGTAGGCAGGCCATGGGTCCAATGCAATATTTTCCAATTTGCTGTAATTGTCTGAGAGTGGTAATCCAATGCAGCCCATTGTATATTCCTCCTCCTCCTCTGCTGCTGTTTGCTGACCTATATGGAGAGCACCTCTGTAATTACCCTAGCAGACCTGCTGTCCAAATCAAATCAGTGGCACCACGCGTGACCAGGGCCCAGCCACACTCGCTTAGCACGCCTCGGTCTTTCCACACTCCATCACGGAGCTGGACCCCGGGAAAGAGGAGCTGCGTTGGTCCCGTCTTTTTATTTTTAGCTTCGATATTTGTTCTCCAAATCCTCTCTCCTCTTATCTCTTTAGCCCTCTCATCTCTCGTGCACACCTTCCCTTTAGGTTAGTTTAGCTTGTCTCTTTCTGTATCTGTCTCACCCTCTATTATATTCTCCAAAAAATATCTCCCCATTTAAAGGAAGGCATGAGGAACATACGTTGCCAAAGCACACAAAATACATTGAAATGGTAATCAAAAAACATGTGAATACAGTGTTAAAGATTGCATAATAATGCAGTAAAGTGTTGACAATGTAACTCGATATGTGTACCATTCATCCTCTCCCTCCTCTTTCCAGATGAGTGGCGTGAAGAGGCTGCGCCCCTCGCCTCAACCACCTTCTCTTCCGGCTGCAGTTTGAGGAGCAGGTGTCGAACCTGCGGCCAGACATCCTGGCGGTCAGCGCGGCGTGCGACGAGGTGCGGAAGAGCCGCTCCTTCAGCCGTCTGCTGGAGCTGGTGCTGCTGCTCGGGAACTACATGAACTCCGGCTCCCGCAACGCCCAGTCCTATGGCTTCGACCTCAGCTCCCTCTGCAAGGTGAGGCTCCGCTCCACCGTGGCCCCGCCAGGACAGTAGCCCCTGGTAATGGCCCCAGAGCCTGGCCACGTAGTAGTCCAGGTCCATAGCCCCAGAGCCTGGCCACGTAGTAGTCCAGGTCCATAGCCCCAGAGCCTGGCCACGTAGTAGTCCAGGTCCATAGCCCCAGAGCCTGGCCACGTAGTAGTCCAGGTCCATAGCCCCAGAGCCTGGCCACGTAGTAGTCCAGGTCCATAGCCCCAGAGCCTGGCCACGTAGTAGTCCAGGTCCATAGCCCCAGAGCCTGGCCACGTAGTAGTCCAGGTCCATCACCCCAGAGCCTGGCCACTTAGTAGTCCAGGTCCATAGCCCCAGAGCCTGGGCACGTAGTAGTCCAGGTCCATAGCCCCAGAGCCTGGGCACGTAGTAGTCCAGGTCCATAGCCCTGGAGCCTGGGCAGGTAGTAGTCTAGGTCCATAGCCTGGAGCCTGGCCACGTAGTAGTCCAGGTCCATAGCCCCAGAGCCTGGGCACGTAGTAGTCCAGGTCCATAGCCCCAGAGCCTAGCCACGTAGTAGTCCAGGTCCATAGCCCCTGAGCCTGGCCACGTAGTAGTCCAGGTCCATAGCCCCAGAGCCTAGCCACGTAGTAGTCCAGGTCCATAGCCCCTGAGCCTGGCCACGTAGTAGTCCAGGTCCAAAGCCCCGGAGCCTGGGCACGTAGTAGTCCAGGTCCATAGCCCCAGAGCCTGGGCCACGTAGTAGTCCAGGTCCATAGCCCCAGAGCCTGGGCCCAGGTCTTCACGTTAATACTCCTATTCAGTGTTTTTTGTGTGTGTGCGTGTGTGTATTGCCTCGTCTTCCTAGAAGTGTTTGAGGGCATGCATTCCATCTTTACTCCTCTGGCTCCCACCTTGTGTCACAGTGACTAGGCAGCAGGCCCCTATCGCTGGGTGGATCTAAAGTGGCCGTTAAGTTGGGACTTTTCATGGCTTGAAAGTGAAAGCTGTGTGTGATTGAGCCCCATCGTCCTCCAAGATTGACTCAGCCTACAGCGCTACAGTCCATCAGAGCAGGACCACCCAGTGCTTTAGTGTGCTCCTTCAGTTGCCAACACCAGATAGCAGGCTAACGGAGGGGACCTCAGAACTAAGGAACTGTCATGGCACGTAGGCATGGCTGTGTTCCCTGTTTCCACTCCCCAACAGTGTTTCCCAACCGGGGGTTTATGTTTCATACACCCCAGGGGGCCTGAACAGGTACTTATAAAAGTTTTGAATTTGCTTTGTTATACCTAAAAACAAGCTACAACTTCAAACATGAATATTTGTTGACAAGTATATTAGTATACATGTTTTTTTTTTTTCTAAATGCCCAGTAAACATAATAGTATACTATTAGTTCATAGCAAAACATTAGTGGTCTGGTTTGGATGGAGGGATACTTGAGCTGATGGGGCTGTAGGGGCACAGGAGACATAAAGGTTTGAAAACAAACGCCATAACGATGCTCATTACAGAACTATGCAATAACACTATTGACCAACAATGACAAATGATCTAAACTAGTGGATCAGGTGTCCCCCCACACACTTACTATGGATACAACTATTGGGTGTCTTGAAAAGCACTATAGAACTGCTATGAATTATTCTAATTAAATTGCTTGACTTTCATCAGAAACTAATCATCTTGTCCTCCTCTTCAACTGGTTATTCTGATTGGGGTCAGTGGGTCCGAGTGGGCTCAACGCTCTGACAGATTGTAACCGTGATGGGCCTGTTCTACCTGGTCAGGGGTTGGTGGCTGACCAGTACTGGATAGTGTTTGGTCAGCCAGTCTCCTGTGAGCCATGTGCTTCAGTTCATAGTTCCTGGTGAAAGTCCCTCCCTCCCTCACGCCACACAGTCAAAGCAGCGCCTCCATGCGGTGTCCCTCCTCAGAATGTCAGGTAACACTGTTAAGAAGCACAGCCTGGAGCTGCTCGGCCCATCATCCCCTGATTAATCAAAACACACAACGCAGGGAGGGAGAGGGAGGTAGAGAGAGAGGGAGGGAGGGAGAGAGAGAGAGAGAGAGAGAGAGGGAGGTAGAGAGGGAGGTAGAGAGGGAGGTAGAGGTAGAGGTAGAGAGAGAGGTAGAGAGGTAGAGAGGTAGAGAGAGAGAGAGAGAGAGAGAGAGAGAGAGAGAGAGAGAGAGAGAGAGAGAGAGAGAGAGAGAGAGAGAGAGAGAGAGAGGAGAGAGAGAGAGAGAGAGAGAGAGAGAGAGAGAGAGAGAGAGAGAGAGAGAGAGAGAGAGAGAGAGAGAGAGATCCTAATCCAGGGGAACAGGGATTGGCTCAGGTTACATTATGACTGTAGACACTCTTAACTGCAGTTTCCACAGTAACAACCGGCCCGGCCATCCATCATTGCCATGGCGTTGCGCTGTAGGACCGCTGGGCGCGATCGCTCCAGAGCTCGCACATCCATACGGTCTGTCATCGCCATCCACTAACACAGCCGTGAGGTGTGTCATTACGGCCCACTGTCATCCACTTTACTGTCATTACCGTCCCCGTCACCTTGAGCTCCTCCTGTCCCCGTGCCCCAACGCTATTGAGATTTGTATTAACGCTCACACGTCCGTTTTCATGAAATCATGCTCATTCTCATGAGATTGAATTCCTTGTGGAGGCTCTGCTTTGTTTGCTGATGCTTGCGTCGAGAACCTCCCCTCCTAAAAGTGCTCCCACACAAGTGCAGCCACGCCTGAATGGCGTCAGACGACACCAAGCGAGACGGCGGCTTCCTGTTTGGCCTGGAGATTGACAGCCTAATTCCACACTGAACGTGGCAAAGTGGCGAGGAACTGCGCTCACGCAGACCAGCACAAAAGAAATCTCATTGTCAATTATGATTACCATTTATCTAAATTCAGAAAACTTCCTTTTGTGTGTGAGCACTCGATGCTTTTGAAAGGAAGCCGATTCAATAAATAAATAGGGAATGGAAGAGAGCAGAGGAGTAAGAATGTGTTTGATTAGAGGAAGTAATACAAACATGATTAAACGCAGCGGGGCTGAGTTGTCCGGGGAGTACCAATGGATCACCTGGAGAGAGACGAGGCAAGGCGCTAGGCTCTGCTCCACAGGGGGCCGGGGGGCCTCCCAGAGATGGCGTTATGCTCTGAGAGACACCGGAGGAGTCTGAATCAAAACACCACAAGATATGTATCTGTTTGTTTGGCAAACGTAGCGAGAGGCATGGGCAATGAGCGGTTATTTGCACTGTTTTTGTTTGGCATGTGGGTGGGAGGCTCCTGTGTGTGTGTGTGTGTATGTGTGTGTGTGTGTGTGTGTGTGTGTGTGTGTGTGTGTGTGTGTGTGTGTGTGTGTGTGTGTGTGTGTGTGTGTGTGTGTGTGTGTGTGTGTGTGTGTGTGTGTGTGTGTGTGTGTGTCTTTGTGTGTGAGTTTATCTGTGCAGGTTTCTCACTATGTTTGTAATTTAGATAATTTAGATTCAACAAGTGCTGTAGGAAACTCAGACGTAAAAAACAGGGCATATGTTTTCCCTTTGAAGATGCTTATGAATAAACATGATCTGTGTAATTGCTGTAGAGTAGCCAGTGGTATCTAGAGTAGCTCGCCAGTGGTGGCTAGAGTTACCCTTGTCAACAATAAGTCGAAGGTAACTTGTTACTCAACACAAAGTCTAAGGTTGCTTGTTACTCAAGTCTAAGATAGCTAGTTAGTCCACACTAAGTCCAAGCTAGCCAGAGTAAGTAATTTCTATGTTAACGGCAGTTAGAGTCGTAAAACACCAGGTCGAGTGAGAATAAGTCAACACTAAAGTAAGTCAAAATTCAGTCTGAGGTAGTTCGAGTTGGTCAACATTCAGACTAAGGTAGTGAGAGTTAGTCAACATTATGTCCAAGATAGCTAGATTTAATGTAGGTATTTTAGAGTTCATAACAGAATGAACAACAGAAAAGTTAACTGTCACTATTGGCTACTGGTGTGCATTGCTCTGATGCGCATGTGTGTTTATTAAAATTTGAAATTGTTATTTCCATGTACTTGTTTGCAATGTTGAGGAAGCATGAAACTGCCATTTCAACTGAACATGCCATTCGTGACTCATCCTGTTATCCATGACAATATACTGTGTGTGTGTGTGTGTGTGTGTGTGTGTGTCTGTGTGTGTGTGTGTGTGTGTGTGTGTGTGTGTGTGTGCGTGTGCGTGTGCGTGCGCGTGCATGCGTGATGCAGCTGAAGGACACCAAGTCAGCTGACCAGAAAACCACACTTCTCCACTTCCTGGCGGGGGTGTGTGAGGAAGAGCTTGGTGACGTGAAGTTTGTTGAAGAGCTGGAGCACGTGGACCGAGCCAGCAGAGGTAACACCACATCACCCATCAGTCAAGCAACCAAACCGCTCTTAAAAGATATACACACATGTTTGAAGCACAAATATTTTTTAATAATCCCAGAGAGTAAATTGGATGTCACAGCACAAAGTACAGGAGAGTAGTAGAATAAATATAGAATAGAAGTAAAAAACACACAATACACATGAAGAGTTGTAGAATATGTAGATATATCAGATCTCCTGTCCGTAGACACTAAACACTGCTGAGTCCTTGATCCTCTCCTCCCTGCCAAGTGGAGCCGTGTTTAAATAAAACAAGGTTTGCATAAAATCCCCAGGCAGGCGTAGTAACCTGACCCATTCGTGGTTGGAAATGAACGGAAAGGGTGCAGATTCACTCGAGCTCAAGTATCGATTACAGGGAATGGGGCTAAAGATGGAGGCATGTGACACCAATGTATCCGGTAGCATGCTCAACACGTTGACATACAAAGTACATGAGCATCCATTGTGGGCTGTGTGTACACCGGTGCACGTGTTCTGCTTGTTGCTTCTGCGAGGGCGTGACAGTGCAGCGGCAGCACGCGTCCCTGGGGCGTCCCGGGGCAGGTCCTGTGCCCCTCCCCGACCGAGGTACTGCCAGAGGGTTCAGTGCAGCTCTGTGGTGGGGGTAATGCTGCAGCTCTGATGATGGGGAGATGACAGGCTCCCCTCTGCGTCCTCTCCCCCCCCCCCGTGACTAACAGGCTTTGTGTTCCCTGGTGAGAGAACATATTTGCATGTGCAAAGAAAGAAAGAAGCGGCTGCGTGCTTTCCTTTTTCTCTCCGGTCGCTCTCGTAGGACGACGCCATGTCTTCCTCTCTGTGTGCCATTGTTGTGTTCGCACGCCTCCTCCTTTTTATTCCACATTTTCTTTCATGAATTTGTGGATTTGTGTTTTCCGGGTGAGTTTGGTTTTCTGTTTCATTATTGCCGACAGCCATTTGAGCACATCTGAGGCGCGTCACAAAGGCTGTGTCTCTTTCCCGGCAGGACGCTAACCAGCGGCCCGGTGAACCTGACCCGCGCTCCGCCGTGCTCGGGGGCCGCAGGAAGCCCTAATGATGTTGAAAGCCCTCTGGCGCTTGGCTCGCTCTCTCACACCACCCTTCTGCTGCTTATTACCAGGACCAGGGACAGGGGGACGGGGCGTAGCGTGGTCCCCCACACCAGCAGGCTGATCTGGGCCGAGGAGGTGGACGTGGGTTAGGTCTCCCTCATCCATATGTTGTTATATCAGAACGTCTGGGGGGAGACGGCACATAGCCTTGGCTGGAAACCAACAGCTGCCTAAGGGCAGAGTGATGCCTTGTTTCATGTTTCGTTGAAGAGGTATTCTACCAAAGAAAACTGAATTGCGTGAGTGGATGCAGCTTTCGGGAGGTTTTTTTGTTTGTAATTTTTTCAGACAGCGGCCAGTCTATACATCGTTGATTTCAAAACTTGAAACTTTTTTTACAGTTTTACTAGTGCTGGCCGAGGTTCCGTTCACCGATCCATGCTTTCAGATCCTGCCAACAGCAGCATAATTGGTTAAAATAAAGATGAAATGAAAGAAAGGGAAACCTCTTGTTCAGCCAGAGTTGAGGTTATTCATCTAAGGTCTGATTGCTGAGACTAGATCCTCCATACCAACTCCAGCTGGGGTTTGGCAGGGGAAGGCCACATGGTTTAGAGTTCCTGCTCTGTTTGGGTTTCTTTCCTTTTGTCCCCTCTCTGTCAGTCTGCCCATTATATTTCAGGGCATGTAGGAATTCCCTTCCTATTTGTACCAAAAAGCCTTCTCTCTCCCTCCTTTTGTCTGTCCACCTCTTTCTCTTCATTCCTCTTTCGATCTTGGTGTTTCTCTCCAAATATCTTCATCTCGCTGTCAATCTTGAGCTCTCCCAAGCTCCCCTCAGACCACATTCTCTCTCTGTCTCCCTCTCTGTGTCTCCCTCTCCCTCTGCCTCACCGGTGTGCTCAGCAGGTGTTGTAGGGCAATTACACATACTTGTATTCTTTCACGCTGCTGGATGCATGTTGCCGTGGAGACCAGCGAGACATACAGATGTTGTCTTTTCCACGGGACTGGACAGCTCTGAGATGTTGTGCCTCAGAATGCAGTGTGTGTTCGCACCGTGCGTCCCTGTCCCTGGCGCCATGGCCTTCTCCTCTTCACTGAGTGGTGCACATGAGGCTTCATTCAGAACCTGCACTAAGAGAGAGGGCACACTGCCATTTGCATCCAGTCATAGTTTGTTGTGGGTCGGTTGAAGCTCTCGATTTCAAAGTCACGATGCAAAGTGTCTTATTACATATCTCATTATGTATCTGTCGGTTGGTTAGTTATTTCTTTATTAAGATGTGTAACCGGAAGTGAGCCAAATCAAACGCGGGGCTCATTCATTGGTCTTGCATGCTTGTATCTGGTACTAGAGCATTTTGTTAGTGTGTTTTGTTTTCTGAATTCTTTTGTGGCAGTGTTGTCTGAAGTTGATGTTTGCTCTTCGCTCTAAATTTACTACAGTTTATTGTGTGTATGGTGAACTTACATGTTTCTGTGCTGCAACTCCAAATGTCCTTTTCCATCCCGTCATTAAGGAGACATTAAGAATCTATGTTGTCCGGAAGACAGCAGTCTGCTGTCTCTGTACCGCTGGACTTCCAGTTTATACTGAAACTTAAATAACTGAAGATAACTTTGGCAGCAGTTGGATAGCTAACCTTGCCATAAACAACGCGCATTGATTAAGTCTGTATATCCACTTATATTATCACATCAGAAATGACACATGCATACAATTAATTCATCCCTTCACACGTTTCACGTTCCCTTTCAGAGAAACACAGCCGGTGTTCTACCAAATGAGCCCCGGCTCCACTAGATTCTCAACGAAGCCTCTTTTCTCCACCTGTCCATCTACGCCCAATGTTGTTTGTGAGTCTGACACGGCAGCAAACAACTCATGGACGCGGCCTTCAGTCTGGCAGATAAGTCTCTTATTGGGGACACGTCTCTCTCAGGGAGCTGCCTCTCTGCCACATGACAGTTCACTGCTAAACGCCGGCACCAGTCAGGCGTGGCCAGGGTTTTGTCCTCTCCTGTCGCCTTCCGTCCCGCCGCCCCCTGCAGCCTGGAGGCCGGCTGGCAGTCAGTATGTGTGCGGATGCTTTCCACTCCTCGTGTCGGCGGTGTGGCGGGGGATGGCGGCAGTAATAGGGAGATGTCAATGGGGGAAGTGACCTCTACAAATAATCCTATCATTATTCCAGTGAAGCCTGCTGTATCTATCTGTAGTCTTCTAGACCGCTGGGCTTACTGGGCCCCGCCACTCATACAGATCACTCACTCCAACACGGAGCTAAAGGCAGGAGTGGCTCACAGTGTGCCCACACTTCGGTTTACTTACTCCCTGCGGAGTGCACCATTTGGGGGTCACCCATTGGCAACCGATACATGTAATGCTGTAATTGTTTTCTGGCACATAGTTTGGTTGCCCAAAGTCCCTACCTTAATTGTTCCCTATATAATGTTCTAAATACTAAATCATTTCACAATAAGGTTTTTCAGGAATGAAAGTGAACAAGTGAAGTTTAGTTCCTCCAACATGGCATGACCAACCCTCCTTCTGTCAGTCAGATCCTTACACTGTATCTTAGTGGCCTCTCTCACTGTACCCAGTCAGATCCTTACACTGTGTATCTTAGTGGCATCTCCTCACTGTACCCAGTCAGATCCTTACACTGTATCTTAGTGGCCTCTCCTCACTGTACCCAGTCAGATCCTTACACTGTGTATCTTAGTGGCCTCTCCTCACTGTACCAGTCAGATCCTTACACTGTGTATCTTAGTGGCCTCTCCTCCACTGTACCCAGTCAGATCCTTACACTGTGTATCTTAGTGGCCTCTCCTCACTGTACCCAGTCAGATCCTTACACTGTGTATCTTAGTGGCCTCTCCTCACTGTACCCAGTCAGATCCTTACACTGTGTATCTTAGTGGCCTCTCCTCACTGTACCCAGTCAGATCCTTACACTGTGTATCTTAGTGGCCTCTCCTCACTGTACCCAGTCAGATCCTTACACTGTGTATCTTAGTGGCCTCTTCCTCACTGTACCCAGTCAGATCCTTACACTGTGTATCTTAGTGGGCCTCTCCTCACTGTACCCAGTCAGATCCTTACACTGTGTATCTTAGTGGCCTCTCCTCACTGTACCCAGTCAGATCCTTACACAGTGTATCTTAGTGGCCTCTCCTCACTGTACCCCAGTCAGATCCTTACACTGTATCTTAGTGGCCTCTCCTCACTGTACCCAGTCAGATCCTTACACTGTGTATCTTAGTGGCCCCACACAGGGCTACCCTCACCCCCCAAGCTCCTTCGAAGGAGTCTGATTGGTGGATCAGAGGAGGAAGAGTGGCTATTTCAACTCCCTGGCGCTCTCTTCTCTCTCTCTCTCTCTCTCTCTCTCTCTCTCCTCTCTCTCTCTCTCCTCTCTCTCTCTCTCTCTCTCTCTCTCTCTCTCTCTCTCTCGCTCTCTCTCTCTCATCTCTCTCTCTCTCTCTCTCTCCTCTCTTCTCTCTCTCTCTCTCTCCTCTCTCTCTCTCTCTCTCCTCTCTCTCTCTCTCTCTCTCTCTCTCTCCTCTCCCCAGCCATCCATCCATCATCGCGGGGCCATAATCACTCCGATCAGCACACTGCCCATCTGCTGTCCTCCCAACAGGCCTCTGACACACACAGGATATGGTATCCTGCTGTCCCAGAAGGGCTTGCTTCTGGGCAGAGAGGAGACATGGATGGATAGAGGGTGTGAGAGAGAGATATAGAGAGACGTGTAGATATAGAGAGACTTCTTGATAGCCCGGAGGGGAAAGAGATAGACGACTTCATATAGAGAAGAGAGAGAGAGAGAGTACTTGATAGAGCAAGAGATAGGCTTCTTGATGAAAAGAGAGAGTGCAAGTTCTTGATAAAGAGAGATAGACTTGATTGGGAAATACCTTGCTAGAGAATGGAGAGAGAGATGAGTTCAAGTGGAAATTATGGAAACTGAAGTAGTGTTTTAGTCTGTACCTTAAAAACATGTCAATGTTATCCATTAGTCCTTTGTCTGGTTGGGTGGTTTGCTTTTGAATATTGGTGCATCTGTGAGACAAGGATGCGTGTGGATAATTGATTATCAATCAAGTCTTGTGATTGATTTTGTGCTGTTGCCATTTCAGCTGCTGCTAATAATATGAACTAGAAGTGTTTCTTTATGTTAAAGTCTTTCATCACTTTAAATGAAGAATGGTGGTCCTTTGCACCTGTTCACTTGTAAACATCCATGTTCTCTGTCTTCCTCCTAATGAGAAAATGGCTGCTGCATAAAACAGCTATATACGGTATTTCATGAAAGTGCCAGAAATTGATGGCACAGTATTGTGGTGTCCCCGCTGAAAGGCACTGGGTTTGATCCCCAATATCCACAGCCTATCTGTAGGCATCCTTGAAATGCCTTGCATTCTGTGCTGAAAACAACAACATCTGCAAACATCGGCATGCGGCCACATGGGTGCAGGTGCTCAGAAAAATGATGCTACATGGACCCATAGCCCTACCTGCTACTTACTTTTATCTGAATGCACTGCAAGTCTCTTTGCATGTTTGTTGAGAACATTGTAATATTAATAGAAATGTGTGTCTTTTACCAATGAAATGGTCAGGGTTTCTTTTTCTCCTTTAAAACCCAATTTCTTATGTTACTTACTTTTTTTGCTCTGAAAATCACATCAATTCCCTTTCACTATGCTTCAGTGTGTTTGTCATTAATGGAAAAGAAGAATGGATATTGGGTGTTTGCACAGCTTAATGTGACATTTGTTAGTGGCCTGTTGAGATTCCTGTATGTGTTTAAAGAAATTGAAACACAATGACTTGGACTCCTGGGTGTTGAAGCCGTTAATCCGGAATCTGTATCCATTTCCATGTTTAGTTTGTTTTGCAACCGTCATATGAGGCGCGTGTCTTCTGTGTGGATTCCCTCCTATACCACCAGGCTCTCAGTCAATCCGCACCCAAAGGGAGGCTTCACAGCATAAGTGAATGCTTGTTAATGAGCAGTTCAGCCCGATCAATAACAGTCAGGCCTTGTTTTTCTGAGTGTGCTACTTAACACATGCCCAACAATAGGCCCTCAGATGAGCAGTCTTGGGTTTCATTGCGCTGAATTAGCGCTGTACAGATGATCAAATTATACACAGAATTGTTGTGCCGTGTGATAAATACACTTTTTACCCTTGCCTAAAAGCTGCAGGTTGGATTCTAAAGTGTCGGTGTGAACTAATCCGTTTGACAGGAAATGGACTTTCCATTTGGTATAGCCCTATATACTATTTACTATTCAGTTATTTGTCAAGCGTTTAAAAAAAAAAAAAGTGTTTGATCCTTGCTTCCTTCTCTCCTGGTTTGGTGGTGATAGCGTTACTCAACAGGAAGTCTGATGCAGACCCAATCATCTTGATGTAGTGGCGATGTGAATACTGGTCTGATTGAAACACACAAGGCTTTCCTACATGTCACTATACCCTCTGCTACACGGGGCTATGCTCTCTGCTACATGGCACTATGCTCTCTGCTACATGGCGCTATGCTCTCTGCTACATGGCGCTATGCTCTCTGCTACATGGCACTATGCTCCCTGCTACAAGTCGCTATGCTCTCTGCTACATGGCGCTATGCTCTGCTACATGGCGCTATGCTCTCTGCTACATGGCGCTATGCTCTCTGCTACATGACTCTATGATCTATGCTACATGGTGCTATGCTCTCTGCTACACGGCGCTATGCTCTCTGCTACAAGGCGCTATGCTCTCTGCTATACGGCACTATGCTCTGTGCTACACGATGCTATGCTCTCTGCTACACGGCACTATGCTCTCTGCTACACGGCGCAATGCTCTCTGCTACATGATGCTATGCTCTCTGCTACAAGGTGCTATGCTCTCTGCTACATGGTGCTATGCTTGCTGCTACATGATGCTATGCTCTCTGCTACAAGGCGCTATGCTCTCTGCTACACAACGCCATGCTCTCTTCTACATGATGCTATCTATTCTACATGATGCTATGCTCTCTGCTACAAGGCACTATGCTCTCTGCTACAGAGTGCTATGCTCTGTTCTAAGAGGCACTTTGGGCATGGAGAATGGATGACTGTCAACTTCTTGCCTCGATGCCTTTCTTCAGAGAGGCAACTGAGAAAGATTATGGGCGAGAGGGAAGAAATTATTATGTATTCTGAATCAAACTATAATTATGTTGTATCCCTGGCCACTACAGCATAGTCATGGTGTGATATTGTCCTTTTGAACCGTCTCTGTCTCTTCCTTCCTGTCTGTGAGTGTGGAAAGTACAGTATGAATTCAATATCAGCCTATTGTATTATTATTCTTATAGTCTGAGTACATAGACACCCCGACAGCGCTGTCTGCTGTGTCAGTGCAGCCAGTGTACAGCTGTACATACCCAGTGGCTGCTGGTGACGGGCTGTCTCGCAGCGTAGCATAGCGTACTTAAGCAGTAAGCAGCTTATGACTCTGTCAGCATCACTGTAATCAGGCTCATTTAAGCATCATGCTAGGTTTGATCCTCTAGCCCGAGATGTCAGCCGTGACCAACCTGAAAGGAGTAAGCGGCGTGAGTAGATTACCTGTAGACGATGCTCTGTAACGTTAACAATGGGCCAGGGTTAATTCACACACAGGGCTCGTATTATAATACACACACTGAATCACAGTACCCCGCCTGCTGAGCCAGCTCTATTTCAACATTTTAACAACATGTTGCTGTAGGAATGAAGCGTGTTCATCATTGCCCTCATTGTACGCATTGTTCCACATTGTATATATACTGTTCCTGTTAACAATCTGCCTGTGTGTGTGTGTGTGTGTGTGTGTGTGCGTGTGTGTGTGTGTGTGTGTGTGTGTGTGTGTGTGTGTGTGTGTGTGTGTGTGTGTACGTGTGTGTGTGTGTGTGTGTGTGTGTGTGTGTGTGTGTGTGTACGTGTGTGTGTGCATAGTCTCGGCAGAGAACCTGGAGAAGAGCCTGGTGCAGATGGAGCGGCAGCTGCTTCAGCTGGAGAAAGATCTGGAGACGTTCTCCCCCTCAGACCACCCCCAGGACATGTTCGTCACCAAGATGTCCATATCCTTTATATGTATACACACACACAAGAGGCATACACTCACAGTCATGCATGCACGCACACACACACACACACACACACAAGCATACATGAAAATGAATGCGTACACACTCTCACTCAAACAAACACTTGCACACACTTGATCACTAAGACACCCTCTTTTTACCAACTCTCCAGCTCACACACAAATGTACTTGTCAGATGAAATAGTTTTTCGGGAAGCAGGATCAGTGAGCAGTTGTACCGGTATGTGTGTGTGTGTGTGTGTGTGTGCGTGTGTGTGTCGAGCTGCCGTTAACACACCGCCTCCCTCTACAAGACTCGGCAGTCGTATCACTTCACCTTTTTCATCCTGCCTGCTGCCCGCGCTCGTCTGGGGCAGCTGTCGGTGCACAGCTGTCTCAGCGCACATCAGTCCTGTTAAACTTTAACCGTGCACACCGGACAGGCAAGGTAAGGGCTGTGTTCAATTATACACACCGCACCTGCCTCTGTCCGGAGTGGAGATGGCTAACTGTCCCGGGGCCGGGCGGGGGCAGCAGGGCCGGGCGGGGGCAGCAGGGCCGGGGGCCGGGTGTTAGTGAGGGGAGGCCTGCATGCAGTGGAGCGGTGAGCCCGGATGTGGCGCCGGTCCGACTGAGACGGCCACCTCTATGATGGGCCTGACAGTCAGCTATAAAACCCCCTCCTCAGGTCCTCCGCTGAGCTCCCCGAACAGATGTGCTTTTACATCTCCTCCTGTCACACCAATTGAGCCTCACAGCCTCATTGGGAAGGAACCTGACACTCAAACAGTCCATCCTTTAGACTGCACCCTCTCTGTGAATCACACCTGTGATCACGGCTGTTTGGCTTGGAAGTTGACTGTGTTGATGGCTGATGTCACACCCAAACGACGGCAGGTTAATCATGTTCCCCAATATAACCCCCCCCCCCCCCCCCCCCCCCCTATTTTTGTTTAAAGGACCTCTATGTTGGAGTTGTACTTGGACTTGTCTGTCATTTGTGATGTACAGACTGTGAAGTGACAGACTGCACTAATGCTATGGGTAATGCTCAAAGCATTATTGACCTGCGTTTGCGTGTCTCTGCATGTGGCTGTGTCCTCATAGTAACCTCCCTGTTTAGGTCCCCTCCCACCTCTATAGACAGAACGGGACCGATGAGAGTGACTGGTGTGCACGTGTGTTTATTAAAAAGAACGTTTATGTTACCGGGTAAAATCTCCTTCACTTGAGATTCAAACCCAGTTTGTAAAGAGGCCTACAGCCTGTGTGTTTAAGGGAAGGTAGAGACACGACCCCATGACCCCCACCACCATATGCTTCAACCATCTCAAGTGGTGTGAAGACGTGTGTTGAATGGATAATGACAGTGGTTAGGTTTGAAAAAATACATCTCCTGAGTGCAGGAGAACTACTTGGAAAGACATGATTGCTATTTTTCCCTTCGCCATAATCTCTGGGGGAGAGTACATGATGATTAGAAAATCACTTAAATTCTATAAATAAATAAAGATTTGTAAACCTCAGGGCTCACGTCTGTTTACCTTGTGTTTGTGAGAGGAGCTTGCGGCTAGAATGCAATTAGAGAGTACGAAGAACAAAGCACAACTCACACTCAGTCTTCTGAAGTCATCAGACAGTTCTTCATGCTAATCATCTAACTCGGAGGTAAACGCTGCGCTCCGTCGTTGGGCTGGCATCGTCTCAGGCATTGGAGCAAGTGAAGGGTTCTTGGTTCAGACCCTGAGTGCCCTTCAGCGCTCTCATGCTAAGGTTTAGGCAGTTAGAGCATCAGTGCTTTATGTTTATGGGACACATGCACACTAAGAGAACGAGCAGCAGTCACTGGTGGCAACGACATGCTTGAATTCCATGCTCCCTCAGGAATGCAACACAAGTAAATAAGACAATTAAAATGAAAACGATTAAATTAGAAGTTAAATATGTACACACGGCTAATTAAAACTAAGTATGCAATATCCTGTACATAAATAGATTTGCTGTATGTGTGTGTGTGTGTGTTGAACACACTACCCTACTACCCCACAAACCCAGGGAATTGCACACACGTTCAGCACACAGGCGGAGGCCTCTAGCTGGCCTGTGCTTTATTGTGTTTGACCCTGGGCAGGCGAGGTGCCGCGCCAGGGTTTTCCGTCACTGTCACTTGGTGATAACTAGCCACTGCAAAAGGGGACGGGGGTCACTGTGGAACAGTCGCACTGGGGGACACTCTGCTCTGTCTCGTGATGTGTTTCCCACAGAGCGCCCTGATACTGCTACGGCATAGGGAGCCAAGGCCATACTAGCGGTTAGCATGGTTTGACTCAGCCGAAAAAGGTACTGGGTTCAATCTCCAAAGTCCAAATGTCTACTTCTCAGCATCCTTGCACTAGATGTCCTACCTGCCACTAAGCCCTTCCTGCTCCTTAATGATGTGTCTTAATTCATTGTAGCTTTGAATGAAAGTGTTTGTTAAATGAAAAGGAGAAGGTAAATAGATAATGTATGGGTGGTTGCTTGGCTAGGTTTTTAAATGTTTTTCACTTCATACATTTTTTTTTTTTTTTTAAGGAAAAATAAATAAATTATCTTTCCAATACATGTATTGATCCCCTGAGCCTCATAAGACTTTCTCTTTAGTGTCTGTGCTCCCACTGATCCGCTTCAAAGGGCCTACACCTTTATACTTCATTATGTTGGCAGAGTGGATCCTGATGCCGCCTCGGTTTCAAAGCAGAGTAAAATCAATGGCATCGCCGTACTAAAACTTCATTAGCAAACCTCAACGAGAAGTGTGTCCAGGATTGAGAATTAACAAACCGAGCCAACAAAGCTGGGGGAAAGGGGACAATCTAAAGAAACTCAGCTTACCCAGCTTCACTACCTCATCACCACCAGTTCAGGCTTGTGAACTTGTTTCGCCAGTTTGGGAAGCACCTTTCCTTTTTCTAAACTTTTCTTATTTGCTTCCTACTGCTTAACTAGTTTATCTTCTTCTTTCTTCGGTGCATAGTTTGCAGTCGGGTGCTTTGTTCAGTAAGGTGCTCTCTTGTCCCGGATTGCCCTTGACCCCCGAGGTGTCACAGCTTTGCCCAGCATGCCCGGGAGCAGTACGACAAGCTGGTGGTGATGCAGAGGAACATGGACGCCCAGTACCAGGCCATGGTGCGCTTCTACTCCATCGACCCCAAAAAGACCTCTGTGGAGGAGCTCTTCACTGACCTCAGCAACTTCCGCTCCATGTTCATGGTGAGTTGTGGTGTGTGTGTGTGTGTGTGTGTGTGCGTGTGCTTGTGCGTGCCTGCATTGATGTCAAATGTCTTTTAGACATTCTCTCTCTTTTGGACTCAAAGCAGAATGTTTTCAACTTACTGTGGTCATTAACCAAAAGCCTCATGTAGTGGCGCATAACAATCCAAATGATGCTGTTTTATTTCAATAGATTACCTTTTTTACAGAGGGACGAGTTATTGACTGAATGTCAGACTGTCAAATATATCTCTAAGTATATATATATTAGATTTTGGTCAATATTGTCCGAGGCCAACTGCCACTTGGAAACAAACAGAGCAAAGTCGATTGGCTGCTTTAGGGCTCTTCTCCATCATCGCGACACAACCAGGCCATAAATAGCCTTCGCCTGGGCCTCATTGGTTGAGCCATAATTCCATGGCGACGCTTCGGCGCAGGATGTGATGTCACAGGGACTGATGTGGGATTAATGCAGCCGTCTAGATGTAAATATCCCATTATCTGTGTCACTAATGACATAATCAATACCGTGTAGCTCTCACTTGGCAAACTCTTCCCACCGTGGGATTCAGACAATCAATGGTTGAAGTAGGTAACTGCCAAGCCAAAAGTCAATTCAGATTTATTCCTCTTCTATTTCATCACAAGGACGGCCTCAAAGTCTCAAAGGCTTCCAGGGCCGGCAGTCACTCAATGGACGTTCTCAATGTGAAGCAGGAGGCCCCAAAGCTCTCCTTTTACATTCCGGTCAATACGTCTGTTATCTTTGAGTTTATCCTCCACACACACACGGCAGTACTCCGTCTTGTTACTCACTGCTGTATGTAGATAAGCTGTTCTTATTCTCCAGTCCCAATGCCTCCCACACATCACCACAGTGGGAGGAGGGATCTCCAGGCTGGTGGTCAGGACCAGGGCTGTGAGTGGTTGTGGTTGTATGATCAACAGGACCAGGGCTGTGAGTGGTTGTGGTTGTATGATCAACAGGACCAGGGCTTGGGACCGGCGTATGCGCTCAAAGTCTTAACTGGCACGCGCTTGGGACACATTTGGGGAGTGTAATATTTTCAACCTTGACCTCCCACGACTCATGACGTCAACACACTCACTGCCGATTGATTTGCAATCAAAACCGGAGGATTCTGCTTGCTGGGACGGCAGTTGACTTTGTGTTTGAACGATCAACCACTGTATTGTATTCAGTGATTGATTGTTAGGAAAAAAGTCCTCCATTAAACTAATACAAAAATAAATAGTTTTCTTACTACTACACATGGAATACAATAACTTGATATACTACCACTCAAAATGACTTACACATGACTTACTTATTTAAAAAAAAAAAAAATCTATATATGTACTACTGCTGCTAAATGACAACAATGCTCAAGCTAGTGCCACACACTCTACGTAATCTGATCTGCTCTACGCTGTGTGCAGGTTCCTTCTTGTTTAGAAGCGTTTTGTTTCTGTTGGTGTGTGTGTGTGTGTGTGTGTTTAGATTTGTTTCGGTTTGTTTGTTTCATTTCCTCTTTCTAATCTAATGCACTTAATGTTCTGGCAGGAGCAGTCTGGCTTGTGTTTTTTTTGTATTGTTTTTTATTTTTTTGTGAAGGGCTGTTATTTTCCACTTGACTGCCGCAGTCACTACAGCCACACAAATGTCTGTTTTATTTATTTATCTTTTCCAAACTGATTTCCTTTCCTCTGCTATCCTCACAGGACTCTCTGGCGTGTGTGTGTGTGTGTGTGTGTGTCTCTGTGTCGCTGTGTGTGTATATATGCTGGTAAGGCAATGCATTAAGTGTTTCTGGGGCCTCCAAGCCCACAAACACAGGCACACTCACTTGATCTCACCTGCTCTGAGTTTGGTTAGCCGACTGCCCTGAAAGTCCTTCTTCAGGAGGGCTGGTTTAGTTTTTGAGCCAAGGTGTGTGTGTGTGTGGATACACATATGTGTGTGTGTGTGTGTGTGTGTGTGTGTGTGCAGCGTGTTCACTGAGCCATAGGAGCAGACCCAGGGCAAGGCCGCCAGTCTGACAGGATTCCGATTGAGCGTGTCTAATGGCCGACGTCCTGGAGAGAATTGAGGAGAGAGGAGCACTCGTCCTTTAGGGAACCCGCTCTCTGCTGCTTGCTCTCTACGCTCTCTTCTCTCTCTTGCTTGTTCTCTTACGCTCTCTCTCTCTCTCTTCTTCTCTCTCTTCGCTTCTTGCTCTCTCTTACCTCTCTCTTTCTCTCTTGCTCTCTTACGCTCTCTCTCTCTCTCTCTCTCTCTCTCTCTCTCTCTCTCTCTCTCTCTCTCTCTCTCTCTCTCTCTCTCTCTCTCTCTCTCTCTCTCTCTCTCTATCTATCTCTATCTTGCTCTCTCTCTCTCTTTCTGCCTCTTGCTCTCTTTCTCACTTTCTCACACTCTCACTGTCTCTGTCTCTGACCCTTTTGCATGTGAGAGACAGTGACGTGCGCGTTCCTCAGTGCGACAGTGTGCATTTCTCTATCACTCTTTTTGCCTCTCTGCCTCTTTTTCCGGACTTGAGGAGACTGTGCCTTCAGGGAATTCTCTCTCTCTCTCTCTCTCTCTCTCTCTCTCTCTCTCTCTCTCCGTCCATCGCTCTCTCTCTTTCTCTCGCTCTCTCTATCTCTCTCTCTTTCTCTCTCTCTTCTCCTTATCCCAATTATGCTCTCTTCAAATCTCCCCAACACTCTTTGGATAAAAAGGCAGCTTTTCTCCCTTTATATCATCACCTCTCTCTTTTCATCTCAATTGCTCTTTCGCGCTCTCTCTAATTTCACCTTTAGATAGCCATCTCTCGCACTCTCTCGTGCACTTTTTTGTATCTGTTTTTCCTGATTATGGTAGTTATTCTTCAATTTTTACTCCTCTACTCTTTGTGTCTGCATCCAAGCTCTCCTCCATTCTTGTTCTCTCTCTTTCCCTCTCTCTCTGTTCTTGTTATGATCAGAATCTTCCTCTGTGTTGCTATTGGGCAATCTTTACCTTATTTATGTGTCTTTGATTTCATTATTCCGTATGATCATTGTCCCAATCTTTTAATCTTTTCATTTATCTCTCAAATACCTAGCAGATGTGCTTCTCTCCTTCTCCCCCTCTCCACCCCTCTCCTCCCCTCCTGGTCCTCCTGATATAAATCTCCCACCCCGTCCCTCCAGTCACCTCACCCAGGAGAGGATGTGTTGCCAGGGGAGCGTGCCCGGTGACCTCGGAGGGGTGAAGGTTAATATAAAGTAGAGGGCTCCCGTGTTTCTGGACGCTTTCATCTCTCACACAAAGAATAAATAATGACTCTGACCTTGTGACCACGGGCTGCACCACTGAACGGCCCATATGAAAGATCACGGGCAGCACCACTGAACGGCCCATATGAAAGATCACGGGCAGCACCACTGAACGGCCCATATGAAAGATCCCAGCAGCAATGGAGCACCTTTCAAACACTGAGCCCCGGCGTTGAGGAGGGCGTCTCCGGTTTGTGTTTTAAATGAGCCGGTTTTATTCCCAGTGTGTCCGTATCCTGTGTCATTTATTGTAATTAACCCCGGACTATCATCCGGGGCTGACGCCCGTGTTTCCTCCAGGCAGGCACGCTCCGTGTTTGCTGAAGCCGAAAGCTAATATTTGACCTCATGTTATACAGCTGCTCCCCACTCTGTTGAGTGTAAGGTGAACCTTCCTTAAACAAGCGCACCCTGCATTAAGCTCCTGTCCTCCTGGCTCTTACTGGGCTCCCTCATACACACTGTGTGTCTTTGGGTGGTTTGTTGCATGTGTAAAGACGGCTCCTGGAGTCAGCGCCTCGCCGCCGGCTGCTCTGTGTGTTCATCAGCCGTTACTTCAGCTTCCATCTCTCCTTCTGCTTGAGTTTCCCCCCCACGCTCCTCAGCCTATCAAATGGCCATAAGCAGCGCGGTTGTTTTCTGCGGCGGCGTGTCATAAATGTAATCAGTACTTGGCTCTATCAGGGCGCTGGTGCGCGCTGTGCTGGCGAGGGACGGGAGCCGGCGTTTGCTTTAGTGTCCTAATGCAATTAGGCTTCGATGTCTCCGCGGTAACTGATGTTGACTGTTTAATGAGAGCGGGGCCTGCAGTGGGCGGCGGCCCAGGGTAGGGGCCGTCCCACATTCCTTATTTCATATCAGGCATCCATCACACCTGTCGCCGCGACCAACATCGTTTAGCCCTCTTTTTATTGAGAAGGCATCGCGCACGGCCTCCTCTGCCCTCCGCCTCACCGCCTCATTCAATCTGCCACTAATTTCACAGATCGAGGCCCTGTTACGAGCACGGCCATTTGTGGATCAGTAGTTGCCATGAGCAACTGCCAGTGCCTGTTCCCTCCAATCAGACTTAATGTTTTCCAGGAGATGGTCTCATTATGAAATAAAATAAAATAAAAATGAAACATTATGGTTATGGTTGATATGACTCAGCCTCTCTCCAAGTCTCTGCACACCTTTATTCTGCAATCTTTTATTCTCTCCATTCCCTATTCTGCCCCAAATGCCATCTTTGTTCTATGCCCTTTATTTTGTCTTCCTCTCCTCTCCTCTTTGCTTTGCGTTAATTCTTCTTGTGCCACCGCTTCTCATCAGCTAATCAGTCCTCATATCTTCAGATGTCCTTACTTCTCTCTTCTAACTCTAATCTGCTTCTTGCCCCCCCCCCCTCTCCCCCCCTCTCCCCCCCCCTCTGTCTCTTCTCCTTCTCATCTCAACCCTCCCTGTCCTGGATCCTGTGTCTTTCAACCTGCCCAAACTAACACTCATTCATCAGGAGATGGCTGTGCTTCAGCCCTGCTCCCTTATTCCACAGACCGCTTCTCCCCTGCTCCGTCTGTGTTCTCGTGCTCCTCCTCCTCCTCCTCCCGCTCTTGGCCTCCTCTGCAGCCCTCCCTCCCCTATCCAGTATCAATGCAACATTGCAGACTATCGATATGCATTGTCGCTTGCTAGCGTCATAGCTACTTAAGCTTGAGTGACACTAAAGCTCTGTGCTAGCTACGTTACAGCTAGGTTACATTAGTGTTACGTCATGTCTGCATAGCTGTAAATATATTTCACTTTCCTCAAAGAGTTAATAACTCAAGCTAGCACAGGGCTTTTGCATCACTCAAGCTCTGTGCTAGCTACGTTACAGCTAGGTTACATCAGTGTTGTGCCATGTCTGCTGCACAGCTGTAAATAGCTGTCACTTTCCCCAAAGAGTTAAAAACTAGAAACGCATGTCCTCTTCCTCATAGTGTCTTAAAAACTGATCATAGCAGGGACAGTGCCACCTCTGGTGAAAGATTGTGACTGGACTTGCAACTTCATAATAAGAGCAAGCAGCAAAGTGTGTGTGTCTGTGCGTCCATCCATATATGCGTGCGTGCGTGCGTGCGTGTGTGTGTGTGTGCCGCTGGCAGGACATGAGTATCAGGGTGCTGAGTCTCAGGACCACACAGACAGGATATGAGGTTGGATATGAAGGCAGCTTATCTTCTCTGAATGTAAAGGTCAATAAAAGAGAATCAATGTTCTCTGTCTCCCCTCGCTGCCCTGCTGCTCTCCGCCGCTTCAGATGGAGTCGGCTGGGCTTCCTTCAGAACTGACACGTAATATAGATCTAATGAGAGGTTGTCAGTGCACCTCTGGTTTGACCGCCACCTCCCATTTCACCATTACAAATAACACACACACACACACACACGTGTTTGGTCAGTGGTACGTTGAGACTGAGGCAGTGTGAATAAATTGAAAGAGGGGAGAGGATAAGGGAGCGATGGATGAAGAATGGGAGAGATGACGTGAAAAAGTGTGCAAGAGGGAGTTGGAGGGAGAGCTATGAATGGGCAGACAGAGACACAGAGAGTCTGCGAGAGGGAGATGGAGAGAAAGATAAACAGAGGGAGCGGGATAGTGATAGAGCGAGATATATGGAGAGCGAGAGATGGAGAGAAGGAGATGGAGAAAGGGAGCAACGTAGCATGCGGGATAGAGATTGAGCTAAATAGAGAGAGGAGGGAGGGAGGAGTCAGATACAGGATAAGAGCGGTCTATTGATTATGGTGCAATCATACTAGCACTCTATTAAATCATAGGCAGCCTGTCCCTCTGCCAAGACATAATGGAGCTCTCAGCACCACTTAGCCTTGCGTTAACACCTACGGCCAGTACGGGCCACAACATCAAAATATCACATCTCCATTAGTTTGGTCTCCTATCTCTCCACACCGTCTGTGCTGTGCTCATCAGCATTAGTTTTTATTTGCCTTGGACAACATACTGTTTTCCTCTTCCAACACTGTTAACCCCCTCTAAGTTGAGCTCTTGTATGTGTAAACTTGTCCATAATACTGGTAATGAGTTGGTTTGTGGGAGTGCTTTCATTGTGGTGTTTATATTATACCATATTAAATTGTGGTACTTGTAGTTTAGCAAGAAGAACAACTGGACACACTGCTGAAACTCTGAAAACCCAAAAAGTAAAGAGACAAATCAGTGCTAGGAGGATGGAAATTTAAAGGATTGTTTTCCGATGGAAGTCAGCAGTACATACCAATGGGTGACTTTTGTGCAGAGAATACATGCGTCCAAGCCTTTCTTTGCTTCTGTGGATTCCCATCTGCTGACACACTTGACCAATGACATGTTGTGTTTATGTTCAACTTTCACCAACATCCTGAAAAATTGGGTGAGGTGGCATAGGTGGTTCAGGTGAAGTGGCCGTGGTATAGGTGGAGCGGTCATAGGTGAAGTGGCCGTGGTATAGGTGGAGCGGTCATAGGTGAAGTGGCCGTGGTATAGGTGGAGCGGTCATAGTGCAGGTGGCCGTGGTATAGGTGGAGCGGTCATAGGTGAAGTGGCCGTGGTATAGGTGGAGCGGTCATAGGTGAAGTGGCCGTGGTATAGGTGGAGCGGTCATAGGTGAAGTGGCTGTGGTATAGGTGGAGCGGTCATAGGTGAAGTGGCCGTGGTATAGGTGGAGCGGTCATAGTGCAGGTGAAGTGGCCGTGGTGTAGGTGGAGCGGTCATAGGTGAAGTGGCCGTGGTATAGGTGGAGCGGCCATAGGTGAAGTGGCCGTGGTATAGGTGGAGCGGTCACAGTGCAGGTGAAGTGGCCGTGGTATAGGTGGAGCGGTCATAGTGCAGGTGAAGTGGCCGTGGTATAGGTGGAGCGGTCACAGTGCAGGTGAAGTGGCCGTGGTATAGGTGGAGCGGTCATAGTGCAGGTGAAGTGGCTGTGGTATAGGTGGAGCGGTCATAGTGCAGGTGAAGTGGCCGTGGTATAGGTGGAGCGGTCAAAGTGCAGGTGAAGTGGCCGTGGTATAGGTGGAGCGGTCATAGGTGAAGTGGCCGTGGTATAGGTGGAGCGGTCATAGTGGAGGTGAAGTGGCCGTGGTATAGGTGGAGCGGTCATAGGTGAAGTGGCTGTGGTATAGGTGGAGCGGTCACAGTGCAGGTGAATTTGCCGTGGTATAGGTGGAGCGGTCACAGTGCAGGTGAAGTGGCCGTGGTATAGGTGGAGCGGTCATAGGTGAAGTGGCCGTGGTATAGGTGGAGCGGTCATAGTGCAGGTGAAGTGGCCGTGGTATAGGTGGAGCGGTCAAAGTGCAGGTGAAGTGGCCGTGAAAACATAAAAAACACTTACAGTAGGAAGTCAATCTCCTCTGAGGAAAGCCGTTATTCAGTCCATTTCAACCACATCAAAACTAATTTATGCGACCCCTTTTTGTTTTCATTAACATTGAATCCCCTTCACTTTGTCTAAAAATATATATATGTGATTGTTGTCATAACGAGTGTTAGATTTAAACCAATAATTTCCCAGCTGGGGCCTCAGCTACTGTGAAACGATGTAGTGGTTGAGGTGCCCTCCTGCTGCGTCTCTCTCTCTCTCTCTCTCTCTCTCTCTCTCTCTCTCTCTCTCTCTCTCTCTCTCTCTCTCTCTGTCTCTCTGTCTTTCTCTCTCGCTCTGTCTCTCTCACTCTGTCTCTCTTGCTCTCTCTGTTTCTCTTCCTCTTTCGCTCATTCTTTCTCCCTCGCTCTCTCTCTCTCTCTCTCTCTCTCTCGCTCTGTCACTCTCTCTCACTCTGTCTCTCTCTCTCTCTCTCTCTCTCTCTCTCTCTCTCCAATCAACTCAACTCAACCTCAAGTATCCAACCACGTCCTTCCCACGCTTTCACCCAGTGATCTATCCTGTTTCAACTCTTCAAATGTTACACAGTATGATCTTGTTTCTGGGCCACTTTCAGTCGTTATAGTTACAGCTATAGTTCAGTATTTGATGATCATCCACTGGCACAGGCTTG
This sequence comes from Urophycis tenuis, assembly GCA_036785325.1. Classification (NCBI taxonomy): domain Eukaryota; kingdom Metazoa; phylum Chordata; class Actinopteri; order Gadiformes; family Phycidae; genus Urophycis; species Urophycis tenuis. The sequence goes on along the minus strand of JAXIVH010000005.1, from coordinate 17,421,795 downwards.
TCTTTGTTGCTAGTGTCAGAGGCAGATTCTACTAAAACCACAAGAAAGAATGATTAAAAGAAGGCATTGAATGCATTAGTAGTCTTGGTTCTGAGCTGATTACGGTGAGGTAGAACTCAGAACAACAGGGAGTTGATAAGCTCTGAATTGGATGAAGGTAAATGGCTCTGAGACACAGACTCATAGCATTCAGGCATTTTTTTTTTATTTTGTTGCTGTAATCAAGTTGTTAAAACCCAACCCGACTATTTGGTCTTGGTAAGATAACTACAATCCAATAATTTGGTTTCCATTCGATCTTTCATCCAAGCTTGGTACTGCTGGATCTACCAAAGAAAAGATTCACCACTTCACATACGTCTCATGCCGCTTGCTGACGATAGTTCATGGCAAGCATGGAGCTGTTTATCTGTCCTTGGTAAATTCTGTTAAGATGCATAAATTGACTTTACCTGAGGTATACAGTTGACTGGTGTGGTGCCTCCACTTGAGACCTTCACTGTCTCTCTAGCTGTCTCCGTATCGCTCGCATCAATACAATTAAAGTAAATTGAAAATATAAATGTACATCGCCGAAGCCGTTTAAAAGCTAAACCAAGGATGAATTACTGTCACACTTGTGAAATTACATACAAAAGATTTGAGGTGAGAATGAAGTACCAGAGATGTTCAAAGGCAGTCAAACTCATGTACAACTCTCCAGTCTATGTATGGTGTCATTGAACTATTTTATTTTTATTTTCTTTGATTCCATATTGGAATGGGCCTCACCCAATACATTTCATTGTGCAGTATGATGATAAGTTATGCTGCACATTTGACAATAAAGGACTTGAATCTTGAATCTATACACAGAGGTATAACATGGTATGTGTGTGTGTGTGTGTTTGATTACAGCACACATTAGCTGTGGCATTGTTTTGATAAGCTTATGCAATGTCACAAGAGTTATTTCCATCCAGTGCTGCATTCATTTTTTCACCAAGATCTTGTATTGATGATGGGAGAATCCACCACTGCGCAAAGTCTTCACCAGCACATCCCAAAGATTCTCAACAGGGTGAAGGTCTGGACTCTGTGGTGGCCAATCCATGTGTGAAAATGTCTCGTGCTCCCTGAACCACTCTTTCACAATGTGAGCCCCATGAATCCTGGCATTGTCATCTTGGAATATGCGGTACCATGAGGGAAGAAAAAATCAATTGATGGAATAACCTGGTCATTCAGTATATTCAGGTATTCAGCTGGCCTCATTCTTTGGGCACATGATGTTGCTAAACCTAGACCTTGATAGTGAGGAGATTGTTGTTGATACCGAAGAACAAGAAGTGCCAGGAACTCTATATAGTTTAAGCTGAAGTTGTTTTTGGTCTCGTAGGCCTACGAGGAGAAGCAGAGGATTTCATCGAGCAAGAGATTTGTGCGTGAATCTTCCTCAGTTGCCTTCCCCTGCTCCCGGAGACACAGTGTATTATATACAAGTCCCAAATCGGAACAGCATGACAGGAGTGTCCCATTCTGATTATTATTCTGATTATAATGTTTAAAGATTACATGTTACTAAGCAGATTTGACATGATGTAGGTGTATCCTTCAATCACTTTATGTTATGTCTCCAAGTTCCAGAGAGCCAGACTTAAAGTCGCCATGAGGAATACAATATTCACTATGTCCTTCTTCAGAACGTCAGATCAACCTAACCGTACCATTGCTAGATAATATTTGTCCTAACAGACCTGACCAACTGCAGAAATCCCAGATCATAGCACTGCCCCCACTGGCTTTTACAGTAGGCACTAGGCATGATGGGTGCATGACTCCATCTGCCTCTCTTCTTTCCCTGATGCGGCCATCATTCTGGAACAGGGTGAATCTGGACTCATTGCTCCAGAGTCCAATATTTATGCTCCCTAGCAAATTGAAGCCTTTTGTTCCGATTACAGCCAGTCAGTCCCAATCCCTTGAGTCCCCTTTGCGTTGTGCCTGTGGAAATGCTCTCACTTTCACTATTAAACCATTTGATTTCACCAAACGTTTAAGTGATCACCGATCACCATCAATCAGGATTTTTTTCGGACCACATTTCTTCCTGGAAGACGATGGTTCCCCACCATCCTTCCAGTTTTTAATAATGTGTTGGACAGTTTTTTACCCAATTGTAGTAGTTTCTGCAATCTCCTTAGATCTTTTCTCTGCTTGATGCATGCCAACGATTTGACCCTTCTCTAACAGACTCCAACATCTTTTCCACGACCACGGGATGTGTCTTTCGACATGGATGCTTAAGGAATGAGAAGCTACTCATTGCATCAGTTGGGGTTAAATAACATGTTGCCAGCCGAAAGATAATTGCCCATGCAGGCATTATCCAATTGGAGACTCTTGTCTATTTGCTTAGTTAAACCCATGTGGCGACTTTTTCTTTTGGCCAGGCAGTGTACACACACGTCTCTCTCCCCCCTGTCTGTCCCCCGTCTCTCACCAGGCGTCTCCAGCCTGTCGCCTGTGTCACCAGTGAAGGCTTCATTCTATCGTGTCAGGGAAGACACTGACTCATTATTCTTATGTCTAGCTCAACTGATAGACTATGACACTCACACTGCCAGGTTAGGGGTCCCCTCGTTTCCCTGTGCCAGCCCTACCAAACGGAAAGTCTACGGAAAGTCACAGTCTACTTGTCAGGAAGATGTCTTGATTGACCTGCAAGCACGGCCTACCACGGGCCTACCATGTACGCTGATAAACAATTACATACCGGCTGACTGAATAAATGAACCTGCGGCACAAATTAACTTTGTTAGGTTACATTTTTATGAGCAATCAGGGTGAGTCACATGGTGAAAAAGGTTGAGACGAGGGGTTCCTACCCCCAAGCTCAGAATGTACTGTATGTACTCATGGTACTAAAGGGGCTTTGGATAAAAGCACACTCAGTACGTTTCCATGCAGCAAGAAATTCGAATTTCTGACCGGATCAGATAATGACATGCGTAAGACCGGAACACTTGTCCGAGTATACATGCCGTTCAGGGAATCGGATTAACAGCCGGAGCGTGGCTGACTCCGGACGCTGTGTGGCGCTCTGCGCATGTGCAGAATGGCGATGCGTATGCGCAGAATGCAAAATCCGATTCAGATCCGATTGCTGAGTATACATGCCGTTAAAAGACGACTATGATCGAATTATCCAGGTGTAGTTATCCGATTTTAGATGTCCGAAATAGGTCCGAAGTAGGTCCGAAGTAGGTCGGATTAAGGTGTTTACATGCACTTAAAAAGTCCGAACGGTGTCTTATACGATTAGAAATTCGAATTTCTTGCTGCATGTAAACGTACTGACTGTGTTTCACCTGGTTCCGGACATTGACTCTGACTCACTTCCTGCCCTGTGCTCTTACCTGACTCTTATTCTCTATACCACAGCAAGCGCTGAAGGAGAACCAGAGGATCAGGGATCTGGAGGAGAAGCAGCGTCGGGCACGGCTGGCGCAGGAGAAGGCTGAGAGGGACAAGCTCCAGAGACAGCAGCAGAAGAAGGCTCTGGCGGATGTTAACGTCAACTCAGGTACACAACCCTCACCTCCAGCCCCACCTTCAGGACCTCCACCCTGGCCCCACTAACGCCATAGGGATCCACCTCTATGTCTCTTATAACAGTCAAGACATAAGTATGCCTATAGGTATAATGTTTTTATGTATACATATTGATATATTTGTACACTTATTTTACAATTGTTCTTAACCAATATTACCCCCATGAATTATGTATTATATGCGTTGTGTTTGTTGATACACCTGAGCTGCTGCTCTATGTCCTGTGAGTTCTTTGAATTCCCCCAAGATCGTCATATTGAGGTCCTCAAGGGCTCCATGTTCTGCTCCACAAGTTGCAGGGAAACATGCTTTCTTTGACAATTTCATGTACTGGTGGTGTGGCTGTTGTCCAGTAAAACACTGGGAATGGGAATCGTGTGGTGGTGATGCATCATTTGTGTTTTTGCACTTAGTGTTTCCTCACCATAAGTAATTCTTGGACCTTAGTAGGAGTAGTTGCTGCAGTAGCAGTACTTGTACGACTACTACTACACGTAGTGGTAGTAGTATCTGTCCACTCCTGTTTCTGTACAACATGCTGTGCATTACTACAGCAAGCCAAGTACAACAGAAAGGGGTGTCATTAGTTTGCGTTTCCCGTTGCCCTGTGTATTCATGTTCAAAAGAAGCAGCAAACGAGGCTAAACATGGTGTTCTTTATATCGACGTGCTCCTGGCCGGGCGGGTGCATAACAATAATGCACTCTCACTAGCTCTGCTCCGGCTGCTTGCTATGCAATACATCACTGCATGCAACATCCATATCTATTTACGTGACTTGCTAACTGTGACAAATTTGGCATACATACAGAGCATACTCTGATTTCTGATCTACCTGTGGCACACACACACACACACACACACACACACACACACACACACACACACACACACACACACATTGTCGGTGGGTAGATTGATTTGTGGACCTTGTGGTCTTTATTTGTCATTCCCATGTGACATGGGAACGAAATTCGTTCTCTGCATTTGACCCATCCTATGGTACATAGGAGCAGTGGGCTGCTATGATCAGCGCCCGGGGAGCAAGTTGGGGCTCAGGGTTCAGTGTCTTGCTCAAGGACACTTCGACATGCAGACAGTTTTTGGAAGTGGGGATCACAGGGATCGAACCCCCAACCCTACGGTTAGTGGACGACCACTAACCACCCGCTCTACCCACTGAGCTACATTAAAGTGGCAATCCCAAAGATTTATGTTTCGTTTTCTTTTGCGACACCTATGGTGATAAGCAGCAATTGCAGAAGTGTTTTGGACCTAACTTCTAAGAGATCCAAACTGTGTCAGTCAGTTGGCAGCTAGCAGAGACCGTAGAAAAACAGTACAGCGCTTCTCACCCAAGTGAGTTGAAGAATGAGTTTGTTGCTTTAGCTCTGCTTCCCCTCTCTGGTGGCAAAACCCTGCTGGATAATGGAAAACCATGACTAACTGTACAGTGCGTGTACATTTTTCTGGGAATGTCGCCATCGACACCATTGTACTGTGAATGCAAGTGCTGCGGGCCATAGGCTCAATCACCATTGTGTTACTTCATTTGGCGATGGATAGTGTCTTTAGATAGTGAATTTATTTACATGTAAATCTTCAAAATTCGTACTTGAAGTAATGTTCATAGGAAAGTGTCATTTGTCTATGTAAGGCCGATATACATATGTTTAAAAAGAGAGTACGTATATATGTTATGATAAACCTACTTTAATGTTTATCTGATGGATGCATATCTATATATGTATGGATGATGCATTTGTGTTTGATATGCATATAGGGTATATATGCTACATACTGTCTATGTGATTGGGTTACGGTATCTGCTAGCTAAATAGATTAAACAGTTGGAGGTGATGTGTGTGATTGGCTGACGATTGTTGGTGTGTTGTTTTGATTGGTGGCTGGAAAGGAGATCATTGTACAGCATGACATTACAGCATTACAGTTTTTACCTGTGTTCCAGGGACCCTTCAGTAGGAACTCAAAGACACACCGCGTTTTTATTTCTTTACTTTATTTAACAGAAAAACTATTTCAGCATCCCGATCCTTGGCACTTCCATTCCAGAGACATGTTTAATTATAATACCTGCAATAATTAACAAGTTTTGCCGATTAGTCTCTTTGTTTTCTCAGGAACAAACCGAGACCAGTAACACGTTTTCTATTATCCAACTGGCACAATGTCAGTCATTCATGGATGTTGATCAAAGTGACAATCTGGCCATATGAAATTACCTTGTCATGCGCTTTTTATTCAACTCAATTTACAGGACGTGGTAATGTGGTCTGCATAACACCGCCGCGCTCCATAGACATCTGTTCCCCGTCTTCAAACAATGACCACGGCTGTGGCGCACCCCGATAAGACGGCTAGCCAATGCTAAGTCTGTTTAGCAGGCAGGTTCAGGCATAGCAGCCATGAAGATAAAGGCTGTGGCTGCCAGAGAGCAGTGTGCCAAGTACCAGCCCTCCCCACCACTCTATCAACAGTGCAGCCACTCGGCCCCACGCCAAGCCCTGCAGTCGGCCGGGCAAGAGGAGCTGGCACACAGAGCCTAGCGCTATCATCTAGCTAGCCTGCCCGTGCCAGCGTGTAGCCTAGCACTAACATCTAACTAACCAGCATGTAGCCTAGTGTTAACATCGAGTTGGCTTGCTCCTGCCAGCATGTGGCCTAATGCTTATGACAAATGACTAACCATTATTTAGCCCAGCTCTACCATCTAGCTTACCAGCGTGTATTAATTTGCTACCTAGGTAACCAGCACAGACACCTGTGCTAACATCAAGTTGACCAGTGCAGAGCCTTGTGCTAACATCTTGCTAACCCGCCCATGCCAGGGTATAGCCTAGCCCTACAATCTAGCTCAGCTGCCCATGCCAGCATGTAGCCAATTGCTAACATCAAGCTAAGCTGCCCATGCCAGCGTGTAGCCTACTGCTAACATCCAGTTAAGCTGCCCATGCCAGCCATGGTGATTGCAGAGCCCCATTCCCCATGGGGGATGCCAAAAAGGACCAGCTCCATCCAGACTGTAGCCACGCTCTCCTGGAGACCACAGCCGTGGCAGCAACCTCTCTCCTTTCTTCTCTTCTTCCAGTAGAAAACAATGTGTGGGTCCCTGTGTGTGTGTGCACTTTGATTTATTTTATTTTATTTTATTTTGTGTGTCTGTACATGTACAAATGTATTTGTGTTTCATAATTTATACATATGTACACATATGGCCATTTCTGCATTTTCTTTTTTCCTTTTTTATTAATCTGGCACATTCCATAGCTGGTAGGTCACACAAAGTGACAGCTTGTGTGTGTGTGCGTGTGCGTGTGCATGTGCGTGTCTGCGTGTGCGTGCGTGTGTGTGTGTGTTTTGTTCCAGTGAAGTTTTCTGTCTCTGAAAGTATTTAAAAAGCAGAACAGACTTGAGCCAGTAGTTGTCACAGAGGCTTATAGAGAAACGCCTGGAGGTGAAATGTATTTAGATACGCTCAAATTAATACAAGGCTAACGGGAAACTACTCTGACATCACCAGGGCATGTTGTTTCTGGCTGTATATCCCACACACGTGCACATAGACGCAGTCTCTTGTGCACGTAGGCCGTGTGTTTGTGTAAAATATTGCTTTGGAATTTGTATGCTGGAGACCCTTTCACTCTGTTATTCTTCTTTCTCCCCATTATCTCTCCCTTCCTTTCTCTCCATCACGTTTTCTCTCTCTCCCCCTTCCATATCTTGTCTCTCCCTGTTGATCAAACGATCAGAGATGCATAGACAGTCTCTCTCACACACAAACACACGCACACACAGTGTATTTATTAACTAAAGAGCTTTCTCTTTGTTTGTGGTGGAGGATTGTCCAGCTTGGAGATTTCCTGTGTAATCATCTGATTACCCATCAATTCCCTAAAAAGCCCACAGAGACAACAGGCTCGTTATGCTGAAGGACATCCCAATGAGAGAGAGAGAGAGAGAGAGAAAGAGAGAGAGCACTTATATACCATTGTGGTGAGAGAAATACCTTCAGGCCCTGACACACTAAACTGACTTCAAACAACTGGCTTTAAGGAAGGTCGTGTTGCGTCGCCTGTGTTCTGCACTAGAACACACCAGAAAGACTCCGTCCCAGTAGTATGTACGTATTGCGCCTGTGTGAGAGGAAATCACTTTCCCGACCAGCCAGGGGTGGTAGTCTGTATTCGTCTTTCAAAAGGGACACCAGGAGACCTTGGAGTGGAGGTATATATACAAAGCAGCCTTTTGCTGCTTTGCTCACCTCCGGGTCTCTTCTTGTCCATTGTTTTGCGTAAAACGGAAGAGCCAAAGTGATGTCTCTCACTGACGGCCCGATTCAACATGTTAAATCGGCTGGAAAAAGGGTAGACTGGTGCCAACGGTGAGGGACACACCGAGGGGACTAGAGCCTACGGTGAGGGACACACCGAGGGGACTAGAGCCTACGGTGAGGGACACACCGAGGAGACTAGAGCCTACGGTGAGGGACACACCGAGGGGACTAGAGCCTACGGTGAGGGACACACCAAGGAGACTAGAGCCTACGGTGAGGGACACACCGAGGAGACTAGAGCCTACGGTGAGGGACACACCGAGGGGACTAGAGCCTACGGTGAGGGACACACCGAGGGGACTAGAGCCTACGGTGAGGGACACACCGAGGGGACTAGAGCCTACGGTGAGGGACACACCGATGGGACTAGAGCCTACGGTGAGGGACACACCGAGGGGACTAGAGCCTACGGTGAGGGACACACCGAGGAGACTAGAGCCTACGGTGAGGGACACACCGAGGGGACTAGAGCCTACGGTGAGGGACACACCGATGGGACTAGAGCCTACGGTGAGGGACACACCGAGGGGACTAGAGCCTACGGTGAGGGACACACCGAGGGGACTAGAGCCTACGGTGAAGGACACACCAAGGAGACTAGAGCCTACGGTGAGGGACACACCGAGGGGACTAGAGCCTACGGTGAGGGACACACCGATGGGACTAGAGCCTACGGTGAGGGACACACCGAGGGGACTAGAGCCTACGGTGAGGGACACACCGAGGGGACTAGAGCCTACGGTGAGGGACACACCAAGGAGACTAGAGCCTACGGTGAGGGACACACCGAGGGGACTAGAGCCTACGGTGAGGGACACACCGAGGGGACTAGAGCCTACGGTGAGGGACACACCAAGGAGACTAGAGCCTACGGTGAGGGACACACCAATGGGACTAGAGCCTACGGTGAGGGACACACCGAGGGGACTAGAGCCTACGGTGAGGGACACACCAAGGAGACTAGAGCCTACGGTGAGGGACACACCGAGGGGACTAGAGCCACTGATGACCACCGACAGCCCGACGTGTCCAACGGCCGATCGTCAGCACGGGCCAGGGGCTTTATATATACCAGCTGAATGAGAGGTAGTCCTCATGTACCAGACCAATGAGAGACAGTCCTCATGTACCAGACCAATGAGAGACAGTCCTCATGTACCAGACCAATGAGAGACAGTCCTCATGTACCAGTCCAATGAGAGACAGTCCTCATGTACCAGACCAATGAGAGACAGTCCTCATGTACCAGACCAATGAGCAACAATCCTCATGTACCAGACCAATGAGCGACAATCCTCATGTACCAGACCAATGAGAGGTAGTCCTCATGTACCAAACCAATGAGAGATAGTCCTCATGTACCAGACCAATGAGAGATAGTCCTCATGTACCAGACCAATGAGAGACAGTCCTCATGTACCAGACCAATGAGAGACAGTCCTCATGTACCAGACCAATGAGAGACAGTCCTCATGTACCAGTCCAATGAGAGACAGTCCTCATGTACCAGACCAATGAGAGACAGTCCTCATGTACCAGACCAATGAGAGACAGTCCTCATGTACCAGACCAATGAGCAACAATCCTCATGTACCAGACCAATGAGCGACAATCCTCATGTACCAGACCAATGAGAGGTAGTCCTCATGTACCAAACCAATGAGAGATAGTCCTCATGTACCAGACCAATGAGAGATAGTCCTCATGTACCAGACCAATGAGAGACAGTCCTCATGTACCAAACCAATGAGAGATAGTCCTCATGTACCAGACCAATGAGAGATAGTCCTCATGTACCAGACCAATGAGAGACAGTCCTCATGTACCAGACCAATGAGAGACAGTCCTCATGTACCAGACCAATGAGAGACAGTCCTCATGTACCAGACCAATGAGAGATAGTCCTCATGTACCAGACCAATGAGAGACAGTCCTCATGTACCAGACCAATGAGCAATAGTCCTCATGTACCAGATCAATGAGAGACAGTCCTCATGTACCAGACCAATGTGAGACAGTCCTCATGTACCAGACCAATGTGAGACAGTCCTCATGTACCAGACCAATGAGAGATGTCCTATTGTACCAGATCAATGAGAGACAGTCCTCATGTACCAGACCAATAAAATATGTCCTCATGTACCAGACCAATGAGAGACTGTCCTCATGTACCAGACCAATTAGATATGTCCTCATGTACCAGACCAATGAGAGACTGTCCTCATGTAACAGACCAATGTGAGACAGTCCTCATGTACCAGACCAATGTGAGACAGTCCTCATGTACCAGACCAATGAGAGATAGTACTCATGTACCAGACCAATGAGAGATGTCCTCATGTACCAGACCAATGAGCAACAGTCTTCATGTAACAGACCAATGTGAGATTGAGAGAGGAGAGACCTTAATGTGATCTAGGCATACAGTATACCACACTAAGCAGCTCCATCCCTGCCTACCCTACACAATACCTCCCTGCGCTGCATCGCCACCCTGCACAATACAACGATGCTGGCAGCAGTATATGTATGGAGGCATTATCATGGAACCCCATAGAGGTTGCCATTCAGAGTGGATGGTGGATTCTCTCCTTGCAAGTCCGTCTGCATTGTGTCCCCTTTACTCCCAGGCTAAGCCAGCAGCAGCCATGTCTGTGGAAGGACAAATGAGAGATCAGAGCGTGATTTAACATCCCTGCACGGCTGCCAGCCAAGCACTGTTAACATGCCGCATGGCAGGCAGGACAGCAAGGGGTGGAATGCCCACTATCAATAATCATCCCTAGCATCCCTATCAAGGTGCACACCCACTTATGAAGGTGCATCCCTCCATGTGAAGATGCTTTCCATACATGCCAACATTATTCCTTCTCACTCCTTCCTTCATTTGAGATTGATATTCCATGGATTGTAAGAGTCTCAGATACTGTCTGTACTGAGGGGATGGATTTCTTAGGAGACAGAAGGTATGTTGACACATCAGTAGACTCGTCATCTGTACTTCTGGCTTCTGAAAAGCACCCTGCTGAGCATCCCTCCTGTCCTACGCCCCCCGCCCCTCTTCTGTTCTGGGGCTGAGTGTCCTGGCCTGTGGTTCCCCTCCCCCCCACTGTGTTGGGGTGGAGGCTGAGTGTCCTGGCCTGTGGTTCCCCTCCCCTCCACTGTGTTGGGGTGGAGGCTGAGTGTCCTGGCCTGTGGTTCCCCTCCCCCCACTGTGTTGGGGTGGAGGCTGAGTGTCCTGGCCTGTGGTTCCCCTCCCCTCACTGTGTTGGGGGTGGAGGCTGAGTGTCCTGCCTGTGGTTCCCCTCCCCCCACTGTGTTGGGGTGGAGGCTGAGTGTCCTGGCCTGTGGTTCCCCTCCCCCCACTGTGTTGGGGTGGAGGCTGAGTGTCCTGGCCTGTGGTTCCCCTCCCCTCACTGTGTTGGGGTGGACTGTCCTGGCCTGTGGTTCCCCTCCCCCCCCGCTGTGTTGGGGTGCAGGCTGAGTGTCCTGGCCTGTGGTTCCCCTCCCCTCACTGTGTTGGGGTGGAGGCTGAGTGTCCTGGCCTGTGGTTCCCCTCCCCCTCACTGTGTTGGGGTGGACTGTCCTGGCCTGTGGTTCCCCTCCCCCCCACTGTGTTGGGGTGGAGGCTGAGTGTCCTGGCCCCTGCCCCCCCGGCATGTTCAGGTTGGGGATCTCAGAACTTTCCAGGAACACGGTGCCCCAGTCACAGATAAGGTCAGAGGTCAAATGAACAACATCAAATGAAAAGAGTGGGTTGTTGCATATGAATTATATTTTACAGTCACTTTCTCAAATCAAAACTGTAATGTGTGTGTCTGCATACAACTCTTATCCTGGATTTGGATGTTGTGGTGACCCTTGATGTACGAGTATGTATGTTGCACACACAACACATGTATAATAAGTTTATCCCGACAATGTTAGCCTAGGAGCACGGAGCAATTGTTGCTAGTTGTCATAGAAACAGCCAACAAAGATGCTGTAGGTTTTTTTTTTTCTTAAGTGCTTCATTCCAGTGCATCCCAGCGCCATGCCAGCGCGCTTCTGCCAGAGAAATCAGCTGCGTGGTCGCAGGCCCTGAGTGTCCTGGCAGGGCATGTGTAACCCCACCGCCTCCCCCTGCCTCTGCTGGGGTAGAGGCAGGGCGTCTGGCCCTCCGGCCTCCAGACCAGGTGTAGATGTAAACACAGCAGATGGAGTGGACTGCAGGGAGCCGAGTGTGTGATTAAATGGGTGGTGATGGAGGTGGAGCTGCAGTCGGGGAGATAACAATAGGCTCCCTCGCCTCTCTTCCCGTCCCCTCTCCCCCGGTCCCCCTCCTTCCATCCATTTGTTCCTCTCCCTCTGTCGTTCCTCCATCTCCCTCCATCCCTCTATCCCTCTCCCTCCATCCCTCCCTCTCCATTTCCCTATCCATGTCCCTCTCTCTCCATCCCTCTATCCCTCTCCCTCCATCCCTCTATCCCTCTCCCTCCATCCCTCTATCCCTCTCCCTCCATCCCTCTGTCCCTCTCCCTCCATCCCTCCCTCTCCATTTCCCTATCCATGTCCCTCTCTCTCCATCCCTCTATCCCTCTCCCTCCATCCCTCTATCCCTCTCCCTCCATCCCCTCTGTCCCTCTCCCTCCATCCCTCCCCCTCCATTTCCCTATCCATGTCCCTCTCCCTCTGTCCCTTCCCCTCCCTCCCTTCCCCTCCACATTTCTCCCTGTAGCTCTTTCTGTTGTTAATTCTGTTTTATTCTTGTTTAGTTATCCTGTTTCCCTCTTTTACTTGACTCAATATACCCATCATATCTATCTCTTGCCCCCCTCTCTATCCCTTTCTCTGCCCCCCCCCCCCCCCCCCCCCCCCCCGCCCCTCCTCTTTCACACTCCGTTTCATTTTGTTATCACCATGCTTTGTTTTAATTTGCTCCTTCTACAACTCATCATTTTGTCAGGGCCATGGCCTTAAATGCAACCAAAGCAAACATGTTTCTGTTCTGAAAGTCCTGGTTGTCTAGAGCCCTCCAATGCGTGGGATTGGCCGGTTTGTTACTATAGGAATCACATCCTCCACTCATCTTCACCTGCTTCCCTAAAGAACAGAAAAATAGGGCAGCAAAACAACATGGCAGGCAGCCTGTTGTATGCCCTTCAATTCATCCCTTATTCCTACTTTTTTTGTTCGTTTCTGTCTTTGTTCCTTAATTTTGTGCTTTTTCTGTTCTTCCTTTCTGTCTGACTGTCCTTCATCATTCCTTTCTCAATCTTTCTTTCTCCTTCATTCTTTCTTTCATTCTTTCTTTCTTCATCCTGTTATTTTTCCTTTCTCTCTTTCTTTCTCTCTCTCTTCCCTTCAGTCCTAAAGCGGAGAACGGGTCACAGAGAGAATAGTGATTATAACTATCCTTAAGAGTCTAGGTACGTGAGGAAGGGATCCTCACATAGTATCACAGGCTTATTCGACACACTTAAGACCTGCCTGCTCACCCCCATCTTCCTTCTTCCTTAGCCCCCCCGTCCTCTCCGTCTCCCCCACCTGCTCACAGAGCTCCAGGCTCAGGTGCTGTGGAGCTGGCTCGGGGGGGGTGGGAGGGGGGGGGGGTGGGGGGGGGGGGGGGGGGGGGGGGGGGGGTAGTTGAGGGGCAGGTGAATCCAATGCTCTCTGTTTGCTCACTAACTGTCAGAGCTCTTACATCTCTGTGGTCCCTGGTTGCCCTGTTACCCTCCTGTCCTCCTCTGAAGCACTATTTCCAGCCCGCGGTTTAAATCCCATTCCAGAGCTATTAGTGTTAATAATGCTCTAGCGGCGCTGCCTTGTGTCTCTTTCCCTCTCGCTCACTCGCTCACTCTCTCTCTCTCTCTCTCTCTCTCTCTCTCTCTCTCTCTCTCTCTTGCTCTCTCTCTCTCGTTCTCTCGTAGCGCCATGTCAGTCA